>MU388897.1:0-210604 GCA_022578795.1 Xylariaceae sp. FL0255
AGAAAACGCGTTCTTCGTTGATGGGGTCTACGGGAAATGAGCTAATCTAAGTGTTGCAAAGGGGGGGGTGTTGCAAAGGGTGGTCAAAGCGGTTACCTACATGTACATTAAAGATAGGCCGTGTCGGAAGAGGCAGGCGGAGCAGGCTATCGCAAGCTGCACACCGAGGATCCCCGGTCAAACACCCGGTGCAGGACTAGTCCCAGCCCCACTCTGTTACGAGAGACCAGGAGATGCTGGCCTTGGCTAGTGTTACTGCGTCACGGATGCACGACCCCCCTGCAAAGGATCGCTCTTCCGGTCTGGACCTTCTCGTCCTCGATGCCTTTTTCTGGTCACAATTTCTCCAAGCAGCGTCATCGACCAAATGGCCCTCGTCTTCTGTCTCCCCTCCTCAACAGGCTGCCTACATACATGCCTTGTTCATACCACATGTAGACCGTCTGCTGTGTAACGCCGAGGAAATCGAATATCCCTTGCTTTTCGAGCAACGCTATCTCTCAAGCGCAATCAATTGGCCCGTCCAGTCCAGGCTCATATGCAAGAGCGGTGCTCGAACTATTGCATCTTGCATGCAGGAGAGAGGCGTTCTTTTTAATTTCTATCTTGGCGACTGTCCTGTCCATGACTACTCCGACTGCTGTTGCTATTACCTTTACTACATTATTATTATGATTATTTATTCCAGCGTTCAGTTCCTACTTAACCTGGTCCGTCTCGTCTTAATTGCTCCAATGGTGCCTTGAGTAGGTAGTTGTTGCTTCGCCGTGGCTAGCTTCCGTGCTACCACACTCTTTTAACCTTCTTATCCTCTCGCTCAGATTAGCTTATTCTCTTATTCTCCGATGTTCTGCCTGTCACGTCTACAGTCTTCCTCTTCCTCAGAATGGCGACTATTGAGCCACGTCTGATCCATTTGCTGAACGAGTCTACTGCTACTCCTAGACCTCACAATGCCGAGCTGCCTCCCATCAAGGTCCTCCCTTTTCCCCAGACCTCCGGTCGTCCACTGCCCATTGAACCCAGTGCTGGCCAGAGGTCGGAGGCATTAGAGACAAATGCTGCCCAGTCCATACCGTACCTGTATTCTTTAACCGACGATGCCTTGACCACTTCCTCCTCGAGAAAAGACAAGTCCAGTTACACAACCACCGATCGACCACCGTTTTCAACACACGTCTCTTCCCAGGACCTTCGCATGATTCTCGAGGACAATGTTGCTGACAGTCTCGATGATGTGTCCAACAAGAAAAGGCCTGTCAAGGAGGACTTTCCCCAACTACCTCAACCACAGAAGAAGCAGAAAGCCCAAAATCAGAGCCACCTATTCCCTCCTATGATCGTCGGGCTGCTCGAGCCTCCTTCGAATGCTGCTCTATTTCCACCTATATCCTCGCCTTCCTTCAATACCCGTCCACGTTCCGAGCCTCCACATGCCCTCAACATCACAAAACCTCCAGACGTGCAGGGCATGTACGAAGAGAGCGTCCTCCCAAGTCCTCCACCAGACCCTGTTGAACGACCGTCAACAGCAAAAGCCAAGCGGAGAGCGGCTAAGCCCCGGCGGAAGTGGTCCGAAGAAGAAACAAACAACTTACTTTTGGGTGTCAGCAAACACGGTGTAGGGAGATGGACCGATATTCTCGAAGACAAGGACTATAATTTCAACGAACGCAGTGCAGGTGATCTTAAAGATAGATTCCGAACATGCTGCCCCGAAGAACTTCGCGGTAGCCGTTCACCCAATGCTAATGATGAACCGGAAAAGGCTGCCAGACCGGCCAAGCATGAAAAAAGGCCCAGAAAAGGTCTCATGGCAGAGAATATTCTGAATGAAACTGAGGAAGACATAGATCTTGGAAAGAGCACAACAACACAGCATGAATATGAAACAGCACCAAAGCAACGCAAAAGTCGGGCACACCGGAAAAAGATGGAAGATTTGGTTGAGCTTGGAATCAAGGGGCCTTTCAAGAAATCACAGAGGCGTGGGAGAAGACCATTCTCGGAACAAGACGACCGAGAGATATTGGAAGGATTCGAGCTGTACGGTCCCCATTGGACGAAAATTCAGAGGGACCCGAGATTCAACCTCTCCAGCAGACAGCCGACAGACCTAAGGGATAGGCTGCGCAACAAGTATCCTGAAAAATTCAGCACCGAAAAGACGACGATGCAAGTGAGAGAGGCCAGCGGAAGAGGCAATAGTCTCCTTGAGCCAACGATCAACATGGAGATCGACGGCTCGATCGGTCTGTCCAAAACATCGTTGTTGGAGCCCCAGCTCCCTCGGACAGGCTCGCGCGAGGATATACCTAAGTGGCCGCTGGCCAGTGGCTTTGTCGACCTCGGAGAGACTGCTCAGGTACACTCGACCTCATATTGGGGCGATGGCACGACCGGAGGTTTCTCCACTGGCGAGATGGATATCTCACGTCTGCTTCTCGATGATCCTCAACACACGAACGAGTGATCCGGATGAGCATGGCCCCGAGAAACGATGGACACATTACCAAGAGGCATATAGAGTACCCTTGGAATGTAAGGTTACAAGGATAATGCCCGATTCCCACCCCTGACTACCGCATTCCAAATATGCAGCAAGGTGGTTTGTAGATAATATCCACCCAAGCAACGTCAGTGGTATGATGTGGAAAAGTGGTGACAACCACCACAATATGGATCATATGTATGAAGGGAGGCACACATCATTGAAGGGATTCACCATGACAGCATGAGTTTCTGTTCGGCTGTTGAGTTGTTCTGGAAGGCCAGACCCCTGTCCCTACCTATGACATGTAAAAAGGCGCTGAAGGAGCCGCGGAATGGGGTGAAGGAGGTTGATCAACGAGCTAAAGAGTATACATATACCCAGATGGGAAAAAATTGCAAAACGTTCACCAGATGCATGCAATGTTAAGCGATGTCTCTTGAGGCTATGTGCCGCCGGATCTGCTCCGGATCTGCTCCGTACAGTATTCAAATGTGCTCCACGTTTTCGTAAACTATAAGATGTATGGAGGCTCTGCAAATTGAACAGTCGGCCCTTCTCGTTGTACCTTTCTTCATCAAGGGAACTCACCGAGTGGCAATCGTGGCCGAGATGACTATGATGCCATAGGTTTGGGTCTACATTCTTTGACATACGAGTGAAACGTATCTTGGTATCCATCCGAGTGATTTAGAATTACACAAATTTGCAAGAGAAGCACCGAGGTGAATTGTAATAAGTCAAGAGTCGGTGAAGGGAGTCCGTTTCCCATCATTACAATTTACACTACAATTCAATATTATTACACAGCAGATCATCGATGAGAAACGGGCAGACGATAGTGTTACTAGATTTCCTGATTTACAATACACAAGCTACTAATGCTAGGTACCTTATTGAAGAAGCATGCGAGAAAGAGGAGCTGTTTGCTGCAACTCAACAGTATCCGAATGCAGGAGGTGTGGAAACCCACCTGTAGGAGGGCAAACCGAGAAGGAATTAATGAAGGACAGGACACAGAGCACTAGAGCTAAGAGCATATTATCTGATTGGTTGTCTCCATTGTTCTACTAGAGAGGCTAGATCCTTCGGCAGATTGGTCTAGACAGCTGTCAGGTGCAGACACGCCGCATCTGCCAAGAGGAGTGTGACCTGATTAATGAAGCTCGGACCATTCACTGTTTTTTTATCTGTTCAATGAAGCACTGCAGTCATGTGATTGTGCCGGGTGGAGTTCATTTCTTATCTTATCAATTTACACTGCACTCTCTCTAGGGCACAACAGCCCTTTTTCGCTTCAAACGAATTTTGGAGGCTCCAAATTCCCATCTTTCGTAAGTTGAAGTCACCCGACGCTCTTTTCTCAACCACACCTCTTCACGACAACCCCCATCACCATCAATCCGACAACATGGGTCGCGGACCGTAAGTTCTACCCGTCTATGTCTTCCTTCGAACGAATCAATATATTCGATGACAATTGGACGCTTGCGATTGCCGATTCCTCGCTTTCAACGAGTTTCTTCAGCAGTCTAGTGTTGAGTTGGAATTAAATACACAATACCATCTATGGTCGGTTAAATGATGGATTGTACTAACACTCCTCCCCTTCCCACAGGAAGAAGCATCAGAAGCGCTTGAGCGCCCCCTCCCACTGGCTTCTCGACAAGCTCTCGGGGACCTACGCCCCCAAGGCCTCGCCCGGTCCTCACAAGCAGCGCGAGTGCTTGCCCCTCATCATCTTCATCCGCAACCGACTCAAGTATGCCCTCAACTACCGTGAGACCCGCTCCATCCTCATGCAGCGCCTCGTCAAGGTCGACGGCAAGGTCCGTACCGACATGACCTACCCCGCCGGTTTCATGGACGTCATCACCATCGAGAAGACCGGCGAGAACTTCCGCCTCATCTACGATACCAAGGGCCGCTACACCGTCCACCGCATCCAAGAGGAGGAGGCATCCTACAAGCTCGGCAAGGTCAAGCGCGTACAGCTGGGCAAGGGCGGCATCCCATTCTTGGTCACGCACGATGCGAGAACGTAAGTGTTCTGTCAGACATCATTCAGCCGTTGGATCAAGCTTTGGTTGAACCACTCCTTTCAATGCTAAACCGATGGCTGGTATGTTCTCCCCACTCCGATCTGCTGCTAATCCTCTGAAAACAGTATCCGCTATCCTGACCCTCTCATCAAGGTCAACGACACCGTCAAGATCGACCTCGCGACTGGCAAGGTCCAGGACTTCATCAAGTTCGACACTGGCTCGATCGCTATGATCACCGGTGGCCGTAACATGGGTCGTGTTGGTGTCATCACCCACCGTGAGCGTCACGACGGAGGTTTCAACATTGTCCACATCAAGGATGCCATTGACAACACCTTCGCCACGCGCGAGAACAACGTCTTCGTCATCGGCTCCGAGAAGCCCTGGATCTCTCTGCCCAAGGGCAAGGGTGTCAAGCTGACCATCGCCGAGGAGAGAGATCGCCGCCGGGCTCACGCTCTGGCTGGCCACTAAGTGGTTCCATCCACACAACGAAAACAAAACAAAAGGGGAATGATTACGGGCAGGGGATGACAGTTGTTTTCCGCGCATGGGAACTGGAGTCTACGGCATATCCACTGGTACTTTGAAACGTGCGAAAATGAATGCAGTTTCTAGGTCGATGATGAAATGAGAAATTAATTGACCAAATGTTCCCTGCGTCCTATATTGATTTGATGTAGAGTTGATCATGATGATGATGCAAGTGATCGACCGGCTTGAACCTGACATGTTTCTATGCGTGTTCCCGTAAATTTTCTTCAAATTTGTATTTATCGTTGTCGGGCATTGTCCCCATCAGGAAGGGTGTCTTCCGAATATTGCCAGGCATGATGCCATCTGCTTTACGAATCGGTATGTGATAATGCAGGGGCAACGATATATTTGTGCACTTGTCGGGATACTGTTCCTTACTGTTCGTTAGTCACCGCTGTATAGAAAGATAGAGGACGTCGTATATTCAACGTCATCATGCGTTGTAGCCGGCTGCATCCGGTATCTGTTACTTGGTGACATTTTTCTGTTTCCAGGCGCGGATCCCCGGCATTATGCCACGAGCGAGTCGGCCATCATCGAAAGGAACCTTGTTTTTTTTTATTCTGATGTAGGTACTTGGCTTGCTTGCTTGCTTGCTGGCTAATGGTTGTCTGCGCTGTACTTAGTAGTCTATGTTTTATACTTTCAGTGCTGGCTTGGAGTTGGGGATGTTTTGATAAATGGAGGACGGTATTCATTCCCAAGTCATAACAAGCATTTTACTCTCTTTTACTCTCCTTTGCGTGGTCAAGTGATCGCCATGTTACTCACTGGTGATAATATGGGATTTGAAGAAGTATCTGGCCCTCGTCATGAGGCTGTCAAGGTTGTGACGATTGAATCAGCTTGGAATGCAGTTTGGAAGGTTAGGTTGATAAGTAGGTACTGTGTTCACGTCATAAATTGACTGACTGGCTTGGCTGCGTTTGATGGATTGCTTGTTTGCTTATTACTTGGTATCTGTGCCAATCATTGGTCTGCGTGGTGAAGTACGGGTATGGGTTATGGGTTCGTGTCTGCGATGTATACTTAGTTGTGCATGCACGGATTTCTCCATTCTAATTTGCTGTGTGTGTGTATGATGTGTGTATCTTTCTGTCCCTATGCAATATATAGGGGTGTGTAAGTGCTTGGAAATATGCATGCATTACATACGAGCGACCCAGACTTATTACCCAGATATTCGCTATTTGTGGTAGAGATTCCTGTATACTCTATATTAGTCAAGCCGCGTTCTTACTGTCTCGAACTTGTTGAGTTTTTCTAGCCTATATATGTCTTCACGTGATGACATATCACCAACACTTTATTCGGACCCGGACTGCTACGTAATCGTGAATTTGGTGAGATCTGCGTGGTATGGGTAGATGAAATATGCAGGACACGCACACACACATATATGAACTATAATGCACATTTATCATTCTCTTGTTCATATACGTCTAGATCAGGAAGATAAGAATTGTCATGATCATCACCATAGTCATCATACATACATAAACCAGGAACACATCCTCAATCTATGTACACAAACCCCATGTAAAGCCGATCGATCCAGTTTGTTACACTACCCATCCGCGGGTAATGAAAATCTAGCCTCCGGGGATCATGACCGAAAGCGTGCTGTTTTTGTTAAGATTTTGGTTACGTTCGGCGGTGCGTGCCTGGATTTGCTCTTGGGGCCGGTTACTTATTACCCCGGACCAGGTTGGTGTTCCCCTTTTCCCACTTCAGGCTGTCCACCACTGGGGTAATACCCCAATGACAGCCGCTTTGGGATATATGCAGGCCCCCGGTGTGTAGGGTCTGTGCTCTATAGTAAGTAGTAAGGTACTGCATGGAGCGTGGGTGGCTTTTTTTTTTTTTTTTTCCCCTGGTGAGAACTTGGTGTATGTATCCGTTTTGTTATTGGGTTCGTGCGGAGTTGCGGAGCATAAACGCTGCCGGCTTACGGATACATGAATGATGAGACTGCTTTTCCAGTTGCATGGTTTTTTTTTAATAACCCCTTGTCTGATAGGATGGCAAACTGTACTTTCGTAGGATGAAGGGGAAGAGCCGCTTCCGGCTTCCGGTGCCGGGGTTGGGTTTATTTTTTTCCCTTTCGTTGTCTTTGCAGGAATGCTTGTCGTTTCTGGCGGGTGTGTTTGTGTGGTTCGCATCTGGTGAAGATGAGTGAATGAATGGATGGGCTAGGATGGGATAAGGCGGGATAAAGATTACATGCATTGCATGGGCGACACATCACATGGGTTTGGAGTTGTGGTTCGTGGTTTGTGTAAATTATATATATATATATCAAAAGATTATGCATATGCATGCAGTTCCCGTAACATACATACGGCGCGCTGCAGAGGAAAAATTTTCTCTTCTATATTTGAAGCCGGCGAAGGCGTTGGATTGAGCTGTTTTGGACAAGGGACCTTGTTCATTATATGTGTTGTGACGGACAGGCTTGGTTGGGGAAACTCTGAGATGGGTTGGGGTGGGTTGTAGTTGGTATGGCAGGCTGCAGGTGGTAAGGTGCTATCATACACAAGCAGCCTACTCCGTGTGTCTAGTAATAAAAGATAGGGAGGATCCTTGAGCAGAGCGGCACAGGGGCTTGTGATGAGGCTGCGGATGAGAACGACGACGAGAGAAGATTAGTAGTGAGGCTTTTGTGACGGACTTCTCTTTTTGGACGGGTACCTCGTCTTTCGTATTCAAACTCATCTGTATGTAATCTGTATGACTTGTTACCTCGGTGTAGGGAGTACATTTCCTTCTTGGTGTCGAGGCGGAGAGTACAGTGAGTGCGCGTCAAGAGTAATCACCGGTGTAAGCTGTCTACCTACATACCTAATACTATAGGCTATGGCTTGATTGACTGGCAGCCAATGTCAAGAAACCTCAAATCTCGTAGTCCTACGGGTACGTATGGAAGCCAAAGTAAAGTAGGTATTTCTGGCGATCAGGTAAATATGTGCGAATGAAGTGTTGATATATCTTTGCCGGCGTGTATATCTGTCGTCCTTGGTGACGTCTCATTATGGTCCTCTCGGACACTTCAGAATATCCCGGTATTTCACCAATTGGGGCTTAGACGACGTCTGGAGCCCAATATGGACATTTTTGCAATTGATAGCTAACACGCATTACATCTTAGAAGCACATTTCATCGAGTATGGGTTGTCAATTTCGCCGTTTGAAATATGGTTGATTTCGAGAGATGCAATTCCCCCACAGATCCCACATGGCCACAGGGTGAAGTGCCTATTTCGTGACCCCCATCCTTTTATTAGCACCCGGAGCCGCCTCCATTCCGACGACATCGGAGGGTTTACCGAGGAAAACCCCCCAAACCGGATGCCGATTCTAGATTAGTGAGGTGCGGATCTCGTGATAATTGCCACCGAGCACGTGCAACCGCACTTCGGACAGCGGCCGAACAAGTCGGTATGAGATGAACTGACTTCGTGTCTTGTTTCATAGTTGTAAGGGAATCGCTACAGCCGCATCTTACCTACTCCAGCTGTTTTCGCGTGGAACAGCGGAAGACATTCAAGGGCGGCCATGCTAGCGAGAATCGCAACCCGACGCCTGCTCGGCAGCATCTCGATCCGGCGCGGGCTTTCCACTCAGCCGATTCTACGGCGTCCAGCTGCAGCGACAGAAACAGAAACTGAGTCTGTCGATACAGGACCGGGGCGTCGGTCTGGATGGACGGGCCGTTCCGTATTCACTCTTGCGGCCGCGACGGGCGTTCTGGGGTTTGGGGTTGCTGCATTAGCGCTGTCCGGCTCGTCCAGGGATGCTGCACAGCAAGCAGATATCGCTAGTAAAAGAATACCAAAAGCGAGGTTTGCTTCAGTAAGCAGGATGGAGGAGGTAGGTCTATCCAAACTGGTCACCGAGATCAGCGGAGACGCGAAAGAAGAGACTAGAATTGACTTATCACTGTCAATAGGCTCTGGAAAAGATGCGCCGCGAGCTTAAGATCATCGGGGAGGAGGAAGATATCATTAGTATAGATCCAGAAGACTTGCACGCGCATGGCTACTCCGAGTGGTCGTCAGTTAACCCGGCCGGTCTACCTGTCGCGGTTGCGTATCCCCGGTCGACGGAGCAGGTCTCGGTGCTTGTGCGGATTTGCAATGAGTATCGTATACCTGTCATCCCTTATTCTGGTAAGCTTATGGATGATATATCTCATGCCACCTATCATACACGCTAACAAGTCCTGGTATCTAGGCGGTTCTAGTCTAGAGGGACACTTCTCAGCTCCATATGGAGGTGTCAGTGTGGACTTTGCGTACATGGTGAGTGAGATGATTACGGCTATTACGATTTCACCTACACCGTAGATGCTGAAAGATGTCTCAGGATAAAATAATAAAATTCCATAAAGACGATATGGATATCGTCGTCCAGCCGAGTGTCGGGTGGCAAGACCTCAACGCACAACTCAGCGAGATGAAAAGCGGCCTTTTTTTTCCTGTTGATCCAGGTATGTATATTCATATCAATTATGATCTTTCGACTAATCGAGGATCTAAATACAGGACCAAGTGCCAAGATTGGAGGCATGGTTGGCACCAACGTGGGTAACTCCTGGACTCAATTTCTTCTTTTTCTGGTCTCCTGCAAGCTCCCGAAACATGTCTTGGGAGTCTCAAGCTTACTGAAACGAGTAATTACTGACCCCTATGGTTGTAGTGCTCCGGGACCAACGCTGTGAGATACGGCACTATGAAGGACTGGATCATAAACCTTACCGTCGTCTTGGCAGATGGAACTGTCATCAAGACTAGAAGGCGTCCGCGGAAGTCTTCCGCGGGATATAATCTCAATAGCCTATTCGTTGGTAGTGAGGGCACGTTAGGCTTGGTCACAGAAGGTCTGAAACCCAAAGATCGGTAGCATAGAAACTTGAAGCTGATATGAGGATACAGTAACACTCAAATTAGCTGTCGTACCAGAAGAGACGTCCGTAGCTGTCGTGAGTTTCCCGTCCATTCGCGACGCGGCCTCGGCAGCTGCGCAAATCGTTCAAACGGGTATCCCCGTAGCAGCAATGGAAATCATGGACGAAGTGCAGATGAAAGTAATAAATCTCGGAGGCGCGACGGCCCCAAAAGTTTGGAAAGAGGCGCCCACTCTTTTCTTCAAGTTCTCGGGGACGAAGGTTAGCGTCAAGGATAACATATCCCGCGTTCAGAGTATCACCAAGGCCAATAAGGGGAGTAACTTCGAGTTTGCTAGGGATGAGAGGGAGCAGAAACTCTTGTGGTCTGCCAGGAAAGAGGCGCTCTGGTCTATGCTATCTTTGAGGGCGGAAGGAGAGGAAGTCTGTAAGTTTGCTTATCTGTTACGGCATTTGATACAATGTGTTCGCAGCACAAACACACTCTGACAGGCAACAGGGAGCACCGATGTAGCCGTACCCTTCAGTCGCCTTGTCGACCTCATCGAGATCAGCAAGAAAGAGATGGACGACCTCGGCCTTTTCGCCTCAGTCCTGGGACACATCGGCGATGGTAATTTTCACGAGAGCATCATGTACAACCGGCAGAAGAAAGACGAGTTCGAGAAGGTTGAGAAGTGCGTCAAGAATATGGTGAACCGAGCTATCGACATGGATGGCACTTGCACCGGCGAACACTCAATTGGCTGGGGGAAGAAAGACTCGCTGATCCGTGAAGTGGGTTTGGATACCTTGGGTGTTATGAAGGCTATCAAATTGGCACTTGATCCACATTGGATATTGAACCCCGGGAAGATATTTGATCTTCCTGAGTAATTGGTGTGGAAAAGGCACACTCCTGCTGTTTGACAGTGCAAACAGATCCCAAACAGCCAGCAGATTATCTGTGTCGAATGTCAAAAACCTTCTTGAAAAGGTTATATGAGGGAATGAGGGAGGGTGCTAAATGGGGCTGGGTGAAGACAAGAGATATGAGAAGCGACACTCAACGTTGCTGTTTGCCGTCTGATCAGCTATCATAATGGATTATCGACCGGCTAAGCCAGGAAGGTTAAATACATAGTTTCGAGATCAACCACCTCTCAGTATGACGAAGAGATCTTGTTGTCCATGATACCAGCTCCTTTTCGACGTATCGTCCTATGAAATTCAACATCGGCCTTTAGCACATATTTCTTGGGCTCAAGGGCACCCTGTCCTTGAAGCTCTAAGGATAGGTATCTTTCCAGTCTCTGTTCTTTGGGGCTAGCGGGGTTAATTATCGACCGTCGAGATCATATGTGCACATAAATAATGACCACGGTCTGATGACTGTTTCGACATTGCGAGCCTTGGGAGATAACAATGAGCAGGTGTGTGTATGAGAGCAGTGAGGAGTTTAAATAGGACGACTAGCAAGATTCCGATGACATGCGCATCTAATCACACTTGCAAACACCCTGTTGCCACATCATATGACAGGTTTCTGACAGGTTTCTTGGCCTTTGAGCCGGTCGCCCTCATCCCTTCTTCCATTTCTGGCACAAACCCGAACAGGAACTCTCTTACGCAGATTATCTCGATCCTTCGGCAGTTACTTCATTAAGGTGAAAGCGGCCTCATACAGGAGTATTCAGAGAAATTATTGGCTCGCCTTCATTCCATACGTCTCACATACAAACCGCTGATTTTCGTTGGGCGAATCCAAGTTTATTAGGAAATAGTGATCCAATTACGCGACACACTAATCACATTTCGCTGATGTAGATTCCGGTTTGCACAACTACGGCTTGGGTCAGACAAGTAAGGTAATTTGAAGGTAAACCGAACTACAGCAATTGATGCTCGCAACTACGTGGATTTACCTGATGAAATAACTACCTACAAATAAAGCACTGTATACCTCTTACATACTTAGTACTCCCTGTCAATATTCAATGGGCACATGAAATCGGCAAGAGTGACTGATACCGACTTGCCTGGCTCTCATAATTGCAACAGAAGACAACGGCAGGGCACATGCACTGCTGCTCATCCTTCGCCGTTACCCTCTCATTATGCATGGGTCATGTTCACCAGACTACCTAGGTAGGTAGATCAGATCAGATCAGATCAGATTGAGGTCAATGAGGTGAAATTGGATGCTCTGAAGCAGCTTCCTTCATCCAAAGCCCGGTTAGCTGGATCTTCAATGTTTCTAATCCCCCTTTCTCTCAATAAGCTGCAGAGCTTTCATAAATGAACAGATTAAGTGTTGATCTCCGTACCCACAACCACACCCAGAAGGAGCGTCGATAGGCACCTACATGTCCCTACCTGCCTGCCTACTTCACCCAACCTTCGCAAGTACATCACCCACATTGACGCTGGTGCCTGCCTCAACTTCATACGAACCTAATTGCCAGATTCGCAAGCAGCCAAAAGCAAGTTCGGCGCTCTTGCAGGTATTGAGCACCGTGTTTACCACGGATGTCATGTTTGCTGGGGTACGTACTTGCACCAAACATCCGACAAGCCGTTCACCCTCCTTAATTACTACCCTTACTTTCTCATCCTCCCAGCCAGGTAGGTATGATTCAGACCTTAACGGGCTTGACATCGCATGGAACGAGCATATTCTCTCTCCTCGGTTACCTCAATCTTCCGACATCGTCTCTCTCTCTCGTACCTCTTTCCCTTTCACCTTTCCTAACTGACCTTAGAGGTGCGTACAAGTGCCTCCGCATCACATCAATTCTTCCCGCCTGGAGACCATCTTCATTTCTAGACTCTGTTTGAGTCCTCAACAGGCTAAACTTCACATAAAGTACTATCTGCAAAATCGGCTTTGACTTTCAGTACCACCCTCTCCTTCTATGAGAGCCCTACCTCCTAGAGCCAGATTCTGAGTCATACGCACAAGAACCTAAAAGCCATTCTTCCCTTGACATCACCGACTTCACTCCAGCTTCTGTTTACATCTCGCCGGAATTGACACCGTCGACTGAAGTGAAGCCCTCCTTCGCCTCGATCGTCCGAACCCATCGCCTCTCTTTTCTCGACATTAGCTCCATCCTTCGTTCTGAGTTGTCGTCGCCGCATTACCCCGGCAGCCTGCACGATCGACATCGGAGGTGGAGCCGAAGAACGGCTTCTGCATCATAGAAGGGCAGAAGACGCGCAAACTGCCCAATCCCGGCTCGCACCCTGCCTGTGTTACCCATCAACTAAGTTTAGACATTTGCCTTCTCATTACACTCTCTTACCTTAGATTTCAAGGCGCTTCCCTTCGGTTACAGCTCCTGACAAAAAAAGGCTTGCCCTTTCTTCAGAAGTGTGTGTCTTAGTGGCCAACTTGGTTGGTATATACCTTGACTAACCTCTTGAGAGTCGTATAGTTCTCTTGATAGGATCTCTGCACAACGACCTACCTCAAAACGATGGGGATTGAGACCATGGAGGAAGGGGCGGCGCGGCAAAGTGTTGCCCCTCAGATCAGTACAGCATATGCTGAAAAACAATACTGGGAGCAATGGCACTCGGTGAGAATCAGAGTGACCGGTCTCCCGCATACCGTGAAAACATCAGACCTATGGAACCGTTTTCAAGAGTACGGGTGCGTAGTCAATATCGAGATTAAGGAGAACACCATGGGACGTCGTGGTTTAACTGCAGACCTCATATTTTCACCACCCCCATCTCAGGCATGTCTCGGTGTGCTCAAGATCAGCATCGGCGGAAAGCCCTATAACGTAAGGGTCCATGTTTCTGGACGACAGTCGCCCGCATGGGATCCCAAAAACCGCACTGCAGAGGGAGCTCTTTATCCTTCCTATATTCGGCTGGAGCCTGACTTCTTACAATTTGGTGTACTCGAAAACGAGAACAAGTTTGTAAACATGCGAACCTGCCGCACCCCAGTGCCTTTTTACTTGGATATGCGAAAAAAGAAGCTCGAAATGCAATTCATTTGCAACATCCCTGACCCCCGCCGGACTAACGAGCAGATTGAGCACCGTGAACCCATTGGAAAATGGGAAGCGCCTACTGAGTGGAAAATCGTCATCTCCCTATCCCACATGACCGAGATCATCTCAATCAATGACAATGAGGATGATACGCTCTCTGCGGTTTTACCACTCCCGAGCCCACCTGTTGTCTACAAAAAGAAGGATATCTCTAAGTCTCACGATGCCAACAGAAACAATTGGTCAGATATTGACAGCTGGGTCCGGGCAGTGGAGATTACCTATGACTCAAGTTGGAACAAGAAAAACCAAGTCTCACTCAGAGGACTCCCCCATCAATTCATTGATATTGGGAAATGGACAGCATACAAGATTGTGATGTTCAGGTCGGCGTCTGTTCTTGAGACATGGGACTTGGTGCAGAAGGCATTACTGGACTCGAACATTTCAACCCGGGTTTGCTCCAGCAATGCCTTTCAGACGGTAGAAGCGAGGAAAACTAACTTCTGGAATATTCTGGACTCCAAAGCTGCGGACACAACATCCACAAACCTAGCACTTCTGGCTAGTACGGAGGCGATCAGTTTACCCTTTGACGTTCGCTACCAGCTGGAGGTTTGCATCTCTCAAGGATATCTTAACGAGATCAACCTCGACAAGGAGTTCCTGCATAGATTGAGTGATCTCTCTAATAAGAGGATTGGCCAGCGCAACCGGGCAAGAGACCTTCTGACCTACGTTGCCGAATCGAATGGCCCAGACAAAACGGATGACCGTGTCTCCAGGATATATCCGAGAAGATTCTACGACCCGCTCGTGCTGTTCTCGGATAAGAAAGCTTTGAGCCGTTTCCCAGAAATTGGTGTGCCATCTGAGCATTGTGTCCTAGTGCGCAAGGTCATCGTCACGCCTTCGACCATGTATCTTAGTACTCCAAGTTCGGAACCCTCCAACCGAGTTTTGCGCCATTTCTCGAAAGAGACCGACCGATTTTTGAGAGTCCAGTTTCTTGACGAGCTTGTGAAAGGCCAGATATTCGCCTCCCCTGATCACGACCGAGAAATCTCTCTATTCAACAGGGTTTGGCGAACACTATGGAACGGCATTGATGTCGGCGGTCGACATTACGAGTTCCTTGCGTTCGGGAACTCCCAGTTTCGTGAAAATGGTGCCTGGTTCTTCGCCCCCACTGATTATCTAACGTGCGCTCAAATTCGGGAGTCGATGGGCGACTTCGATCACATCAAGATTGTGGCCAAATATATTGCCAGACTGGGCCTATGCTTCTCCACCACTAGAGCGCCCCAAGGCATTCCAATCGGTCAACAAATCATTGAGATTGACGACATCGAACGTAACGGATGGTGTTTCACGGATGGAGTTGGCAAGATTTCACCAATATTGGCCAAGTATGTGGCGAAACATCTTCGACTCAATACAAAGGTTGTACCGTCCGCATTCCACATTCGTCTTGGCGGAAGTAAAGGGATGTTAGTTGTCGATCCGCGGCTATCTTTCAATGAGATTGCGATCCGACCATCACAAAAGAAATTCGAGTCTATTTCCAAGACGCTTGAAATCATCAATCACTCTCGATTCTCGGGGGCCACCTTAAACAGACAGACCATCACGAATCTAAGTTCATTAGGTGTCAAGGATGAAGTGTTCCTTCGCATGCAGGAAAAACAGCTGAAAGACTATGATCTCGCAATGGAAGACCCAAACGTGAGCAGGCAACTGCTCAACAGATTCATTGACCAGAATGGAATAACGACTACCTTGGCCCAGATGATTATGGATGGTTTCATGGAGACGAAAGAGCCTTTCTTCATGTGTATTCTACACACATGGCGCGCCTGGTCTCTCAGACTTCTTCGCGAGAAAGCACGTATTGTGGTCGAAAAGGGTGCGTTTGTCTTCGGCTGTGTTGACGAAACACAAACGCTTCGAGGCTATTGTGAACCAGCCGCCAAGAAATCGGAAGACGGTACTCCAGAGGGAGCTGCAGAAGAACTTCCTCAGATATTCCTGCAAGTTCCACGCTCGGGCGTCCATTCTCAGGATTTAGATTCCTACGTCGTAATTACCGGTCGGTGTGTCCTTGGACGCAATCCGTCCCTCCATCCTGGTGATCTCCGCGTCGTCGAGGCTGTCGACGTACCCGAACTTCACCACATCCGGGATTGCGTTGTATTCCCTTCTACAGGAGATCGAGATATTCCGTCCATGTGCTCGGGAGGCGATCTTGACGGAGATGATTTCTTTGTCATTTGGGATCCCGAGCTGATCCCGCCGGAGATGAACCATCCGCCGATGATCCAAACGCCCATGGAGCCAAAGGTTCTTATCCGAGATGTGCAGGCAAAGGACCTTATAGAATTCTTCGTGACATATATGAAGAACGATAGTCTTAAACGCATCGCTCTCGCCTGGCTCGCACAAGCAGATAATCTTCCGGCCGGGCCGAAAGATCCCTACTGTGTTAGATTGGCACAACTTCACTCTAATGCTGTCGATTACAACAAGTCTGGCCGACCAGCACATCTGGAGGAACGATTAGTCCCTAAGAAATTCCCGCACTTCATGGAAAAGCCTTCTTGGAAGACATATCACTCATGGAGAATCCTAGGTAGACTGTATGATGCGGTAGCTCCAGGCAAGTTCCTATGGCACTTGCGCGATACCTTCGACGAACGGATCCTCCGACGATTTGACGTCGCAGATGAAATGCTGAGGAAGGCTAGAATTATCAAGAGGCAGCACGACACAGCTTTAAGACAGATCATGAACCAGCGCGAGATTGGAACAGAATATGAAGTCTGGAGTACCTTTGTTCTCACCAAGCCGCGTGTTGGTAGTGACTACAAGGTGCAAGAGACAATGGGTCCAGTCGTGGCTGGCCACCGCGAGCGATTCCGGAATGCTTGCATTCGGGTTGCGGGTTCTCGTGAGCCACAAGTGCTGTATCGATTCATTGCAGCCATGTACCGCGTGACGTGGGAAGAAGTGAAGATTTGGACTTCACCCGACCTAGAAAACAAGGAAAAACCGTTTCAGACGGCGCCAATGATCAGTTTCCCCTGGGTGTTCCAGCAGGAGATGGGTAAAATGGCTAATCTTAAGCAAGATTTCGAGTTGGAGAGCATGCCGAGGGTCTCTACCGCTGCTTTCGACAACGAGTATCGGGACGACGAGTACGAGAGATTGGTGTGCACTGGCGTCTTTGACGCTGAGCTGGAAGAGATTGAGCCACTGCAGGATTCTCCCACGATGGGTCCTGAGACCCCACCGGACACGCCTCTCGCGCTAAACTTCAAGGGACAGGTTGAAGAGGGCGAAGAAGATGAACATGATGAAGACGTTGAAGGTGGTGGAGAGGAGGCGGAAGTTCTCGAAGAGGTCCGAACCGGCATCGATGCCTTGCTCGATTTGACGAGTGACTGAGCGATATGCGATATGCGTGGTGGTTCTGATGTACGTTTCACAGGAACATTTGCAGCAACGAATACCGATGTCATCATGTCCCTAATTTCCTCCCTCTGCTGGGCATGAACTGCCTATCTGCAACAAACGCAGATGTCCGTGTGCAACACTCTGCATGCTAGGAAGACATAGGTTTATTAGTAGGAGCAGCAGTTGTTACTGAGACAGTGTCTAGGGCAGCAGGGGGCCAGCATGCCTCACCTAGGGGTGTAGGTTGTGTTGTGCCTTCATGGTGAACCCCTTTTCATTAGCCCAGAGACTGGTGTTGGGGAGATGATATCATGCGTTGAGTTGCTTATCGTAAAAATGTGGCATTTATCTCACATGAAAAGACCAAAAAAATCTGGTAGTGAATAGCATGGTCTGTCTCCTAGGTAGACAGCAAGTGTATGTACTCAAATGAGAACTAATTGCATTACATGTATCTGTTGAATTTGAAATTCATCATGTCTTCCGGTGCAATGACTTTGGTACATTAGGTACATAAGTACATACTTATTAGACTCGGAGATGGATGGAATGGTTCAATGTTGATGATGATTGAACAGGCGGCAGGCAGTCACCAGTTGAATGGTTTATATGCATGGCGATATGCATTGAAGTGTAACTGACAAGGTACGTACCAACCGGCGGAAGAGGGTTTCTCCTCTAGCGATGCAAAAGTCTTGGCAGCGCACATCCAATTTTCTGCGGCCAACCAACCTTGACCACTTTGTATACATGCCGGTATCCATCGCCGATTTGTAAACCATCCAGACAGACGACGGCTAATATACGAGGTAAGTCGACGCAGCTTTCCAGATCTTCTACCACTATATTTCATCGGTTGCGGTTCCGTATATGATTAATTATCACGCTGCATTCCGAAATCCTGCTCTCTCCAACCTTGGAGAAACAACAAACATCCGAACTGGAGCTAACCTCACCGTCTCCTCCCAGACCTCCCACTTCGCCCGAAATCACCGAGGAAGCTTGTCACACGCCATGGCTGACGTTCAGGAGCTGCTCAAGAAGAAGTTCGGTGGTGCTGCACCAGCTCGTACTGGTATGTTCACTTCATTAATTCCGAAATCGGATTTGTCCCATGAACCACTCAACTGATGAACCCCAAAAAGGTGGAAAGGGCACCCCGAGACACAAGCAGAAGCGCAATGTCGCCCGCAGCGGTAACGACGACAAGAAGCTTCAGGCTACCCTCAAGAAGCTGAACACTCAGCCCATCCAGTCCATCGAGGAAGTCAACATGTTCAAGAGCGATGGAAACGTCATCCACTTCTCCGCTCCCAAGGGTACATACATATCCACTTACCTACCTCCATTACTCCGACACGACTCACTGACAAAACAATTCTGTAGTCCATGCTGCTGTTCCCTCCAACACCTTCGCCATCTACGGTAACGGTGAGGATAAGGAACTTACCGAGCTCGTTCCCGGCATTCTGAACCAGCTGGGCCCCGACTCTCTCGCCTCCCTCCGCAAGCTCGCCGAGAGCTACCAGAGCATGACCAAGGACAACAAGGACGCCGAGGCTGATGACGACGATATCCCCGAGCTGGTTGCCGGCGAGAACTTCGAGAGCAAGGTCGAATAAACTCATAACCCCTCCCTTACGCGATGACGTAAATACCACACGTCTTTACTATCGCGACCTACATTTTCACTCGGACACGGAAAAAGACGGAACTGGTAAAGAATACAGCCATCAGGTCTTGTCAATCTTCACTCCCATGGTTAGGGGGAAGAGATTATCGGTAGGGAAATGAACTGTCAAGAAAAGGGGAGTTTGGGAGCCACTCTGGCAATTTGATGAGCGGATTGACTTTCTACATCTCATCGCGTTGCTGTCTTTGATCTTGAGTGCTGTTCTGTCTCCGAATTAGTGGTAGTCTTTGTTTGGTTGGCCTCTCGTGAAAAAGGGAGCGTGGACTTTATTCCTTACTTGACTACTCACTAACTCGGCGAAAATCACACTCCTGGCTGGGCTGGCTGTTGTTTGCTGTATGTTAAGCTCGTTGCTCAGGTTAACTTGCGCATACCCCTTCCCCCAATCTTCGGCCCTGGGTTCTTGAGGTGTGTGGCTGTCATGGCTTTCGATGATGCTACTGCCTGTATAATGAAAAAAAGAAAAATAATTTCCCCAATTTGCAATATTTGTATGCTTCCCTCGAATGTGAGCAATGTTGCGTGACATGTTTCTGGAGTATGAGCTATAGGCATTAGAGAACGAAGTCTTCATCTCCCAAGTTCCTCACCCAGCCTTTCAACGCCGAGCTTCGTGCGTCTTGCTTCACTCGTCTCCTCGTCTCTAATAAACTATAGTTCTTAATATCTCCGTACCGAAACTGGTTCCCCACGCCGTTCTCGTTTTCACTATTACGCCTCCTAGTCTGTTCTCTAAGGGTGAGAGACAGGAGCCTGGCAGCCAAGTTACCTTCATTGTCTCCATTCACTTTCGGAGAGTCTTTGCTGTTGCTATCTTTCATACTGCTTGTAGTATCAGATGAAGCACACATAAGCGCATGACTGACCTCAGCAGCGAGAATCCACATCTTCCGCCGCGTCGCAAAGCTTGCTCCGCGCTCAGAGGGCGAGGAGGCTTTCTGCCCGCGTAGGACGCCGTTTAGGGTTGATTCTTCGCGGTCTGGCGGACTTGTCGTCGTGGGATTCTTGGTAGTGGCGGGGATGGGGTTAGTGATAACGGTGAAGGACACAGCGGTTGCGAGATTGCTAGGCGCTAACTTTAGTCCTTCTTGGCTAGAAGATTGGCTAGGAGAAGAGGGAGGTCGTCGAGAAAACGCGAATTCAAGATCTGTTGTTTTGACCTCGAAGGGCTTGAATGCGTATCCGCCTCCCCAGATTTTGTCGGATAGGGGCGCCATGCGAGGTTTATTAGCAGGGTCTGTGTCGAGAGAAGAGCATGAGAATGCCCTCTGACAACCGGACGCGCTGTATTGGGCTCTTGGTAAGATCAGAGTCGATAGGTACACGTTCTCTGGACTGACCAAAAGCGAAGGGAGCGAGGAGAGCAACGATGTGCATTGTTTCAAGGATAGCTTGTCAGAGCATGACTTTGATAGGGAGGCTGGGGCGTCGCCGCGGGCGGGCTTGCGCCGGACGATTCCTAGTTGGGAGAAGTAGGCTCGTCCTGGCAGTGTGTTTGCTGCTGAAGCTGTGGGAGGAGCATCCCATGGCGAGGCGTCGGCCTGAGCGGCCATGATTAGCTCCATGCTTGCATCCCCGCCTGGTAGGGTTGTCAGCTTCGACATCTTATGTATAACACAAGAGAAATCGTACAAGGTGCTTCAGAGCAATACATATGCAACAGCACATCTTCCCGCCAAGTAAAGGGTTGATCGTGCCAGGAGGTACCATCTCCGCTTTCTTCACCAGTGGATGGTTCCCTTTCTGCTGGTTTGCGAAGACGGATGAAGTCTGAAGATACCTTCGTGCCATTGGTCAAGGCAAGGCATTCGTCTAAGACGAAGACGTTAAACGCCCTGATGGCGAGAATTTCGGCATGCCAGTCGTGGAGCACATTCCCGTTTGCTTGGAATAATTGGGAGGATGGGAGACATTTCATTCCAGTTCTGGTTATACTTCGTGATCAGATTCAGGAGTACTTAGAATACCATGACAAGGCGTCGTGGGAGATGAACCTACGCCAAGGAAAGACACGTCAGTTTTCCATCTTGTCCTATATTATACATTAGTCTACCTCTTTACATTATGCTTCCTCTCTTCCAGCATGCGACGCAAAGCGATGATACCTTCAGCTACTATGCCACTCAGAGGAACCCATTCTCGAACCCCATTTCCACGAACCACGGGTTTTCTCTTGGCCGGCAACTTGTCATATTCTTGCTGCACCAGAGCTGCTACGAGGTCGGGGGTTTTGCTCATGGTGTGGCCTCATGCTTCCCTAGGCTACGGAGTGATGTCTTAAGATCAGCTGAGTCAGATAACATGTCTGCAATTGTCAAGTTTATAGGAAGAGAGTTGTAAGAGAAACAGGCTGGACAATGAAACATGTCACAAAAGTTCGAATGGGTATAGCGGGGTGAATGTATGCAAAATCAGAGGCATGCGGTTTTCCCTTCTAATGGTGGGGCTCTGATAATGTGGGGTCATCGAAAAGAACAGTCAGCCACAATTCGGCAGCCCGAGCCACATTGAATCGCGGCCCTAATTGATTGAATGGGCAGGCACACTTAGTCACACCAGCCCACAATTGAACGCACTTTGACTTTTCGAAATTCGACTGCTGAGGTACCCCAGAGACTCTTCGAGCCGGAAATCTCCAATCACCAAACCCACCATCATACTAACCACCACAGCCGACCGAAAGTTCTCAGCACATCAACCGTCACCATGAGAACTTACGACGACTCTTTCTCTGGCCAGAGAATCTACCCTGGCAAGGTACGCCTTTTTACTATGTCACGCCGTCTTTGCCCACCGTCAATCAAACCATCACAATCGACCGCTTGCTTTGTCGAAGGGGGGAAACAACTCGCATTAGTCTGGACGGGCTCTAAATGGGAATCCGGGGAATTGAGGGATTAGACGACCAGTTCAATCTACTCTGGTCATTTGAGAAGAGTGATACAAGACTTTTGCGATGTTGCACCTCCCTCGACTGGCGCGATTATGATGGATGACGAGGCCTTCACCAATCCCCAAAATCATGAGCATGCCGAAGTATAATGCTGATTTTGACTTTTCCATTACAGGGTAAACTCTATGTCCGAGGCGACAGCAAGGTCTTCCGATTCCAGAACGGCAAGTCCGAGTCGCTTTTCCTCCAGCGCAAGAACCCCCGCCGAATCTCGTGGACTGTTCTCTTCCGTCGCCAGCACCGCAAGGGTATCACTGAGGTATGGTTCTCCTCTCCCGAATCCGTGTATATTCTCTCCCGGTGAACCATACACAAGACACTGGAAAGAAAGATCGTGTTGGAGGGGGACGGCTATGTCTAAATCTGGAACATCACCTATCTTCGCTCGCCGGAGCATTCAACGAGAGACAAGAGGCAGCAAAACTAACACCCCCAACAGGAAGCCGCCAAGAAGCGCACCCGCCGTACCGTCAAGTCCCAGCGAGCTATCGTCGGTGCCTCCCTTGATGTCATCAAGGAGAAGCGATCCATGAGACCCGAGGCCCGCTCCGCCGCCCGTGCCCAAGCCATCAAGGAGAGCAAGGAGAAGAAGGCTGCCGATGCCGCCGCCAAGAAGGCCGAGAAGGCCAAGGCCGCCGCTGCCAACAAGGGTGGCAACCAGCGCATTGTCGGCAAGCAGGGAGCCAAGGGCGCACAGCAGTCCATCGCTCGCAACACCCGTTAAGATGATGGATACGCACTTTGCAATAGGGGCAGGCAGTGGATGAAAGAAAAACTACGAAGCATGAAGTGGAAGAAGAAGGCATGATACTTCACACGTGTGTCTGGCGGCGTCTGGGGTGGGAAATTAATCCTCGACTTTTCTTTCCGTTTTGTCACGTTTTTCGTATCGCGAAGAGAGAGGCACAAACAAAACCGAATACACATCTTCTCGGGTCGGGGATTGCATGGAATACTCTCTCATGGCTATGAGAGATTTCCCTGGTAGCTCATAAATGCCAGCATTGTTCTACGATCTGCTTCTTCGTGCTGTATGATATTGTGATCAAGTGAATGATTTGTTTTTAACTCTACCCGACGCTCTCCGGTGTCTTACACGTCGAGGATTCGGTCGCCAATATCCCCTGAACCAAAGGTTTTCACTTGCATGAGAGGTAACATGTTTATATGAACAACTGAAGGTATTTTAAGGGGGTATAATTTTTTTTTTCCTCATCGCTCTATGGTCTTCATAGGAAGCTCTACGTCTCTGTGTAGGAAGGGGTGCAATCTCTCTATGATTCTATTTCATTTTACAACATAAGGTGTAACTTTCTTTCTCTCTTTCTAGAAGATCCGTTTAGGGGGTAGTTGTGTTTTTGTTTACAGCTTAGAGAGGACAGCATCGACACTAGAGACGGTGACCTCCTTACCGGGTTCCTTCTCGGCGTAGACGACCTTGCCGTGGTCGATGATC
The DNA here is from genome assembly GCA_022578795.1 of Xylariaceae sp. FL0255. Lineage (NCBI taxonomy): Eukaryota > Fungi > Ascomycota > Sordariomycetes > Xylariales > Xylariaceae > Xylariaceae sp. FL0255. Next base: position 23,521 of record MU388897.1, read on the forward strand.
ATGGCGTAGCGGCCGGTTCGGGGACCGAGGGTCCAGCCCAGGCTGCCGCTGAATTTGGCCTCGTTGTCGGTCAAGAAGAGCTGTTCAGGATGGTGGGTTAGTTTAAAATATATCTGGCCAGGCAGAGGGGGAGGAGTAGGAGGAGAGGGGTAGATAGTGGCAGAAGGGGCACAAGATTCGGGAGGGACAGAGAATGAATAAGGGAGGGGAGGACGGTAGAGCGGGTGAGGAGAGCACGTACGATGGAGTCGTCCTTGATGCCGTTGGCCTTGCCCCATGCGGACATGACGAAGGGGTCGTTGAAGGCGATGACGGCGACGAGGTCGACGCCCTTGTTCTTGATCTCGCTGAGCTTGGAGATGAAGCCCGTGATGTGCTGGACCTGGCACGTCGGGGTGAAGGCGCCGGGCACCGAGATGAGGACTACCTTTTTGTCCTTGAATTCTGTGGGAGGGAACTAGCGTCAGCTCGAATTGGTTCCAATTGCGTTCGGATTTGGTTTGTTTTTGCTTATCCGCAGAGGACAGAGGGTGGGAAAGAAAGGGAGGGAGGGAGAAAAACCTACCGGTGCTGGCGTTGAAAGGACCAGGTACGCCACAGGCGAGGACATCGCTGCTCTCGGGGGTGGGCTTGACGTAGAGGAAGGTGACGTCCTCAGGGAAGGAATCTCCGGCTTTGAGGGCAGACATGTTTACTGAATGTTGCGTATGAAGTGCGAATTAAGGAATGGATTGGGTATCTAGAGGATAGAAGTTGAATTTACACAAAGTTCAGGAAAGTGGAAGGTTAGAAGGATTGGGAGAGGAGGGGCAGATAACTAGAGCAATATATACGGCCGGAAATAAAATGGGAAGCGAGTTTATTATCTCATGTATACTACCACCTCCTTGTGCTTGAGCTTGGCAGCCCTGTCCGTTCGTACGAACCTGCGAGCTGCATTACCTCCTGCTTTTACAGTATCTCTGGTTTCTAGCCTGGGTACGCCGTACCTTCTCAGAGTGAAATTCCAATTGTTGTTTTTTTCCCCTATCGGATGACAAATGTCCATCTTACAGTAAGACAGGATGCGGCAGTTGGCTTGCTTTGCCGGCAATTCAATGGACTAACAGCTCTGCTATGAGCGTCTGGATATTTGCTATTTTCATTGTAATGGCGTGTTATAACACAAAGCTCCAATTATTTATCCTGCCTCTTACCTAAGATGCCATTCTGTGGGAGCTTGAATGCTGGCACGTCGCAGATGGGACCTGTACCTGGTAGGTGGTGGTGGGTGGTGGGGCAATGTGTGTTGCCCCTCATCTCGTCATTGGAGGGGTAACACATGCAAGTCGCTGAGAGATGCACTTTCAGCGTGGAACACAACTAGAACCGGAGCAATGTCTTCTGCCAGACCATCAGGGTTCTCACCTAACCCTTCCTTGCCTCGTCTTTTTAGGGGGCAGAACTGGGAACTCCTTTGTGGCGACAACAGCGCGAAATATCGGAGAAGAGAGTCCTCAGTGCAGCAGGAATGCACTATGTTATATGCGCATGCAGCGGCTAGCTTCAACGCCTGGAGGATGATGTGCAGCAGCTAAATTATCTCCCTAATCTAGTAGCTTTTGGAAGGACGGGGGAGCCTTGAGAGACATCGCTTGTGCTCCCACACTGAATCCCTGCTTACAGAGACTTGAAGTGGTATTTCCCATCTGGCCAATAGCAGATCTAACTGCTGAATCATCGTCAACAAAAACCCTTTTTGTCAAATGGGGAAAGCTGAGGGAACGAGGGATGGGTGTTCGCCATCGGAAGCGATTTCGGGTAGGCCACCGGGGCACGGACACCGAGACGCCCGTTGGATGGGGTTTCGCATTCCATCCTTGCGTCTTTTCAATGCTGTTTCATCACGTTTGCTATGGCGAATATGAGATCAACCCTCAGCTGGACCCTCTTTGTCGAGACCGTCGATTTCAAATCTGTAACCAACTACATATCATTCCGGCTGGCAAATCTAATGCGGCTGAGCGAACAACCTGTTGGTGGTGGGTTTTACTTATTTTTGCAAATTGATTTCCTCCTGGAGATTTGAGTTGTTCGGACTTCACAAACAGAACCAAGTCAAGGGGGATTGAAAATTTCGGATGTCTCTGAATAGCATGCTTGCATTACTATTCAGCCTCCTGCGGCTGGAGTGATAGATATATGAGCTCGATTATGTTAGGTCACACTTTTCACAAGATTCTAGAAATGTCAACACCTCCGAGGTCCACATTTGCATCGTGCTGTTGATTTTCGAAATCACCTTTTGATGTCCATCCAGCAGCATAGCCATAGTTCAATGAATTAAGCACTATCCTCTCTCAAGTTTATGATAGGGAGCTGCTGTGTCCAGTGCATCGTGGCTAGTCAGATACCCCGACTTGGTACTAGCGGGAACTAGGTATCCTGTATCTCAACATTCCGATTCCAAACCTTGAATATGAAGCAATCAATCAAACAACTCAGTCTCCAGCACTCCTCATCCGCGGAGATGCATGCGTTGGCATCGCAGGCGGGCGGTGAGTCAGCCAAGCTCCTTCAACACCTCCGAGCAAAGGCCGGCGGAGCCCGGGATTAGCTACTAACACTCTTCCCCGCCGACACCGACCGAATTCATTTCCCGGCCAGGTGGTATTGCAAGGCGGCATTGCGGATGTGCATGGGACGGTAGATTGGCGGCAGCGACTTCCGAGATGGTTTGGCTGTGTTCCACAAATATTGGTTATAAATACCGTGACTAAATTCCAGTGTCATTCTTGATATAAGTGTAAACTCAATCATCTGGTACCTCGCAGTTACTGTAGTTTAAACTCTCGAGACCATATTCGACGGCAGAACCCGTTCCCGTTTTCCAAATAATAATAGCAAGAACGACAAATCGGTCTACAGAAAGGAGAAAGCAAAATGGCATCTGGGAGCGAAGCTCGACCCCCATTCCCGCCTTTTACGGCTGAGACGGCCCAGATTAAAGTCAAAGCCGCTCAAGATGCGTGGAACACCAAGTATGTGTTATACCTTCTCAACGAGGTGAACTTTATTGATTCAATCGTTTGACAGAGATCCCGCCAAAGTGAAAATGGCATACACACCAGACTCGATTTGGCGCAACCGCGGCACGTTCCTGACGGGGCGTGATGAGATCGAGGAATTTCTCACGGTGAAATGGCAGCGCGAAAAGGGGTATCGCCTACGAAAAGAGCTCTTCGCGTTCACGGCAAACAAGATCGCCGTACAGTTCTGGTACGAGTGGCATGATGACAACGGGCAATGGTGGCGGACGTACGGGTTAGAGGACTGGACGTTCGCGGATGACGGATTGATGCGCAAGAGGCAGATGAGCGGGAATGATGTGGCTATTACCGATGCTGAGCGCTGGTATAAAGATGGTGTTAATGTTAATACTGTGGATATCTCCGAGAAGCATTGGTAAAGAGGTAGAAGAGGATCATCGGCTTTGAGGGAGAGGTTACGTGTATACAAACAAAATATTGGGACATCGCTGTGAGATTGAAAAGCGACTTGAATTTCTCTCGATTTCACTGCTGATTTACTTCTTGATAGTAACTTATTCCTAAACTTCATGACCCGGAACAGCTAAATTCTGCTCTTCAAACTAAAAAGTTCCCGGGGGGATGTTCTTGACAAAAGCAACAACATTAGTCATATCCTCAATCAAGCCCAATTCCGTAGGAGTCCAGCCAAGCTGTTCGCGCGTCTTATTGCTCGTGGCAAAATTGTCGGCCTCAGCCGTGAACTTCCACGCACCAAATTGCGCGTCCGCATCTTCAGGTTTGATGCTGATAACAGGAAGATCTAACTGCTTTCCGATTTCCGTCGCAACATCCTTCAGCGTCAACGACTCCTCAGCCACAGCGTGATAGATTCGACCCGGTTCGCCGCGCTCAATAGCGAGACGGTAGATCTTAGCGGCATCATCGCGGTGGCCTGCACACCACTTATTCTGGCCCTCGCCGATGTACGCTGAGCTACCCTTCTGCAGTGCTGCGATCGCCAAGATGCCGGCGAATCCCGAAACACCGGGGCCGTGTGTCGACGGCGGCAGACGTACGACAGCCGTTCGCAGTCCCTGCTTAGCAAAGTCAAGACACACCGCCTCCGATTGACCGCGCAACGCCCCCAGTCCACCAGTCGTGTCGTACGGCGTTGCCTCATCAACCAGCTGGTGCTGCGGCAACATCATCGTGCCGGAGGTGATGACAAGAGCTTTGTCCTTCGCATCGCCTTTGCCCTCAAGTAGCCCATTCGCCAGCGCCTCGATGGCCGCGCGGTCGATCGCGCAGCACTCGGCGTACCTGGTGAAGTCGTGAACGAACGCGAGATGCGCAACGGCGTCACACTCGGAGGCTGCCTTCTTGAGTAGGGTCATGTCCTCGATTGAGCCTTCGAGGACTTCGGCGCCTTGTGACTTGAGTTGGTCAGCGCCCTTGCGCGTTAGGCCCAGGACGGAGTGCCCGTGGGCTAGCAGCTCTTTGACGACGGCGGCGCCGACGAAGCCTGTTGAGCCTGTTACGAAGACGCGCATTGCGGTGGTGGTGACGTAGGACTGAGTAGTATACTTGGGGTTTAAGATATAAGAGTCGCTACACAGAAGCTGGCTTGTACTTCAGGTCTTGACAGTGTTTTGGATTCTGGTGCTCATCTCTGAATTGGGGAGATCCCCTAACTTTATATAGTCCATCCCGTACCCCATTATTGTTAAGAATCTCGGTGTAAACTGTCTGATGTCCTTGGACGGGAAGTTAGGAAGCTCCGCCCGGGCAGATTCTGCAACTCCCAAAGGGTTGAAAAGATGTCATCAATGTGATAGACGCCCAACTTGAAGGCATCTTGATATTTGCGGGGCTTGACAAAGGCCAATCAGATGCACCTGGTTCCGAGTAGAGGCAATTAGATGTGGGTCATCTCCCGAGTCAAAGGCGAAGTGAAGGCTTAGCTGATGCCGCCTAGGCTCGGAGATAAGGTGAAGGCGGCGTTTTGAGACTTCCAATTTGTGTCATCAAGCATCAATGCAACAGATGCCTGCACAATATCTATCCCGGTGTGCCGAAACAGCTCAATACCATTGTTGTTATCTTACATACCTAGCTATCACCATCTGCAGTTGTCATGGGTACGACGACTTTGCCAGTCAAAAGAAAGCCTAAGTCACGATTCGGCTGCAGGAACTGTAAACTAAGGAAACTGAAAGTCAGTTGTTGCATATGCAACCCCTAACCCCTTTGCCGATCTCGTCAACTCAAGTCTGCGTCTACGTCTTTTCCTATCACCAAAATCTGACCTCTTTCTTAATATAGTGTGATGAATTAAAACCATCATGTCGGCGCTGTCAGCTTTATGGAGTTCTATGTAACTTCGCATTCAATATACCTGATCTACAGCCGCTTTCTGAGCAAAGAGATAAGCCTCATGCTACAGTAGTGACCTGGTCTAATGCTATACCATCCCCGCGGCCTGGTATCAGTAATGCCATATGGGCTCTAGATGGCATCGCGCCCTTTGAGCTCGATCTCAAAGACCAGGCCCTCTTCGATCGGTTTAGGTGGCGTACAGGACGAGAGCTGGAAGCACCAGCTATTGCCAGAGTTTGGACTTCTTATATGTTAGAGGCTTCTTTTACCGTGAGCCAATCTGAGCAGATATATCGTACCAGGTCACTGACAATTTGCGGCAGTCACAATTTCTTATGCATGGCATATTAGCACTGACGTCTGTTCATGATCGATACCTCGGCGTCACTCCTCCTCATCACCGCTCCCTCCGTGAGTCCTACCACTGGGCGCAGTGCACCATTCTCTTCAATGAGTGGTTACGTCCTCCCATCCGCGAAGAGAAAAAAGACCCTGTTTGGGGCACGGCTAGCATACTTGGCATCTTAGCCTTCGCATCTATACATGCTCGCGACTACAGGGAAGCTTGGCCCTTGAAAACACCCGAAGACTCGGATCTGGAATGGGTCCGGCTTGGCCACAGCAAGATGAAGCTGTGGCACATTGTTAACCCCCTGAGATCAGGAAGTGTATTTCGCTTCATGGCGGAAACTTATCTGAGGATGCAAGAACCGATACCCACGAAAGGTATCGGCAGCATCCCGCCAGACCTCGCGCAATTGTGTGGGATCACTGAGGACTCGTCGATAGATGACGGAAACCCTTATTTTACATTTGTGCACGGCCTCGCTCGCCTACTTCGTATTCCTAAAGGCAGCGTCTCGCTTGGCGCTGCTATGGGCGCTTCGGCTGCGATGCGTGGTGAACTAAATGCTCTGTTGGCGAAGAAAGATCCCGTCGCGCTTTTGCTCCTCGCGCTGTGGTATAACAAGGCACGCGAGAGTAAGTGGTGGATAGACTTCCGTGCTCGATATGAGCTCCCAGCTATTTGTGTTTATCTGCAGCGGCAACATGCGGATAAAGCTGCTGTTCAGAGTTTAATCCCTTGGGAGGATGTGTATCCTCTCATGTAATGATAAGTATTTATGACGTCCCGTTCATATTATCATCCAGGCGTCTTAGCTAGACAGGTATGTTGGCTAAGGCAATCAATTATGTGTGGTGCACGAGATGGCAGGCTTGATTTTCATGTAGTTTCTGAGACTTTCGAAGCATGCTTTGTCGTTACCCCACCCAGCATGACCAAAATTAAGTCAACATTTGGAGGCCTATCCGGGCTCAGTTGCGTTTCTCCCTTGCTTCGTTCATCCTCCTTTTGCTTCGAAGATTCTTAGCGTGATCGACAAAACCATGGTTCACATCTCCGCCTGCTGAAAGGAGTATACGGCCCATAACTTACCTTCTTCGCAGCGCGTATATTCCGCTAACCTAGGCCTATATCCTCAATTAGACGCCTCGTAACACACTAATGTCTAACCATTGTGATTGATTGTCAAACAATCCAGATAGAATGCTTCTCAACTCGATACTCCACGCATGGGAAATTTTCTTGCTCTTTATGTCTTGATAGAGCTGCCCTCTTGATATCGCACGTCTCGCTCTCCTCAGGGTAAAGATCTAACACCCCCAGGCGCCGGAAGATACCATCGGCTGCATTGACAACCTGTAGCAGTAGGAAATACCACGGCAGGCCAACTTGTTTATAACGATACACCAACATGCAAAAGAGCACACCCTCGCGATTCTCTTCGTCGAATCTCTTGAACGGATTTCTATCCATAAAGATATGGAATACTGGAAATTTGCGATGTAGAGAGTAAGTCGGCACAACGGGAATTCCATTAATGACAGCCATGTGATTTGCACGCGATGACCTCTTTTCGATGATGCCCACAAGCTTCTCCATAGGGAGCTCGTCAGTGGGAAGGTTGAGCCTAGGTATTAGCTGGACTTGCTGAAGAGTGCCACGCAATCGAAGACGGCCGCCTTTTAAGGCACCAAATGGATCACCATTGTACATATAGTCGAGCTGTACATCCTCCACGCAAGCGAAGTGTTCGGTTTCTCCGTCGTTCGGCCATCCCGCTACGCTGTATCCTCCGCTTGTCCCATTTAGCCCGCCTGACATCCTCACACCCGAGATTCCGCTAGCTGACATCCAGGACCAGCTTGGAGCTACGTAAGGGGCAGTTGGTGGAGGGTCTGGATCTGGTACATTCTTGATCCAAACCAGATCATTTTCAAGAGACAGCCGCCACATCCCTGCGATGTAATCATCCTCGAAGTAAGTTGCGAAACGGCGCGCAAGGGCCGAGATTGCAACAAGCTTGTCCGTCTGAACCGTAAGACCACATTTTGAGTAGGTCTCCGCAAGTAAACGCCATTGCTTGTGAAGCTTTCTCAAAGAGTCTTTCTTCTCGTCCTCAGACTTGCTTTTGTTTTGCTGCTTGCATGGTAGACGCTCAGGGCCATCATGAGTCTTTAAGTCGAGTCCGAGCAATCCATGAGGCCAAGTCTCACAGGCTTGTTGTTGGAAACACTCCCAGAACAACTGCGTGTCTGTGAAATGCAAAATCCGAGGAGATAGCATCCGTTCCTGTAAGACCCAGCCTCGCTTGTTGAGAGGCGCCTGGACAATGTTGCGGAACCAGAATTCTTGATCATACAGGTAATATGTGTCCATAGTCACAGTACCATCCTTACCCAGCCTCTTGATTGCCAGTTCGTCATGACGGAGGGCATCCTCTTCCCGTGATCAAAGGATAGAGGAGGAACTACCCTGACTTACTGCAGCAGAAATATTACACCAGGAATTAGAGTAAACTTCTTGCATCGTGCTGGCTTCCCGCTGCCAATCGGAGAGATCATCTTGGACTATGCAGATAGCATCGATCCACAAATACCGTATTCCGAGCACACGACAGATGAAAACAGCGTCCCGGAAGGTCTGTGGGAGTTTCTCTAAAGGGATACCTGCCATCAAAAAGCGTCGTGTCTGCTTTGTGAGTCTCAGAGATTTATCTATACTCCAACAGTAACTTAAGGTCATATACGGCCCTTTTAGGTTCAAGGCAGGAGAACGAGTCTCGATGAGACGAACAATTGTATCATCTTTGCCATCCAAGGGCCCCGAATCAAGAAGTCGTGTAGGGCACCATTTGGAGACAGAGCCACAAGAGGGGTGGTTCTCAATACAGTCTTTGATCCAATGCTTAGCTAGAGCGAATGTTTCTGGTGAGTCAAGACTTGGAGAACACTTTATTTTATTTTCGTTCTCGGCTTCGTGTACCTTGCATTAGTCTTCACTCTACGATATCCGGTACTACAAACAACTAGGAGTGCGCACCTTTTGGTTTGAGACCGACAAGCAAAGGCGTCATGGTCTCGATCCCGCGATGGCGCCCAACTACCATGAGCGAATGAATGATATTGTGCTTCGGAACATCGCTTGAACAGGGGATAAGATGCATTGCCGCGTAAATTACCAACAGGGTCCCTTGGTGAGAAGTGCCCCAAGCGGGCAACAAGTGATCACGAGAGGATCGGCCGAAAAGTGGTAGAGATACTTCATGCTCTAACTGGTCGGCAAGCAGTTTAGGATCTATTGTGTTCCTGTACTTAGTGCAGATTGTGCAGCCTGAATTCACAGAATCAATGAGCTTTAGTAAAGACAGATGATGAGGGAGAATATCGAGATATCCGTAGTGACCATGGCCGTTTGAGTCGAAATTCCATGGCGTATCTTCGGGTGCCGAGTGTGAGAGAGGTACTGATGCAGTAAATGCTCCAAGACAGATGTCACAAAGCATTGTGATGTCTGGCAAGTCAGAAAAAAGGGAATTAGGGAGCCTGAAGGCCACAGCCTTTTTTGTAAGGAGAATAACAGTACAAACTAAAGCTTTTTCTTTTCGACGCAGTTTAACCGGTGAATATAAGCAGCTAGATAATAACACAACAAATTCCTGGTGGCTGTAAGACCAGTGGAAAGAGCTACGAACCACATGAATGTGTTATGATATGAAAATTTGAAGGGGGTGTGACTTCGAGCATCACCTGCGGGGTCCCTCTGAGCTGCGGAACTCGTGATAGGCAGCAGTCGGTGTGGCGCAAAAGTGCACTTCTTGACATGCATGCGCTGGAACTACTAAGATTTTCGCATGTCTAAGCTTGCTGGTATCTAAATAGAACTAGTTTTGCCCTGCGTGAGGCCAAGTCCACGACTGACAGAAAAAAGGAGCCTTTTGGATTGATGTTCAGCTTTGTTGGCATGGTCTCAGCTCTTGATGACCGTATTGAGCTGACGCCTTGCAAACAGTTTCGACTCAGACTCCCACACCACCCATTTATGTCTGAAATGGCTCAAATGGTAAATATAAAATAGGAATAAAACAGTCTACATACATGGAAACCCCTGGTTGGGTAACTTTACGTATATAAGTGAAGATATCAAGCTAACGAAACAGACCATTATTCGAATCTCGTACTTCTATGAATCGGGCTAAACATGCAAGAGCCTTCAGAGAGAGACCAAAGGTTTAGGTACGATCGCTGACATTAAAAGCATTGTCTAGCCACAAGATCTCCCCCAGCTTCACCGCGAGATTCAAAAATTGACTGCACGACGGACTATTACGGAGCAAACCGTTCAATTTCGTAGGATAGGTGATGTTAGACAGTAACACTTTCGTGGCTTATCAACGGCATAGTACTCGAGTTAGTATTCTCAACTCCTCTGAGATAAGAAACTCTTCTCAACAAGAGCTATATCAACCCGACGCGAAATTCTTAGATCACCAAGCATGTCTCCGCTATCTGCAGGGCTCTGCAAAAGACATCGATCGAAACTTTCAGAAAATGTTAAAACGGAGATTGAACGGCTTTCATCATCATCAAATTGTCAACGAGTCGGTTGTGGATACTGCTCGCGTGCAGAATGGCCATACATTCTCCAAAGCGTGGACTACTATAACTGGAGTTCTATCTATCAGCCAGCCATGATATCCAACTAGCAGACATCCGGTGGAAACTCAAAGGTACGCAATGGTTACGTGTATGTGAACAGAGATGCTTTTCGGGATTGAGCTCTTTGGGGATCTGGTATTCGTTTGGTCACTGCTGAGAAGATAGCGCCATAGCTGCAGCCATGCTCGTGTTGATCATGCTATATATATATTCAACTTCTCTCCAACTGCAGTAAACGCCTTCGCTCTACTATATCGGTATGGATGATTGAAGACCAACGGTAAGACGTGAGCCCAAAGCCCCCTTTTCCCACGCCTTTTCCAGTAACCCCAAGTCATTGCAACTTTCCATTTCTTACTAAATAAAAGACTTGTTTCGATTAATGAGCAATGATTAATAGACAAATTACCATGACATAAACCTGCCCACAGTCTCTGTGAGTTACTGATACTTTACTTCATCATACCACTTTCCGCAGCTCGTAAAGATTTCAACCAATCATCTTTGCCGCTAACCAATGAATAATGTCAGTACACTGGAAATGCCACAGAGGATTTTGAAAGACGATACTTTTATCAAGTCTTGCAAGTATAGTCCGGGAACCCATTTGATGTCACTGTCGTCTGCCAGAAATCTGATCATGTTAGGTACCATAGTCATAAGTCAAAGGCGGCACGTAGATGCGAGGATCGTATAGATAACAGTATAGCCTACAATAGAGACCTTGTAGTTTTGCAGCGATTTAAATGCAGCTATAATGATAAACGGCTACGTTCAGATGGTGTACCGTTGTATTCCGGTCTCGATGTAAGTCTATTCCGATGTGATAACCCGTCGCCAAACAATGCGCATACATAAACACTGGCTTGGCAATAAGGTATTAACCCTTGCAGAAAACGATACGAAAACGACACAATGCTTAACACCGCATGTAGATCAGATAAGATATTCTTGATTGATAGTAGAACTATTGAAATGGGGGGGTGGGGATTACGTAAGCATCTATTGCGTTACATGTAGCAGTCAGATAGCCCAGCTTCCAGCAAGGTCACACCCAGAGTAATCAACAACCTAGCAGACATTAATTCAATTTTGCGTCGAGGGTTTTCTTATATAAGTTTCTATGCATATGTGTTCATGCTACAAGAATTCATTGAATTTTCTGTTCCTAGAGACGTTCAGGGGCTTGCGTGCTTCACCTTCAGTGGTGTAGGTTGTGTTGAGCCCTTAAACTCGGACCAATTTTACTGTGTGCTTACTCAAAGAGTCAATAACCGCAATCTGCCTTGTGGGAAGCGAGCTACCCCAGTATCGTCGATCGAGACTCATCAACACTTGGTCGTTGGTGGCAGCAATACAGACCCATTCACGAGTAAAATATCATCACCGATTCAAAGCAGTGATGTTTCACTTGGGTACTGGTCACTACCTAAGGCGTAGTGAGTCTGTGCAGAGTGTCTGTGCGGAGAACGGCAGAAAGGCGGCGCAAGCCTCTTCGAAGAACCGCGGGAGCTCCCTCTCGGACATATAACGGTGCAATGCCGCTGATTATACCACTTGTCTAGGAAGATATCTCACAGATCGTAACCCAGTATTCACACATTATAGCACGTACAAAACTTGTTACATATAAAACAATGTTGATACACTCCAAATCTGAATTGTTTTGTAATAACACATTGTGACACATTGGTTGAATGTGCACTTGAAATTAGCCTTCCCAAGAAGAGGCGCTTTCTTAAGAAATACGAAATTGCCGCGAGACGTCCGATATTGTAGCTTCAGATAGATAGGACTGTTGCCCCTTTCTCCAATGTAGCGAACGAAATCAAGATATCCTTGCTTCCCGTTGACATGACATATCAAAGTGATACATATGAACTGAATCGCAGCGAGTGAAGGAAATAAAGAGCTGGTATCATAGAAAAGATTGAATGGCCTCAACACGGGCGTGTTGCAGTGCCTCTCCAAGCACTCTTACAAGTTCGAAGAAATGAGGATTAAAAATAATTCCCGGCGGGAACAGCAACGAAGATGGCAGTAAGTACCGCGGCACCCATAAGGGCGCAGAGCATAGACTGCAAGAAGATAGTATCCTGGATAGTCCTCAACGCAGGCTCCTGAATCCAAACTTGGCGGTCGAAGACCTTGCGGACATAGAAGCGATGGTCATACCGCACAATCCAGGGTTCGTCCTCATAACTATTTCCCGAGCCAAAGGAATCGAAGCTCCGCTGGCCCTGGCATAGCTGCTCGACGCTGTCATTGGCACCGGCCTCGTCTAGGAAGAGCTCCCAGGGCCGTACATGGCGGTGATGTAGACCGTGAAGGACGACGCACATGCCCTTCACGGCCGTGATAAGCGTTGCGATGCCGATGACCCATAGGATCGCGAAAAGTGCACGCCAGCCCCTGCCGGCGCCGCTCAGAGTGAGGATGATGGCGCCGATCGTGGCTAAGAGTACGGTGCTTACGCCGAGACCGCGGGCGAATGTTACGCGCGCTGGGTTGCCGTTGCAGATTGTCCAACGGATGAAATTCGGGTGCGCTTGCTTGCGTAGAGTGGTCTCGATTGTGCGTGCCAGTGTGAGGAATGCAGAGGGGTGTGTCGTGTATGACAGTGCCTGTACTACAGCTTTCTGTTCGCGTGAGGATAGATTGAGCTGACGGGGAGCGTCGTCTGCTATGTATGTTGTTATGACGCGGTTGATCTCAGTTCGGAAGGGCTGGATTGTGACTGGTGGGAGTGTAAGTATAGTTTTGCATGCTGGATAAGGGTCGGTGTGACACAGGGGGAGATAACTTACAAGGTAGTTTAGCCCCGGCCGATATAAAGGTATCTTGAGCATGGCTTTGATACGTGGCTGCATGAGATTGGGACGAAAGCGAAGCATCATCGCCGGCTGAGGATCGTGGGGGGGTCGAGAAAGGATCTCCTCCCCTGCCCTCAACCGAGATTTCATGAGCTTTCTCAAAATCGGTTCCCTTGAACATCTCTGCAGCAATCGGTGCTTCTCTCTTGGTTTTGTCGATATTGTCTCTCTGGATCTTGGCAATGGTCTCGTCCTGCATGGCTTGCGTCCATTCCGGAGCCAACTGAGTCTCTGACATTGGGGCTTCCGCAAAGCGCTTGATGTAGTCACGGTACCAGAGGAAGAACTGCAAGTTCTCGGCTGAGTGCTCGATGTAGATGAGATAGTTCATGAAATCTCGTATGGTACACGGCTTAGCATAATGTTAGTCCCCCATGAGATATGCTGTCATAAACGCGAACCAACTTACAGGACATGTTCCGCCATTGATGATCTTGTCGAACGCTAGGGCATCTGGAATACCTGACGCGGTTCCTGATTGACCTGACTTGAGCGACGACGCACTCTTCTCGTCGAAAGAAGACCCATTCCTTCCACGCCACCCCATCTTTTCGTCATCGACGTATTCGGGACGTCGATAATTGAGCGGGAGCAGACCCATCGTGTGAATTTCGAAAATGTCGAACTGAGAAGAATGAATGAGTGACGAAAGGTGAGTTCAGAATCGACTAGAACGGCCTTCAAGAATGAAATGGGAGTCCGGTAATCGCCAACGGTCTCCGGCGCCTGCTAAGTATTAATGAAGCATAAAGTGCGACCTCAAGCGAAGCTATCCAGTGCGCTAGAGTTAGGAGGGGCTGTCTAAGACCAACATGGGTGGGAAAAGAGGCTCAGATAGATACCGATCTAGACCTCTCGATCTAACTGTTCGTGGGGGTTGTATGAATTAACACTAACGAAACTACTTTGTACCCTATGACTATTGTGTTCTCAACTATATTGAATTTAAAGTAGATCTACAGTCACAGACCAATGCCTTAGCCGGTGTGACATGGGGCTGTTATGCATGCATGGCATGCAGCATGTGGCGATGGAGGATCGTCGCGGGGCCACTATCACGAAGTTGAGACATTGAGGGTTCATCCATGATCAAGGCAGCCTCTAGGATGGTGTAATTTGGTACAGTGATCCTTTGAGTGACTCGGGGACAGCTGAAAAAGAAGACCACTTCAGTGGAGGACGTGATATCAACGCCGTCTCGCCGAGATAGTAGCTGGCACTAGTGAAAACTAAGACGGACCACCGCGCCAATGGGATGGCTAGGGGCCTCTAATTCAGCTAGTATAGGTTGGTCACATACCAAATGTCTTAAAGTCACATTTTCAGGAGTGGCTGGCATGAAAAGAAAGAAAAGAAAAAAGAAAGTGAGCAAGGAAAGGAGAAAAAGAAAGAGTGGGGACATCTAAGTGATACACTTGAACGATGCGGCGTGTTCAGCACCATGCATTTTAGAATCATTGGAATTATCAGCACACGTACAACCTAATCGAAAGGAATCTAAGCTAGCGACGTGGTACGGGCCTTTTTTCTTTTTTTTCTATCGTACTACCTGCTCGTGATACGTCAAGAGAAGGGAATGAAAAGAACAACAGTCTTAGCATCAAAGATGTTGGGGATCGAGTTGTACGTTGCTCAGCTAGAGGCGGTGGGTTGGCTCATCACAAGGGAAAAGGAAGAAGAAAAAATCGAAGACATCACCAAAATGATGGTAGAAATGAATACACCAATGAGATTGTAATGTATCTCCCGCCGTCCCGGCCTGCAGTGATCAGCGATCGGCGCTAGGTTAGGGTACCCACTGTTCCCGGCATCGACAACGGGTACTGTAGATCTTTTTACCTCAAAAATGCGACGATGTTTTCTCAAAAATCTACAAATGGCTTATAATACATTAGACTATTCAACCAACTTCATTATCTAGGACATCAAAATTTGACGAGTCATTGACTTGCTTTATCTACTCAATAGTAATAATTGACGGTAACCATAATAGCTAGAGAGAATAGTAGGGGTCATTTTCAAGAGGCCAGTTCCCTTTTGAGGACCCTTTTTACCCACATGTCCCGTAAACGGTAAGGGAATCATCCACTTCAGGTGAAGTCATCATGAGTATTGGTCTCGATTCCTTCATGCGAAGACAATACTTCTCGGAACATTCCTAGTTTGGTGCCGTCATAAACAAAAACATCAAGTAGGTCTACGGTGAGAGGACGAAGAAGAATTCGAATTGTAGTGATCAGTTGTCGAAATAGTTGTCTCTAGATTTGGTGTATCTTGGGATCCCGAGTGATCGGATAATTGGTATAGAAGAGGGTGTGTACAAGAGAGTTTTGGACTACCTACTAGGTAGTCCGGAGCCGGGCCGGGCTCTACGGAACTCTAAGCCTGTTCGCTTACGAAATGCATTCACAAACTCGCGTCCATGAACTTTGTAGGTCCAGAGCAGTGTCGCGTCTGTAGGGATTTGGGTTGTAACACAAGTCATTTCCGGCTAGTATTGCCGCCTTGAGTGTTGGAACTTTCGGCCGTTGGGATCGTAGATTTTGAGACTTTGGCTCCGTGAACGGCCCTACTTTGGCTCCTGCGGCACGAGTCCTAATGAGTTGGAAGCACGAATCATGCATTTTCCAAGCAGCCGGGAGCGCCAGCCAATTGTGCGAGAACTACACATCACGACATATGTACGGAGTATCCCGAGGGCTTTATTATGAAGGATTGTAGGATCGCTGAATAGCAGAAGGCGTTGGAATGCGCGGACCGCTTTAGCCCCTGTCTCGATCGTATTCTCGATCAGCTAAAGCAGGCTGCATGCAAGTGTACTCCGTATTCCTGACAGATCCACTCGTAGCTCAGGCACCACTAAGTTACATGCAGTTAGCTGATCGACGGCGTTCTGGTTTAACGCCACGATGTTCCAAGAGGCGCGAATTCTTGATTCCTCTAAAATAGGACGTGGCTTGGTCAAGAGGCGTTCTACGAATAATCATTTAAATTACCAGTGATGTGATAGGTTTTTCAGCACAAAAATTGCATCTAGCGTGCCTTGTGGCCAGAGAGAAGAAACCGTTCAGATGCTGGATGGCAGGATCTATTATCTTGGCTCTTCGCGACTTCCTTCGCATTGTTTACATGTTCTAGATCTTTGTCGTGATGACTCCATTCGCCAGCAAAGGATTAAACATGAGGAAGTAGAGATTGGGAGATAAAGCTTAATAGAGTGGACGAAGTGCCAAAAAACAATGGTTCCGATCCTTCGGCTCCTTTCTCTACTTGTTTTCAGGGTAGAAAGCAGCCCCTATTTGGATAGTAGCTGGCTATGACTTCGCGTGTCATCTCCATAGGACCTTAAATTCAACTATCTCAATCCACTCATGACTCAGGAAGTTGATAGTCAACATCTGAAATGCCGTTTGGACAATTCAACCAGAACTGGGTCTTACGCAATTACCTCGTGGAAGCCATTTCTGGGTGCCACGTGCAGGAATGAACATACAATGAGTTGGATTGCAATCATTCCAAGCCCCGTGGTGACCCAATAGGAGTGTGGACCCATCATACTTCTTCACGAGAATGATCAACATGTCTCGCTGGGGTTGTACAACTTCGCAAAAGTACCAAATTGAGTAAGACAAACTTTGTATACTCTGTTACCACATGGAGTCGCTGAGGAGACTGAGACGAGACGCATGTTTTATTTTGACACCCAGCAAGTCTAGCATTGGCTTGAGGCAGGTAAGCACTGGACTTGTCTCCAGATTAGGATGCTCCGAGTCAAAGGGCGGGGTCGTCCAGAGCCACTACAGAGGTATGGTATATTTGAGACGACAACATCTGTACTCCTTACTTCTGTCCAATTTCGCACGTTTGACTGTATAGAAAACAGGAGGTCCATATATCTATCATCCACGTTGAGCACATATGTAAGAAACTGGCGTGCCGTTGTCTGGTTTAGCGATCTGGAGTATCTGGCATCCGGAGGTGGAACAAAGATTTCTACCGCCTTGAACACTACCCGCGTATTATGTTGTCCGCCCAAACAAGATGAAGTCCTCGCCATGGGAAATATTTTCATATTTCCCATTTACAGGGGGGGAAGTGACACCTCGCAACCATCTCAGCAAAGCTGGTATGCCACTCATTGCGGCCTCTTTCAGGAGGGAATGTTATTACTAGGGTTGCGGATGAACAACCGGAGGCTGATCGTAGAGGCTAATTAAATGATCGTTTAGCTGTTTATGCCACCAACGCATCCCAATCTATGCAAGTATGGTCCATGTTAAATCGGGCCATGGTCTTCGCCACTCTGCACTTCGTCAGTTGAATGTAACGATCGATGAGTCGGTATGAGATCAAGGCTTGTCTGAAATCGTCTTGATGAAAATGAGCGTCAGTGAAGACTTCATTGTACTCTCTAATCATGAGTTGCGAGAAGTAAACTCACCGACATGTTCATCCCGATCATTGACCAAACCATACATGATGACTGTTTAGTACGTGGTACAGAGGAGGTACCGCCTGTGTTGTCCAGTCTGAAGCCTAACGGTCAGTCAGTACCAACTTCATATGCACCAAAACTTGATCATAGCGTCACCCAGCGATCCAACAGCCGACTGCCCACATCAACCACTCAGTGCTTGTAAGGAATATCCACTCTGATGGGTTCTCCTTTGTTATTCTATTTCCTGCACACTGAAACATCAAGTATTCAGCTAAATAATTGGCCAGCGTTCCCCTTGACGGTGGAACATTGCTCGTTTGCTTATGCAGCATTCCTATTGACAAAACAGATATGCAGTTAGGCGAAGATGCAAAGTTCTCAACCCCATTGAGGGATCAAGATTATCAATTTATCCCACCAAAACAAAAGGCCTTGAGCTATCTATTTGCTTGAATACCGCTTCTATGTCTATTTCCTCTTTACAGATCTATTTGAACGTAGGTTTATCTAGTAGTTGCGATACCAGGAAAGGAACTCACAACTATATCACCTGTCTCTACATGTGCCTAGCTATACCCAGAAACAAAGCAAGCTTACGTTTTCTACAATTATTAATGCTATATACTAGAAGTCAGGCCTTCATTGAGACTGCCATGATGGAGTGATACTTACGAACTGTAAGAAGTGATGGTAAGGAGTATTCAGGTTATTCGTTCCATGCATAATATACTTGCCGTTGCTTAGGAGAAATAAACACTCCAAAACTTGCCTCGCGAGATCAATGAAATTATTGTGAATATTCTCTCCAGATGATACTACAACATTACGTTTCAAGGAGCTCTTTCTCTGCAGCCCAAAGCAATAAACACCTCAGGCAGGCAGATATAGTGTATAGTTGTGACACTCCAGCAGCCATTACTCCGGGGAAATTCATCTCAACAACCCACAATGATTTCCCCAACAGACCGAAATGATTCATCTAATTCCATGCAGGTACTAAAAAAGCTTGATTAGTCTCACCAAAGACACAATAACAAATTACCTGACGGGCCGAGACAACACTGCCCCAGCTTGTCCCCAACATGCCGAGGAGAAAAGCAATTACATCCCGGTTTCGAAACACCAAAATGACGTCTGAGACCTTCTTCTCATTCTCGTTCACGAAACTTCCTGCTGAGTTATGTCTTCAGGTGTGGGAGATGAGTATGGAACCACGTACACTAAAAGCTGGTTTCAACAAATTCTGCTACGGTGATTATCTCTGCGAGTATACGGTTCCTTCTGCCTTGCACGCATGTGTTGAAGCCCGCACTCATCTTCAAAAATTCTATACACCCTGTTTCCCGCCCGAGCACGATCCCAGTGGTTACATCTGGGTAAATTTTCAGATCGACAGTCTATTTGCCTGAACTATCCATCACCAGTACGCAAAGATCCAGCTGTGGCCGCCGCTTTCGGGGCAACAGATCTGAACCGAAGCAATATACCACGGAAAATTTTGATTCTGAGCTTCCTCTAATCCGATCCATGTATACTGATCCCGTCAGTGTGCTAGATCTTGAAACACTGCTTGAGAGGTGCGAATCCCTCGAAACTATGACAATATTCGGACCTCCATCACGCGGTTCCTGTACCCGAACGCCCACAGTACATACGTATACCCAGAAGGAGCTTCGTGTTCTTTTGGGCCGCGACGGAAAAATTGAGTCTGATAGCGATGAGGATATTTGCTTGGCATTAGCGACAACATCATCTCGTCGACGCAAGCATACTAGAGGTTATCGTATGATAGGCATTGTTTCATCTTGATACGTCTTCTACAACAAAAAGGCAACGAGGTAGCTGGGCATTGGTGTACACAGTATAAGCATGTAGTTCTGGATTACAGACCGTGGGAGTCGGCAATCCTTTCTAGTCAGCGGAGGATGATTGACAGCCGTCGAGATAGTCGCAATGATCAATGAATACCAAGGACCCTTTTCTATTGTGAACGGGAACAAGTGTGTGCATCAATCCTCTAAACAGCGGCTGGACACGGAAATAAAGCATACTGGCAGCATTTGGTATAACTCAGCCTATAGATACATAAGAAGGCTTTATAAACAAAGAGCCAGAGATAGAGCCGTGCACAAGAAATCATTGCTCAATCCTAATAGGTAAAATTATAAGATGTATAGAAAGATATTGTATATCTTATAGCTGCACCAACGACCAATCTACAATTGGCCTACACTGTTGCAAGCTGCATAGTAACCGGAGCTTGCGGGGACATGGAGTGAGAATTGGCCAAGACCTCCTACAAGAAGGGATGTGAGCAACGTAGATCCCATAATGAAAGTCCAAAAGAATGGTTCTTCTAGGTTTGAAGTGAAGATGCCTTCAAGTATAGGATGGGTTATTTTGGCTGCTGATGCTTGATCGAAACTGAGTGAGCAAAATTTATTCGTATGCATGCTGGGGGAAGTCAAGATTTAATAATGAGGAGTCGGAATGAGCGAGACTTGCGGGCACTACGGAGGATTCTATGCTTCTGCTGGAATAACACCGCATTATCCCTATCTGCAGGGTGCTGATTTTGTTTCCAGTTCGTGCTACCAGCTATGACTTGTTTAGCTCAGGCCTGACTCGAGACGGAAACCTTGCATACCTCTAGCTCCGTATAGCGTTGAACAATTATGGCTCACCTGCCAGATATGAACGAAAATAACACCATATTCTGCAATAGAACTGGTTCGGAGAATCCACATATCCTTTCCTGTGCCGTAAGCGCAAGCCCATACTTACGTAGTTACCACTAAGCACTCGTCTCTGTGCCGTAGATGGTAAGATGTCGACTCGTGGTGAATGGGTCAGGATCTTAAATGCTGAAATAGAGCCTGAGAACCACAACCCAACCACAACTAACTGCAGCGAAGCTGTAGATCTGGAGGCGTACTGCCTACTGAATGATTACGTAAAGGATCACACTCAATAGGCTTAAGTGCCCCCGTAAGAGGTCAAAAATGTGAGAAGGAAAACGCATATCGATTTTAACTAAGTCAATGCAAATCAAAGCTATCATACACGACCCCAGTGATCACGTGATCCCCGTTCGTAAACCCCATTTCACTGCCTGGAATTTTATATTCTTGACCACTACAAGGAATGGCATGCAGTTGTGGAAAAGTGGAGGTTGACATGTTGCAAAGGTTGGTGAAAAGAAGGAACAATATGAGATGAAGCGGGTTATTGGGCTAGATAGATGGATCGCAGCATGCTCGGTTAGGTCTGCAAATGTAGGCGGAGTCTTTCTCTCACCCTCTCTCTTCCTCCGGATTCATGTAAATGAGCTCCCAATTAGCATGAACTTCTGTTATCCCAAAAACAGGTACCCTTCTTCAAGCTAGAATGAGAAAACAACTTCTGGGTCGACTATCCGGTTTCATGAATGTTTGGGAGCACCGCAGGATAGCACACAGCGTAATATCTATTGGGAAATAAAACCTTGCATTTGATTTATTGTAAGGCACTTTTCGGGGTCTGTTTTCTTGTGTTTTGTAGGGACCGGGAAAGATCAATACTTCTATGACAAGGAAAAGTGCAAGGAGGATGACAATCAAATCAAGTTAGAGAGAAAGTAGAACATATGGACTTCTCCGGTATGTTTTTTTTAGATACCACAGTCGATATAACAACATGCAATTGTTTCGGATGGAAATCGGTTAGGTTGTATCACTATTTATCGAAGTGTACTCCAGGCATAGCAGAGGCATGCAGCAGTAAATTGAACACCTCACTGCAACTTGTACTGCCCCTACTATGATAGTCACTATTCATCGAGTCATCAACTAGAATTTCTTTAGAGACCTTGCATTGGGGGTCTTAGTTATAGTCGCCCCTGTCATCGCGTATTAATGAGTCATCCATGGAGGTCTTGCGGGGCCTCCTTGTTACACTCACTGCAACAACATAGGTATCTGTGGAACAAAACAAGACCAACTTTGCCTCTCATTTGAGAAGCAAAAGTCCCAAAAACTACTGCAGCCCAATCATCACTTTTACTCCCCACGCCCAAATTCCTTACATGTGGAAAGGCTTTTACGTCAAACGGTCAGCCAACGGATCTCAAACATCTTTGAAGTCTCAAGAACACACTAGTATCTACTTAAGTCAATGGCGGAGTCTCGGTTCGAAACAGAGCAGTACATGTCAGATGCATTTGTTGAAAGCGTGGGCGCCGTTCTGTTCCGCCTCTCCACCAAAGAGATTTGTGTGCTGCGTCACCTGGAAAGAGAAGAGTATGTGCTAGCGAAAGGGCGACGCAATTGTGGAGAGACTCGGCAGAAAACAGCTGTACGAGAGTTGACTGAAGAGACCGGTTACGCGTGTCGACTCCTCCACTTGAACATGCACACCCGTGCTCCACCGTCAGTACAGACAGAGCAACTAGCAGACGAGGCTCGATTTTACACCAACATTTGCGAACCATTCACCCTACAAATCCGACGGTTTGGAAAGGACGAAATTAAGCTCATTTGGTGGTTTGTTGCCGCTGTTGACGAAGAAGCTAGCGCGCACGGCTCGCTGGAAAGCGAGAGATATGCTGTGGAGTTCTACAACTATACGGATGTCCTAGAGAAGTTGACTTTCCAGACGGACCGCGAAACGGTCAAGAAAGCCATTGATTTGCTGCAAGGGATGTGAAGATAGAAGAATGGGCATCATATTTTCTCCAATCAGTCCTGTTTGGACTCGGGGGCAAATCATTCGGGTTTTGTATCAACTCCCTACTCGGAGTCACGATGAACTGTTAAAAGAAAAGGTCTTTTTTTTTCTCTATTTGACACATGTTTTGAACAGCTAGTAAGCTTCTTGCAGCTTTGAGGTTGATGTTTCGCCCATAGAACGTACTTTGAGAAATTGATGATGTAACTTGATCACCAGGCAACCTCGTCTATATCTAACGTATAGAATGGCGGGAATATGGGCGCTCGTTGCACATCCTTATTTCGAGACGTAAAAACTCGATTCTCATCCTCCTCTAGGCTAAGTTTGTTCTACTCTTGTGTTTTAACATTGGGCATGCAAAGAGCGACCAGCGCTTGCGTAGTATCGTTGAAAGGGAATTACTTCGAGTAGATATTCAACTGAACAGACAGAGCCTCACAATGTATTCGACACCATCACTAATGCCAGGACTTCCGTGATCTGCATTAAGGAGCGGCACGTCTAATTTAGCGGTGCGGATCACCGCATCCACATGCCGTGCCAACCCCCGGACCCCCGGACCCCAATATAATCCGTGGTAAATTACGGAGTAGCGGTGGCCTATAGGTAGCTGCCTGCAAGTCGGTGGATACGACTCCGCATACCCACTCCAAAACTCAGCGGAGGAAGGGACTCAGATGATTGCCAGGAATCCCATTTCGGCGTGAGATGGCCCCTCTTCTGCGTCTTAAATTGCCAAAATAGAAGCTATATCACCATGTTGCGACGTTTTTTCGAGTGCATTGGCGTTGCGCTTGTGGTCTATACAGCTTATCGCGTCGGCGACTTCGTTGCCTTTCATCTCTCCAAACCATCTCGGCCGTTAGAGAAATATCGCTTTCCCGGCCCCAAACCGACATACGCCTTGATTACGGGCGCGAATGGGGGTATCGGATACGGCATAGCCCAAGCCCTCGTTCAACATGGATTCGGCGTCATCTTGCTAGGTCGCAATGCCGCGAAGCTCGACGCTGCTGCCCAGCAATTGCGAGGCGAGCTCGTCTTGACCAATAATCAGCTACAGTTCAAGGAGGAGTATGTGAGGACGATGGTCCTTAACCCTCTCAATGCGACCCCAGATCAAATAGATCAGAGCATCCAGGAAACGATTATTCAGAACAGACTGAAGGTCTCGATCCTTGTTAACAATGTCGGTGGCGAACCGCATGCGTGGCCAGTCTTCCGCGAGTTCGTCACATTGTTACCGGACGAAATCGACAAGACTATCAATCTAAATGCGCGATTCATGGCACATCTCACCAGACAAATGCTGCCTCTCCTTGCCGAGAATGGGAATGACGGGACGCGGTCGCTCATCTGGAACCTTAGCTCGGGCGCACAGATAGGCGTCCCGTATCAAGCGATGTACGCAGCGACGAAGAATTTCAACTCGTGCTTCAGCGTCAGTGTATCGCTTGAGTTAGAAAACAACCCTCAATACAGCCATATCGACTGCCTGTCGCTCATGGTAGGCGACGTGGTAAGCCAGAATAACTTTGTGGGCCTTATGCCGGGCTCGCCCGACTCGGAGACCTACGGAAGATGCATTGTTGAGAAGACGGATGCTGCTGTCAGAAGAGAGTTAAGAGAGATGTCGCCATATTGGAGACATGACCTCGGTTTTACCATCGCTACCTACCTACCTTCCCGGTTGATTGAGAGGAAGAAAGTCAGTGTCATGCAGACGAAGAGGCGTATTGTAAATGAGGCGACTCGGCCCAAGGTATGAATTGCTCGAGAAATTACTCGCAAATCCTATGAGTATATGTTAAACCGGAGGCAAATGGTCTGAATGATTCATCGTCTGGGTGCTTACGAAACTAGATTCTTATCGATGTGGCAGGGTGTACTAGTGGTGGTCCTTGCTATGCTATTGAATACGGATCATTCTTTGTGAACCAAGCATCTAATGTTATTCCATCCCTTCGGTGTCACCAACAGCACGAGACTCACCAGTTCTTTGTCACATCTCGGGTCCGAAGATCAAGCAACCATTTAAAAAGATCATCCCACCATGGTGTGGGGACCGCAATGCAGAGTCACACAGTTTACGCTTACCAACAATATCAAACGCGTTTCACAGATCCGTGATCACAGGAAATATCCTGATGCAGCCTCGAAAGCAAATAAGTTGGATTGAGAGACGTGACCCCACTGGGATTGCTTAAAGAACATGATTGAGAGGCTCACTGTTTTCTAGAAAGTTTTCCTCGGGGAACCATACTGACGTTTCCTTCGATAACTCACCACTCAGGCAGGAGCCAAAACGAAACAAGATGCTCACCATTATTGTTGCCCTTCTTGGAGCCGCGCCCATGGCCGACAGTGCGGTATGGATTCTTTCGGCCTCTAACTCAATCAACACAGCACATCGAAAACGAAGGGTTCAGTTGCTAACAAGAGCATAACAACTAACCAGATTCTTACCCATAGCCATCCTGTACGAGAGGCGCCTGCGGCCTTGACCGGCTATGACATCGCTCCCATGACTTGGACCGGGGCGATCGAGAAAGGTGGTCAGGAGATGTCATTCAGCGGGAATATTGATGTAAGCATAGCTGACAAGACCTTTCAACTTTCATGTTACTAATCTGACCTTATAGGAAGTGACACGCCAAATTCGTGAGATCAAACGTGATTTCACTTGGGAGGGCCGACTTGACGACTCGATGATTTTGGTCGCCCGTGAAAATCATAAGCGCAGCAAGGTACGTTTGAAGACTTGTATGCTTCTAGCCTCATATCGATATGTCCTGATATGTCAACTTTCACTCTCATCCCCAACAGATCTCATCTACCTAGACTCCGCCACGTAGCAGCTGTCAATTAATGAAATGGTAACAGGCTAACCTCATCTGCGGTGTCGGAGGGGATCCTCTCCCGCCAGGAGCCCACGAACCCGACAAGCAGACCGCTGTGAATTTGATGGGGAGTCTGACCAGAGTTCTCGGGAGCTGCTCTGTACCAGCCGGGCCACGGGTCTGCTCGCAGTATAACTGCCAAAACGATGCAGCTGTATGGCTGTGCAACGACAACACCAGCCCCTTCTCGATGCCCTGTATGAACATGGTCCCGTATCTTTGGGACATTGTCCTGAATTGTACCGTCAACCCCGGTGAACCCACCCCGTATTTCCAGGGGCAGGAGTTCGACACGGACAGCTTCAACGTCGTTTTGGCATATCACAAATGTGTCCCAAATGCATAAGAGTACGGAAGGAGGTGGTACGATAGAAGCGGGGAACTGTTGCGGAGGGAGGTATATTGTTTTGTAGGTAGCTTGAATGGAGCTTATCATTACTTTCATGCTTTGATACGGGATGCAATCATGAGGTGTTATCACTGGCAGAAAAGACTATGTGCACGGCTTTCGTATGTTATTCTCCACCTCTCTGTTCAATGACTCACCCATGATCATTTTGGACGTATATTCTGTGTACGTGGGGACAACTATGCAAGGCAGCCCATACTCGTCACCAACAACCTCGGATCCGAAAATGTGGTCTCCGCACATTGGAATGGGCGGTATGGACCCCAAGTCTCCGATACCAAGCAAACATGCCAAACAACACTCCCGGAAACGTCATTTGGGATTGAAGGGCATGCCGGTCACGAGCTTTTGAGTTCCGTGACACACTTCTGATAGGTTTAATCACAGCTCGGACTTTCCATGCCAAACATCTAACCTAAAGAATGTGGACTCATGTTAGGGGATGGAAGAAGACACCAGAAGGAAGCTTTTTGCTTCATGTGACCATTTTTCAGTTGATGACCAGTTCTTTACAAATATTTCGATCCTTGACCAAATTAAACAGCCATTCGAGATATTTTCCTAGGAAGTGCACCAAGGCTTAGGCACAATACTTGTGAGAGCTCTTGCGATCTAGGCCAACAAACCAAAATGCGATATACTACACACATCGTCGCTACCCTTCTCTGGGCCTTATCGCTCGTTGAAGCAAAGGTATTTGCTCAGAATAACTGCCTCTTGTGATATAGGGCGGGAATAGGAAAATCGCTGACAAAATCATAACACATAGCAGAGTCTCGATAATAACCGACGCATGGTTCCCCCTTCAGAATTAGACGGGTACGAGATCGTTCCCATGACATGGACCGGGGTTATAGAGAAAGGGGGTCCGGAGATGTCGTTCAACGGCACTATCTCTGTATGTGATATCCTAATAGATACGATATTCAGGAAATCATATCGCCTCTTGAGGCTTAGGTCCTTGTCCGCTAATGATCGGAATATGATGCGTAGGAAGTAACGGAACAGATTCGAGAGATCAAGCGTGACTTTACATGGGATAGCCTGCGTCAAGATCTTGGGGACCCAAACCCCGAGATGCACAAACGAAGCAAGGTAAGCTCCTTCTGTTCTCGTCCTCACACCTACTTCCCGACTCACCTATCTAATTCGATACCCGCGCAAACACCACCTCTTACACACCCTTCTTCTCCTCGTCCTCCTCCTACCCAAGCCTTCAAACCTTAAAAGCTAACCTCTCACCCCTCTACCCCTCCAGTCCAACTTGATCTGCAACGTAGGCGGCGACTCCAACGCCGACGGCTTAGGCCCATACACAGCGAACGCGCAATCGGCACAACAAGCCCTCGCCGCCACATCCGGCGTCTGTTCCATCGGGCCCGGCCCACGCGTCTGCACAGTCCTTCTCTGCAACAAGTACAACGCGGGGATCTGGCTCTGCAACGACAACGATTTTTCCATCTCGCCGAACTGCGCCTACCTAGCGAGTTACGCGCAGGATATCATCAATCAGTGCGGACAGAATTATGTCCATGGGGTCATGACTACGAGGGGCCAGGAGTTTGATACGGATAATTATAATGTGGTTGTGGGGTGGAAGTGGAATTGTCCGTGAGTTACCATTGATCATGGGCTGTTTGGACGGAGGCAGGGGGAAAGGGATGAGAGGTCAATATACTTGTAGTTTCATGTGATACTGATGAATTGCTTGACTGGCAAGTATTGACCTATCTGTCGATTTCTACGACACTTTCTTACTCAGCACGTCTGACAGAGTCGGGAAGAAAAGTGATTATAAAAGCTTTATTGTGATTCACTAAACTAAAGCTAACAGGGCTCGTACTTGATGGCAACATCTCGCAGCAGGACAGTCCAGCGTGATTCTAGCTTGATTTTCTTCCAGCTCTGCGTAGACTCTCGAGACAGATGCAACTACCCTGTTCGGTCCTCTTCCCCACGATCTGGGAACTATGCGACAGTCTTGATGCATAGCCTCGACCTTTAATTCGCATCAAAGTGAGCAATTGATTGCCTCAGAGCCCATAAGGAGTCGTACAGCTCCCAGTGAGCACGCCAACCTGGCTGCTAGTGGCATATACAGCTTCCACTATGATGCCAGGTGATTTCAAAGCGGCTGGATACCATCTGTGAGCCGGTCGTATGAGGAGAGCTCGAAGGAAAGTAGGTCGACTTCCTTAATAGTCCCATCTATCCGGCTGATCCCGTCACTTGTTTTGTATTTTAGACTTCTTCCTCGGTTCAGAGGTGTTCAATCCTTGGCAGAGCTCTTGTTTTTCTTGGACTTCTTGTGCTTCTTGTCCTTCTTATCGCGTTTCTTCTTCTTCTCGAATTTGTCCTTCTGGGAGGATTTCACCTTCTTGGCCGGGATGGGCTCTTCGTCTTCTTCTGACTCCTCCGCCGAACCACTATCTTCGGTGGATTTTGCCGAAGAGACGGATTGGTCCAGTTTTCGCTTCTCACCAATTTTGGAGTTCTTCAAACTAGCCTTGGCACGCTCTTTGGCGATCATCTCTGTCAACTGGCTGTGCACCTCCTTGTTTTCTGCTAGATCAGATCGGATACTATTGAAAGATCAGTAAAAAAAAAAGCGTGTACAACAATTCGAAAGGGATGTATTATGTAATGCTTCTAGAGTCACGTAGTAGGAGGAGATCTTACAATCGAATAGCAGCTTCCTTGTTCAGTGTTTGCTCGCGCTTCTGATCAGAAGGCGGGTTCTCGATGTTCTTGATCTTGTCAAAGTACTGGCGCACTCTTTTCAGCTCTTTGAACACAGGATGCTCTTTCGCATCGACTTCATTCAGACGTAAAGCAGCTGCGAGGGTCGATTAGACTCATTCTGTTTGATACTTGAAATGAGAAAGACTTACAGAAAAGCATGGACTCCAGAGAGTAGGTGACCAAAACGTAAAGCTTAGCCTTGTCGAGAAGAGGGAGCTTTGATGCGACATCGGAGACGGCCTTCATAAGTGGTTTCAGGGCGTCCTCGAGTTCGTCCATTCCATCATCCAAACGCTCAATGGCGGGCAAGATATCTGTCGGGTCCATCTTGAGTCCTTGCGCTTGACGGTGAGGGAGAGTTTGACAAGATTTTGGCTAGGCAGGACGGATTTATCGTGAGAAAGAGGATTGAATAAGTAAGGATCCAGTCTAATTCTGACCGGGAGCCTTTGATACCTTGGCTCACACTTTCCACTGAGGAGCCTCTCGAAAATATATGGCGGCAAAGAATGGGAGAAAGTACTATCGCAGTGCCGGAGTTGCAGACACCTGAAGCTTACCCAGATCGGTACAATCCAGCCCAACATGATTGGATAGACCTATTGAAGACCGACCCACATGCTGAAGTGGACTGTTGATTAACCCTTGTCTCAATTTTCCATGTCACTTTTGAACGCGCGACAAAAAAAAAAGTGTCGCCGTCATGAGCAACAACTACAGCTACCACCTCTTATAACAACAGATCATTGCGTCGAGTTTTCGGGGGTACCGGCGCTTGTGTTTCTATATTTTGTTCTCCTCAAACTGTTTCTATTATGATTTGAACGTGCATTTACTATATCTTTTTCTTACAGAATTCCGCTTGCATCTCCTCCAACTTCAACCCTCTGCATTATCGTCACCAATGCCGCCAGTTTTCTTTGCGAGGTCCTCGTAGCGATCGCTTCTGCCGCTTTGGGCAATTCACCCCATCCAAAAACTCCAGATGAGACCGACTTGAGACGTTGAGGTCGATTTTCCACACTGCATTCCAATACCATTCGTCGGCCGCTTTCGCGGTTACCACCGCGAATACCTCGCAGATCAACAACATGCCAACACAATAACATCTATGCGGGCCGGGGCGCCATAAGAAATTTCTCCTCTCCGAAAACCGATGCCACCAAGAACGGCCCTCTCCGTGTACAAGACCAAAAACAAGGAGCTTTCTTTGTAGAAAAATACGAACCCCCTCCCAGATCTTTCAGACCACTCCATCTACCCTTAGAATCTACCGAACCGACAAATCCTACCAAATCAGACACCACACAGAATACCGACCAACCTGCCGAGGCCACTGAAGATAACACCGATGACGACCTCGAAAATGCAAGTGGAAAGTTGAGAAGGAAAGAGCGACGCAGTCCAGTAGCAACATTCAGGCTTCCTGAGAAGCTAAAACGGGCCCAGAATGAGGCCCCGGCCAAACAAGAACGATACATCTCTCCCTGGGATATTGTTGCCCATTCAGGGAGCGAAAACGTCCCTTCAAAAGCACCAGCATATATGGCACCAAACGAACATTTGAAACAGCCTATTCCATCCGACTTGAACTCATTCGACGAGCTTTACAAGCTTCGCTCGTTACCCAGAGTCAGGCGTCTCAGCCGACTCACCGACCGCGTTCACGTCCTCGGATTTACTTCCCATGCCAAATTTGTGGCGCATGCTCTTGCGTCTACAAAGGGGCGGCCACCCGTCCAGATCGTGGCATACCACCCCATCGCCGAACAGCAGTGGGGTGTAGAAGACCGCAGCCTCAGTCTATACAACCGCAAACATCATATCTCTGATGTGACGATCCCTTGTCCGGAGAAACTCGATGCTCCGAAGAGCTATCCTGGGAATTTCCGAGCAGTTTCACAAAATATAGATAATCTCGTGGTAGATACTCTGTCGGCTGCCGTGATACCTTCGTTGCGCCAACTGCGTCACCGGATCGACCGTCGGACATCTATCTGTCTACTTCACCCCGGGCTTGGACTGGCGGAACACATTATCGACGAGCTGTTTCCGGACGAGGATACTCGCCCGAATTTCATTATCGGGCAAAGCTCACATAAAATTTCCAAAATGTCGCCTCGGAAGCTCTCGATAAGGCAGGTCGACGTGGGTCACATTAATATACACGGTCTCTCTCTGGATAACAACCCGCGGTACGCCAGCGACAGGGTACGACAAACGCAAAACTTCATCGAAGTCCTCCGATCCAGCGAAGATCTGAACGTCAAAGGCCTAGCCCTCCCGGAATTCCTCCGGTGGAAGCTCCACACCATCCTCTTCTGCTCCGTCGCCGACACTCTATCCGTCGTCCTCGGCTGCAGCTACAGGAAGATCAAGGAGAACCCCTACGCCATGTGGCTCTGGGAATCGCTACTCGACGAAGGAATGGACATCATATCGCGCCTCCCGGAATTCGAGGCTAGGCCGTGGCAGCGGGATAAAGTGACGCGGCGGGGCTTCCGGACGAATTTCATGCTGCACCTGAATTCGTTGCGTCTGCGTACCAGCCCGTGGATCGCCCAGGTGCGCATCGGCAGAGAGCCGCCTATGGACTATTTCAACGGGTACCTCATCCGGCGGGCAGATGAACTGGGGCTTGATCACAAGTACAACAGCATGGTACTTGCGATGGCGAAGGCGAAGTTCAGCTCGAGAGTAAGGGAGCTTAACGCTGGTATCCCGCTGGGCATGACGCCGTATATGATGGATGAGGATCTCATTGGTGGCGGGCAGGCGCTTGATTCCTCTGAATATGTCGATCTTGACGAGGATTTTTAGAGGAGTTGTATCTTACCACTCTGCTAATACATATCTTGGGTCCCGCTGTATCTTGTATATATCAATTGTACATTTACCAACTACACAATAGAAGTAATTTATGAGCCAAATACTTGTTTATTACCCAGAGATCCCAGGGTCTCAATGTATACCTGTGATTTTTCCTAACCAGGTAGGTAGGTATGTTATCTTTCAGATTCGCCCAAATTTGGCAGAAATGAATTGCCGTAGATGAACGTGCGAGTAAACTGAGATCACATTTAATAAGAAAGTCAAATTAGCAATGGGGTTTTGTTTCCTCATTGAGATGTGTCTTATTGGTACAACGGACGCGGGCCAAAAAGTAGGCTTCCCCACGACGATGCAAGGAGAGGGGAGAGTTTCACATCGGAACCTCACGGCCTCTCAAAGTTTTTTCGGTCTTTATATACACATAGCCGTCTAAACTTCTAGCCCATCTTCTTCAGAACACAAGGATCTAATGCAATGCGCAGAATTATTTTTTTTTTTTTTTTTCCTTTTCTTCTCCTTCACCTTAACTTTCTCTCCTCTCTTCTCCCTCATACCTACATACATATATACGAGACGAGCTTAGTACTGCTTAGCAGCAGCCTGGCAAGCCTTGAGCTGCTCGAGATACCAGCCGCAGACCTGCATGTTGCCGCTGTGCTCGTCGAGACACTTGGTGAAGCTCTCGGCGGCGCCGGCGCAGTTGTTGTTGTTCTGCATCGACTGGTTGCCGTACTGGGCTTGTTGGGCTTGGACGGGAGAGGCCTCGGCTGCGGGGGCGGGTGCGCTGGAGGAGCCGCCGCCGAAGAAACCGCCGATTGCGTGCCCGATGGAGGAACCTACTGCTACGCCGCTTGGGGGAGGTTAGTTTGCGTTGCGTTGCCGTTTTGAGAGTGTGAGAGCCGAAAGTGAGGGAGAAATGGAGGTCTGGGCAGAGGGGGAATGAGGGAGATGGGGGGACATACGCAGCGGTGCTAGCCATCTGGCCAAAGAGACCAGGGCCTTGCGACGCCTGGGGAGTAGCAGCGGGAGGAGCCTGGGTAGGGGCGTATGTGGTTGCAGGACGAGTTTGCTGCGACTGAGGCGGAGGAGCAGAGCGAGCGGGAACCGAGGGACGAGCGGGAGCAGCGGCAGGGCGGCCGGCAGATCGTTGACGAGGCATTTTTGGGTATATTTTTGGGGTTTTTGTGAGAGTTGTTTAGGTCGAGAGGAGGGAGAGAGCGAATTGAGTGTTTGTTATTGGTGTTGAGGACGGAAGTTGAAGACAGGGTATCTCGGCTTTAAGAAAAGAGAAAGACTCAAGAGAGAGAGGAAAGAAAATGGACAAATGACAGAGCTAGAAGCTGCTAGACGGGTGGCCAATGCGGAGTCCGCTATTGGATGCTGCAGAGACTGATTTCGGGGTCTTGACGGCGCCGATGATACCCGATTGGGATTGGTGCATCGGGATATTTTGGATGATAGCTGCTTTATCGGATTGTGGTTCGACATCATTGCAGCATATGAAAATGCCATGTTAGACGTTCAATAGTCAATCAATGAATTGTGCAATCATATCTACAAGATCATTACAAACTAGAGAATAGTGTACATGCGCCCGATCATCCGGGCATCGTCAGAATGAAAGCTCTACAATCTTGTCTGCGCTCCGGGAGTCGGGTCGAGCTCATCCCCTGCACAGCTCGAGCTCCTCAGATCTGCACTTGTGCCGCTGAAGCACTCTCCATCTCGACCTCCTCCTCTCGACAACAACAACAACACTCATCCTCCCACCGCCGGTCCTTCTCCGTCCTCAACCGCCCGCCGCCAAACTACCCAGGGCACATCCCACTCACGCGCATCGAGCGCACCGCCCTAGCCGTCGGGTCCGGCATCCTCTCCTTCCTCGACCCGCGCCGGGGCGACCTGATAGCCGCACTCGGCGAAGCAACAGCAACCCCTTACTTCGCGCGCCGTCTCCTCAATGCCATGCTCAGCAATCCCACCGGTCGACGAATCCTGCGCGACAGACCACGCATAACCTCGACTTCTTTAGACCTACCTCGTTTACGCTCTTTACCACCTACGACCGTAGGCGGGAACTACGTCATGTGGTTGGATAGGGAAGGCGTGACGCCCGATACCCGCGCCGGGGTGAGGTTTGTCGACAACGAGGAGGAGGCCTACGTCATCCAGCGGTACAGGGAATCGCATGATTTCTACCACGCGCTCACCGGCCTACCCGTCGTGCGTGAAGGCGAGGTCGCGCTTAAGGCGTTTGAGTTTGTCAATACTCTGCTGCCGATGACAGGACTATCAGTATTCGCTGTCACGACGCTGAAGCCGGCTGAGCGGAAGAGGTTTTGGGATACTTATGGACCCTGGGCGGTACGGAACGGGTTGCGCAGCGAGGAGGTCGTCAATATTTATTGGGAGGAGGAGCTCGAGACGGATGTGGCTGAGTTGAGGGCACGGTTGGGTATTGAGCAACCGCCGGATTTGAGGGAGATTAGGAAGAAGGAGAGGTTAGAGCGGAAGAGGGCTAGAGAGCAGGCTGCGGCGGCTGCTGCTGCTGCTGCTGGTCCTCCGAAAAGTGAGGTTTTGGAGCAGGCGGCCTGATGAGGAGGATGTCAAATGATATCTGAAAAGCTTGGGAATCGGGTGTGTATGAATAGTGTACTGCCTTATTTGTACCAGTAAAGCAGATAAACAGTGAGATAGAATAATACCCCCGGGAAGGCCGCCCCTGAAAACGCCATGCCATGCCATGCAAGATTTTCTTCTGCTCTCCGCAACCATTCATGTTTTATGCAATCTCAACCAGACTTCAACAATGAACACCACCCTCTCTCTCTAACTGATCACCCTTGAAACACACACACCAACCTTAGAGATCAAACAAATCATCATCCTCATCGTCCCAGCCCTTCCTCCGCTCGACCTTAATCTTTTCTTCCTCTGTATTCTCCGCCACAGCCGACAATAACTCCTTGAGCTGCGCCTCGGTTACTTTGGAGCGCAGTTGTCCCGTGCGCGCGAGCGTGATCAGTCGGTTCTCGATGTCATTGGCGCGCGACTCTTTGACGAGTCGGATCCGGCCGAGGCGGTCCGCGGCTTCGGGGTGCAGGATTTGGTTGAGCATTGTTTGGCGGGCTTCGGCTGTTTGGGTGGTTTGTGGGTGTTAGTTGAGCTGGTTTATTTTGTGGTGTTACGACAGGTTTTGGTCGGGTTGGCTTGGGATGGGGATTATGTAGTCAGTTTACCTTCTTGTCTGTAGAAGAGTGATTTCGTCAGTGCTTGCGCTCCTTGAGACCTAGGATGTGAATACATAGAGTTCAGGACTTACTGTCTCCGTTCGTCCACCTGGCTCTGTCCTCCGCCTGCGCCTCCTCCCGAAGAACTGCCGCCTTGTTGCGCCTTGAGCTGCTCTAGTCGGGCCTTGCGAATCTATTTCGAAATCGCTAGTATTAGTTATGGTGTTGCGTCACTAGAAGGGGACAGGCGAGCCCCGCGAAGGAATGCTTGCTCGCTGCATTACGAACCTGGTCTAGCTCTGCGTCAGCCATGCTTGTGGTTTTCTATCGGCGACGACGAGTGATTATTTAAAGGACCCTCAAGTACTTCGGGTACAGTATCGAGGAAGTCGAATTTGCAACAGTTAAGTGCTTTGCGATCTTGTTTGTAGAGTCGCATTCGAGGTCGACGCAAGCTGGAAAATTATGGCGGGGTAACTTATACAGAGTTGGTGTAAAGTGGAACATTAAAGTCCCGGGTAGCTCATTTGAAGCTCAACATGATGCATTGTGTGATTGACAACAATCAGTTATCCAAGTGACATATTCCTCATTGTTTGAATAAATCTGATACTGAGCCAGATCAAAGACTGAATAATGATGGCGATGTGCCGTGGGAAGCTGACAGTCAGGATGTTGGCTGTGACTTGTGAGGTGACATGGAAACAGTAGCCATACTAGTAATAATCCTACAGAATCTAGCCTCCTATGGCAATCTTCCTGAACTCTCCTTGTTCCTTTGGTCCCTGAACCGATTCGACCGCTCTGGGTTTCTACGGATGGCTGCAATCATAATTTCATCTTGTCAAAATGGACTCGTCGCCACTGCTCTTGATATATCGCCCGAGTCAAGGGCGATTTAACGGACTAGTTGTAGAGGCAGCATGCCCAGATGCCTCCAACGAATGTTCGACTTCTGGAATGTCATTCTTCTGAGACTACATTGTTCTCATTGTCATTTATGACTTCAATGGAACGAAATTTCAGCTGATAACTGCGTCTTGATGCTGCACAGGAAATCATCATCTTCGGGAGCCCCTGTGATGACTATCGATTGTGTCGCTGGCTCCGAGCATCTTGGGACTTGGGAGTTGTGTAGGTTCTTTTAAGACCAAGAATTCAAAAGCACCGCAGTGCTCCCTGCCCTGTGCCACTGTGGTTTTCGATACTGCTTCCTCTAGACAGAGGGTTACGGTACGGCTGAAAAGATGCGGCTTTGCCACGGCGAACATCCGGTACTTCATACCGAGCAATCGCAGAAGCAGTAGCTTCAGTAGTAGCACCAGCAGCAGTGATTACAACAGAAAAAGCAGGAGGATGCCACGTATTTATGAATGAGGACCGTGAACCATCGATGGCGTCCTCGCTCAACACAGCCTTGACTCACTGAATGCACTGGACTCCTTTATGGAAGGAATCGGCCCAAATGTATGACTCGTTCTCCTTTGGGTGCGTTCGGGTTATCGGCTCGAGGAGGGAGTTTGGCAGTCAACGGCGCATTTGGGTCAATTGCTTATAATCAACGGCGCAAGGCCAGGGTTCAGTTATATAAACACCTCAAGCTAGTGTCAACTGCCTATGACGAGGCCCTAGTGAATAAGCCGTCAAAGAGTGGGATTATCGGACGTCAAAGAGAGTGACGCTTACATTGGATGGAGAAACGATGCGGCAGGCATGAGGACGGAGTTCGCCTTCAATGGCGGAAGGATGAGACGCGTATGCGAACACGAAAATGCAGAGATTCCTCTGGCTTACCTTGCAAAGTCAATTTGGTAAAAACCCATCTACGATTACAGGGCACCTTCCCCACCCAGGCTTTCAGTACTTAATCATCATTTTGGATTCACTCCTCGCTCGGCGCTCGAACAGTGCTCAGTCAACATCGTCCTGTTGTCGACCCTCATCACAACCTTGCCTCATGAAAGAAGATTGTGGTAGTCTCCGGCTCTGTGCAAGCACCGAATTCGTCCCTGAAGACAACCGTGCCACCGCATATAGCAAAGAGCAAGACAGACCCCAAGAGGTCGTGCTGCGCGTCTTCAGTCAGAGCCTGGTGTGTGATGGAGGTGATAAGGATGATGCTAATGACGTTTGTTAACGCCGGGAAAGTCTGTATGGCTAATAGGGCGGTACCTAACCACCTGTAAAGTAATATCTCTCCAAACCCTCCTGAAGAGGCATACGTGACTTCGCAGTGCATGCTAAGTGGCTACTTCTACGAGGTAACAAAGGCAACTCACGTGGGACTTGATGCAGGCGAGAAGTTCGCAAGCAGTGCACGCTACTATTACTACGTCTCCCCTCCGGCCATCCAACTTGGTTGCACCCGTAGAGGCCATCTCCGTCCAGCTGACCATCTCCCTTCAGATATACAGCCCGTACGATACATCACATAAGGATTTGCTTGTATGACGACCAACCTCTCGTTCCTCTTCCCGAAATGACCCCCTCTCGGTACGCTTCTCTCGTATTGTGGGCTTTTCCACCGCATACAGCCTCAGCGGATTAGCGACTTAACTGAAACGCGTAGAAAATACTCGCTATTCTTGGATATCGGTATAAAAAGGGGTGTGAGCGGCGGCTGACGTGGTTAAGTCAGCAATTCGGTAGCGCGTAGGTATCTGCCGTAGTGGTAATACCTTCCGGGCCACCACCCTTGGGTACATCGCCGCTGCGTCGCCAAGATGATCGATCATATGGAAAGGCGAAGGCGGTACTGGGGAACGATTCAGTCATGTTGCCAGGACCATCGAGTACATCTGGGGCATTGGATAGGATAAATTGGAAGACGAAATTCTAGACGTCGGCGTGTGCGTCCTCGCTACAATCATATATAAATAGGTAAGTTGGTAGAATGAAGGCTCAAGCCGTAGCACTGAATGGAGGTGGTAAAGCATGTATCGTCAATACGGCTTGCATGATCGCCCGGTTTATTCGAATGACGATGTTGCACGGGTTCGGATAAACTCTGGAAGCAATACCTTTGTGTAATCGCCGATTATTCGAAAACGATATTGCACGTGTTAAGATTATATCGGCATCGATAGATATGCGTGACGACCGACTATTTGAGAATGATGTGGCACGAGTTCAAATACTATAAACAACGGTAGAGTTGCGTGATCAGCCGAATATGTTCATTCCGTCTAATGGCCGGAGTTCTTTCTGAGAATCTGAATCGTTGCTAAACATTGTGCTTATACTCGTCGGTGAAGATGTTATCGGCCAAGTCATCGAAATCAGTGGTTCCAAACTCGAGACGTTGGTAATCGCCGAGATCGAGAGGAATGTTCTCGTTGGCATTGAGAGTCGGCGTCTGCACGATGAGCAATACTTCGAATGCGGTGAAGAGCTGCAGTCGATCATATTTAAGTAGGTAAGTTGGTAGATCGATGGCTCGAGCTGTTGCGCTAAGTGAAGGTGATTGAATATATCGTCAATGCGGATGCGTAATCGCCGTTTATTCGAGAATCATATTGCACGTCTTCGGATTATAACGTCAGCAGAAGAGTTGCGTGATCAGCCGAATATCATTATTCTGTCCCACGTCCTTTTTAGTTCTATAAGCCTCTGAAGTCTTAGTGAACGGCAGAGAGTGCGTCCTTGATGCTTCACGCTAGGGCTCTGCTTTCATGGTGGGTTCTAACCATTGTCTAACATCGAGAGCTATCGCACAACTGCGTGCCCTTTTGCGCCGTCCGAACTTTGCCGCCTAAGGGTGGCATATAAACAACATCGGCGGGATCCAGAAGCCTAGAAGCCATCCTTTTCGGAACATATCAAGCGGCATTGGCTCTTCCGGCGAAGTTTCGGCAAAGGTTTGCCAATGCTGGGCCGAAGAGAAAGGCTATTGAGACGTGCCGCCGATGGGAAATGCCGTGCCTCCTGCATGAAAGCGGGCGTGAAAATCGATGACTGGGTTCACGCATACCTAGGTTACGTGTGTATATTTCATTGGCTTGCGGTGAATTGAACACTGATATCTGCACCTCGCTGCACGAGTAGCTGACATCTATTCGGTTCTCCAAGGTTGTGGTCGATATTGGCGAGCTGTTGCGAAACTCATCGCCACCAGTGCTGCTCAGGTATGAAAGTATCCAATACCGATAATTGAGAGCAAAGAGATCTGGCAGCCTTTCTTTTAACTTAGGCAAGCAATAGGCCCTTGGAAATATCAAAGTGATTCTGAAAGTAACTTCTCATTGCCCGACCATTTGATTTGTCAAAATGGATTCCTTTGAATGTTATTTGTTGAGCAAAGAGAGTGATATCTTCTATGTTATTTCCATTTTAAAACTTTTATTACCCGCTCTTTTGTCATATCCCCTAGTCGTCCCAAGGAAAAACTGTTCTCGATAGATCAGTCCTTTCTAGGTACGTTAGGACAGTAAGTGCCGTTGGAATCCTTAACGCCTCCAACGGCCAGCCTCTACTATGCTTTCACTTTGTTCCTCTCAGGTCCAGCTATGCTGACATCGTATAGCACATGTTCTTATCCATCTACAAGGTAGACCTGCATATTCACAATAGTCTACTTTTGTAATAGGAGTTACTAATCCATTCATGTGAAGACCTGCCCATATGCTAGAGAACAACAGAAATATATGCACTCTTACCACCCGAATATGCAAACCTTACCCATTGAATAGAGAGCCTGATTTGGTCAAAACGGCACTTGCGAGCCTAACCGCCAGCTTCCTTAATTACTACGTAGCTATGGCTGATGACAAGAATGATGGAAATTATCGTTATTGACACTTCAGAAAAGATGCCGACTTCATCCTTCATGCCATACCCACCTCGGGCCTCATATTTTCTCTCTTGTCCTAAGCCTCACCATCACTGCGTGGTAGATTACGTATCAAACAACATGAACATCCATTAAAATCAATGTTGAAGTCTGTTGAATGCCTCACTGTTTCACTTGCGCAGGCCGGAAGAAGCCAAAATGCAGCTACCATCTCTCCTCTCCGCCTGATAGTTGTCACCCGTCATCTACTCCTCTTATTTGCCCCATTACCAAACACAGGAGGAACAGACTCCGCAAAGTAAACGTCACACGGAATGAGATATATTCTGTCAGGGGTAAACTTATAGCAGATGAGCTAAACTTCATACACTAGGAGTAGTAATGCTACAAAATTTTGCCCATCAGAAAAAGCAGGTTATACATTATCATTACGTACTGTCTTCATCTCCATCATGTCGGGGTTCGAAGTTAAGCTATTACCACCAGTCAGCTCTCGAGCACATCATAAAAGAGATAAATAAAATGAATGTCACACACCGAGTTTCCGTTATACAACTGAGGGTCTCGCTGTCGATTATTGTCGTCATGGATACCCCGAATGCGTGACTCCCGAGCAGCACGGAGATTCTGCATAGGAATTGCCTCAGGCCGCTGCTGTTGTCCTCCGAAGAGCATAGCAAAGATGCCGCCCAACGAAGCCAGAATAGCCCCGTACAAAGTAGAGAAAACCCCCACGATAGGATTAAGCCCACGAGCTACGGCACCTCCAGCGTTCGCATACGCTCTGCTGAATCTCGTGGGTATGAGAACGAGCGTAGCAGATGGGGCTAAGCCTAGAGATGAAAGCGACTTGATCTCCTCCTCGGGCTGGATGACTTTGTTCGGTAATGGCGTAAGAACTACCCTGAAGGAGTATGGTGCATCACCATCTGTCCGCTCCTCATCGATCCATTTGCGAACTTCGCGATTGAGAGTCTTATCGCTCGGAAAGCGGGATCGAATCGTAGAGCCGTCGAGTAGTCGGACTTGCAAGTTGCAATGATCACCGCTCCCGGCTTTAGGTAGTCGCTGAGTGAGAGGAATGGAAGTCGATGGGCTGTCGGCACCTAACTCCGGCTGAGCATGCAATAGCTGTCTCGCTTTACGCTCCTCTGCCTCGCGCTCCTTGCGCGCACGCTTGTCGTCTTCAATGCGCTGTAAAACACGCTTCCGGTCATCAGCGGCCTGCTGTTTCTGCTGTTTGATCTTGTTGGCGTGTGTTTGTTCGGGTGTTTCTGGTTCGCATCCACATCTTTCGTCTACTCTCCGGCGGGCCTCCTCTTCGGCTTCCGCTCTCGCTTTGGCTTTCGTCTCGGCTGCTGTTTGTTCCTTCTTCGTCTCTTCTTCAGAGGCACTTGGTTTCGATTCTTGGTTTGTGGTCGAAGATGTCGTCGCTATTGGTATGTCTACAGAAGGGCCATCGTCGTATAAACTGTCATCGGTACCTGCCACTTCGTGTTGCGTACTTGTCTGCGTTGGCTGGCTTACTGGTGTCTGGGCTGATGAGACAGTAGAGGCCTGTTGCGGATTGTGAACACCGCTTGGTCGAGATGTTCCGGAAAGTCTTCTCACAAACTCATCTTTGCTCGTTCCCGCGGCAATATATTCCTTCAGTTGCCCATCCCTGTTCTAAGTGTCAGCCTTGTTCGAAGAAGATTGCCAAATAGTCTCTGACAGTTCGGTTTCGCTTTCAGAATGAAAAGAAGGCAGATGCTCTCACTGAATTACTACCACGGTAGGTTTCTTTGGCACTGGGAATAATTGTTCGAGAAAACCAGCCTCTTGAGAGCCGGCTGCTAATTTAAGCACAACAGACTGGTTTTCTAATCCGGATTTGACCTGTCAAGATAAGCCGATTAGTGCCGTCGCAACAAATGTAGA
Source organism: Xylariaceae sp. FL0255 (assembly GCA_022578795.1). Lineage (NCBI taxonomy): Eukaryota > Fungi > Ascomycota > Sordariomycetes > Xylariales > Xylariaceae > Xylariaceae sp. FL0255. The sequence goes on from MU388897.1 coordinate 64,749, forward strand.
GAAATTCAAACATACGGCATCATCAGATAGGAACTCATTTTCCCATTGTTGGCTCTCGTCACCGTCATCTGGAGAAGACTATTAGTATATGTTATCCTAATACAAGAGCAAGGAATATTGAGGATGCAAAGAAGATCGATGGGATGCGTGGGAGGTGTTGATAGATGTTGGTTTATTCACAGGGCGACTCACCAGTGACAAAGCAAACGACTTGCTTCGACTCTCGAACAGCAGTCAATATGCCGTCCTGCAGAGTACCTTCGTAAAACATGATTTGGTGGACTTTTGGGATACTAAAAGGGAATGGAAGAGATGATAATAAACCCAGGAATTGTAGGCAATTTGTTGTGGTGGCTAGTACCCTCTACAGCGAGATTGGTGAGGTGGGCATGCGGCTCTTGGCCAGGTTATAACCAGATGACTGTGGGTGTGGACAGATTCGTCATTTGTACAGCGCTGATTTTCTTGTATGAAGCGCACAAGATGCACTATATTGCGTCTTATGATGTGAATGAAGAGCGCCGCGAAATTTGGTCTGTGTTATTCAAGATATAGAAGACAGTTTGATGTCACCGAGGCCTGAGAGCAGGTGCCGGTGGCCAAATGACATACCACAACCTGGTACTGCCTGGAGTAAGTATCACACTAACCAGTGTAACACCCAAAGGCCATTGAACACGATCGATATGAGAAGAATTGATAGGCACAATTTGGTGTCATTTCATTTCTCAACAGATAAAATCAACGACCATGCTACTAAAAGCTATTGTCTACGATGGAAAGCGAATATTTGCTAGAGAAACACGTCGAAAGTCCGGTTTGCTCTTCTAAGCAGATGACTCTATCACCAATATGCAGAAAGGGAGCTCTTCCACGACCCACTTTATATTTCTTTACAAGCTCACTCAATGACGAACATCTGAAATCGTGATATCTCTTCAAGTTGCTAATCAAAAAATGCGCTCTGCGTTGGGGAGGCCAAGACTTACTCGAATTGGCTCTATTACTTAGCAATTCCAACGCTCCGAGGTCGCCATGAAGTCCGCAAGCACCTGGATACCGCAGCGCACGCTTGCGCGACAACTCAAACGCACAATACAACAGCAATTCCGGCCATTCTCATATCACACCACCGGCACGACGACAGCCCCCTCACCCTTACGACCCTCACGATTTTTCAAAGCTCCAACCCCAAGACTCCAAAACCGCCCATTCACGCACACAACCCGCCGTCCTGCCCCGCAACAACCAGGCGACGACCCCAACTTCACCTCCATCCTCGACAACCCACCCGAACTAGTCCGCGCCGGCCGGCGGCACGGCCCCGGGCTAATAATCCTCGCCTTGATCCCACTGACAGCGCTCGCGCTGGGGACCTGGCAAGTGCAGCGCCTAGGCTGGAAAACAGAACTAATAGCGCGCTTCGAGGATCGGCTTGTGCAGCCTCCCCTCCCGCTCCCACCACGCGTCGACCCAGATGCAATCCACGACTTCGATTTCCGGCGGGTCGTGGCTCAAGGCCGATTTAGACATGACCAAGAAATGTTGGTTGGTCCGCGTATGAGGGATGGGGAGGACGGCTTTATGGTTATCACGCCGCTGGAAAGAGAAGGGGAAGGGGACGGGAAAGGGACGGCGACGGTGTTGGTTAATCGGGGTTGGGTGTCGAAGAAACTGAGGCGGCAGAAAGATCGGCCGCATAGTTTGCCCACCGGGGAGGTCACGGTTGAGGGCTTGTTGAGGGAGCCGTGGAAGAAGAATATGTTCACGCCCGAGAACCGGCCGGATAAGGGCGAGTTCTACTTCCCTGACGTCTACCAGATGGCCGAGTTGACGGGGAGTCAGGCTGTGTGGGTTGAGCAAACGATGGGTACGTATCTTGCAACCTGTCACGGGGTGCATTACGCTTCTTTGAGTTGGCATTTTTGTTTTTGTTTGCTTCACTGCTATGTCTATCTGCTGATACTGATAATCTATCGCAGAGCCCGACCTGATGCAAGCTCTTGACATGGAGTCGAAGGGCATACCTATCGGGCGACCAGCTGAGGTCAACCTGAGGAACAACCATGCCCAGTACATCTTCACTTGGTGAGAATCCTTTCTGCTTTTTTTTTTTCGTCCCGCCTCCTTTTTTCTCCAAGCGTACTGATCTCCAACAGGTATGGTTTGGCGGTAGCAACATCCATAATGTTCTACATGGTCGTCAAGAAGCCTCCAACGAATGTGGCGCGCCGGGTGCGTATGAACAGGGACTGGAAATAGACCAGATTCCTTGTGTGTACAATTATGTAACGAAGCCAAAGGCTTCCTTTGTTTTCACGTCACCTCTTCGTCCTCTGCATCTGCATCTACATATCTCGCAGTCTTGCGGGACTGTTTTGGAGGGACTGGTACAGGCATACGGAGCTCTTGTAGAAACTCTCTAGGAAGATATCTCTGAGCTAGCGAAAATGGCGTTGTTGCCGCATTCGTTTGTCTCTGCCTAAAAAATGTGTCAGTACATGTAGCATAGTACACCACTAGAATATAACAATATACCTTCGCATGAGGGTGATCATATCGCTCTCATCAATGGTTTTGCGTCCAGCGTGGTTCGCATAAGCTGCCAGGTCGTTACCAACTTGGTCGAAGAACCAATCAGTGGCTAGCATGAGTGTGTCAAGTGCCTCGGGTGTAATCTTTCCCTTGCCAGATCCGCTTGTCTTTGCGAATGTGGTGGCTAGTCGCTTTACTACATTGGTTGGCAGTGACGGATATTCAATGCCATGTCTCGACAACTTCTTTCCAGCTTTCCTTCTCTTGAGCCTACTTGATGATAGTGTAGCCGTACGAGACACTGAGGTTGCGTCAACTTTAGTCGCGGCTGTTAGGTTATTATCCTCCTCGTCATTCCCGAAGTCTGGTACATCCATTGGTTCATTAACGTCGTCATCATCATCGTCCATTTCGTACAATGGGGCGGGGCCGTCGTCAAAATCCTCGTTGACATCTGCGGTCGTAGGGTCTCGTACGGGAGACTGTATTGGGTCCATGATGAAAGTCGTCTCATTGCCGACATCAGGGATCTCAATTGGCCCAAATATGCTATCACCGCCAGTCGTTTGCCGTCTCTCGTCACCATCAGCGTCAAAGCTACCGTTCAGTTAGTCATACTGATTCGGAAATGGAGAATGAGAAAATGCTTACCGTTCAATCACGGCAGAATCCTCCATTATTCCTTCTTCCGTCTCATCCAACGGCGGAGGAGGGAAGAAACCAGAATCGATACCCACATCATCACTCTGTACCTCTGGGCCCACGTAATCACTGAATCTCATACTACCCAAGCTATTCCGATCAACGACAGCTGCTCTCCGGGGAAGTTCGATCGACTGCATCGTGATGTTTTCATCCTCGAGCCCACTAAGACGAGGAGGTTTCAGGTCCGCGTCGTCGTCATCGTCATCGTCCTCAGGTCCAAGCGGGAGCGAGAACCGAGGCCGTTCTATGGGGAAATCATCGTCGTCGTCTTCTTCATCGGCTTCATTGAGAGGGTCCAACGTAGAGTCGCCATGAGGTGGTGTCTCCGGAGATGATGATGTTGAAACGGTCTGGGAGTTCGGAGCGAGCATACGGCTGAGATTCCGAAGAACATCGCGGGGAGTCTGACGCTGTTCGCGTAGACTCTGTCGGCGAGCCCTTCCTGGTGTGAATACAGCTGCTCGCCGCTGGTCTATTGTCTGGATGGCTGCCCGCGCGTGTGGAGTGGCGGCAAAGTTAGTGCGCCTGGCCGAGGCAGATCGTCGACTTGAGGCTTGGAGAGCATTTCGACTCGGTGTTGCAATAACTCGAGGTGTACTCAAGGGGGCCAGCCGACCACCTGGGACCGAATTGGAATCGGCATCCGACATATTTATATCTGTCTCGAGAATTGCTACATCGAGAATGTTATCACCCAGATATTGGATGCCGGTTTGTCGATCTAAGGCTTGGGCTGGCAACGCAATAGCCTTGAGTATCTTGACATATGACGTGAGGCTGACTCGTTTGGAAGACGCGACATGTGACGCGTTTAACCGTCTTTGGTATGCATACCTTAGCGGCAGCGATTGGCGGGGCTCTAGGGTAAGCTCTGCCCCGCCTGTACCACACCCTTCCAAGAATCAAGACCTATTGAATGAATCTTGCCGTTTTTCCAGCATCAAATGGTGGAAGTGAAATGTCACCCACCTGCAGGGTCCATCGAAACAAGTAACCGCTACCCCTGCTTGTCCTGGAAGCGACCTTATCAGCACCCGTGTCTCCCACCCATTACGGAACCGGAAACAGAGCCATCCAGTCGCCAAGGTCCCTATAGCGGCGCCTTGAATCCCTCATGAAACCCTTTGGGGCGCTGTTTCGAGTCACTGCATGTTTCGAGACGGTAGGATCGATTGAGTTATATGGATCAAGTAGACCTTAGCCCTCATCTTCACTTTTCTGAGTGGCTTTGTCAAAACTTTTCTCAGCTGCTGAAATGTTTTAATGGCCTACCTAGGGACTTAGTGTATGAAATCTTGTATCCTCATAAAAGACCAACCTTTCAGTGCAGACATCAATTAAGTCGAGTCACATACTTCATTCACTAAACAGCCGGTATGCAACCGGGTAAATCTTGCCGTCCGAATCAAATCCTACTCGTGGGTTATTATGCCCACTTCCCTATGTGCCTTGATGACATTTCCATCAAGGTAGGGCGATGCCCATGCTTGCCATGTTCGAGCAGTACGAAGTAGACACCCATAGCTCCTCAGAGGAGACAACCTTGTCGATCAATCCTCCAAAGTCTGAGAGTCCTGGGGTTGCAGGAAACATGTACGATTACTGGTCGCTCATCACATACTTTCTCAACTATATCATGACTGTTTGCTGCTCTAGAGTGACTGACCTCTATGTTTTTAATTGGCTAGGAAGCTAGTAAACGCCCATCTTGAAAATCTTCTTATCCGTATCGTTCTGCAGGTGACGTGTCCCAAGCGTAAGTGATGCCGGAAGGGGTATTTGGAACATTCTTGGATCAGAAACAGAACCGACCCCACGGACTCTAAGGGCAAGGTTGCTCCGTGAAGGGGGTTTATCATTGGATCGTAAGTATAATTGGCGGTTAGACAGAATCCAAACTCATGTCCATTCACAAAGGCCAATTCATACCTCGTTCCAATAGCAGGCCCCGCTAGGGAGATTCTGTCAATGAGGAGCGCTTCGTTTTGGTTTGGAGGAAATTGGAATTTGATTCGCAATTAAGAATGTAACCTATGGCCGCATTCTGCCGCGCCATTTGAGATCTGCTGCTATTACCTCCCACTGTACTACAATTACAATATGCTGAAAAGTCATTGCCAAGAGGCATAATTATAGGCGATCTGCTATAGCTACCTAGATAGCGCTATATTTACAGGGGGCCACCCTCATTGAGGATCCACCTGAAAACAACCTCCTTTTATTGTCCTGGCCCCTCGCTAGCTCAGGAGACACTGGAAGCGGATTGGAGTTCCATTATCAAATCAACATTCGTAGATCCCTCCTGGGTTCCCTTTTGTTCAAGGTCTATGGACTAGATAAGAGTTACTAGCATACATATCTTGATCGGTTCATGAATTCCATTCACGCTTCCGTCTCCGATAACACTGTTGAACTACACCGAGTTTGTTGCGGAGCACGAGAAAAGCTGGTGAATCGGATCGTTATCGGACTTCATCATTGCGACAGGAAGAGATACCTCATAAACACAGCAAAGACAACCGGCACTAAAAGTACCGACGACGACAACTACTGGACAAGAACCAGAGACAAGCGGGAGGAACTGGGGGCCGACGACCGACCGCCTTTCTCTTTTTAGCGCTCTTCTTTGTCCACTCCCTGTGCAACAAGGGGAAGCTCCGTACCTGTGCGTGGCTTGGGCATTTTAATCCCCGACTTATCTGAACCATCAACACCATCTTCTAACACCATCTCCGAGTCTTTGTTCGCCCGTCACTTTTCCTCCCGTGCTAACACGACCAATCTTCGATAAATCCTTCTCTCCCTTCGACATCCCTTTTCGAATCCCGTCTCTAATCAGCACACTTCGCTACTTTGCCAGCCGTGCTGTCAGAACCTTAAACAGCCGCCGCACTTGTAAGTTATCACTCGTTTGGCTGCTCAAATCTCGGGCTGGCCGCCGTCCGTCCTGAAGTCGCCGATGGTTGTTGGGTTCTCTATTTCTACAAAGCGGCTGTTCCTTCCTTTTATCACCAAATCTCTGTCACCTCCCATTCTGCTGTCGGCTTGTTTGCTCCTCTCACCCGAGGGTTCATGCATACCCGGCTACTCGTATTCCCCTCGAGCCGAGTAAAAGACCGGTGATGCTTGATTGCTTGCATCCCAATTGCTCCATGAGCCTAAACTACCTTGCCTGAGTCCTTGATCATACCCTCTCGGCCAGCAGGCGCGGCAATGATCAAAGTTGAGATACAGATAGTTTGCTGTTGCATTTGACCAAGGGTCTCCCCAGCTTCTTTCCAAAGCCTACACCATCATCAACCGTTCTTTCTGCCCAACGCTCACCCCATCTCGAACCCTAAGACGACAGCCCCGTCGTCTACGTAATTGTCTGTCGTTGTCCGCTCTAATGTCTATGCAGCTGTTCTTGCCCACCACTCAATCTTACGATCTTCCTAACCCCGGTCCCGATTGCCATTCTAATTCGCCATTTCCACATCACCATATTTCCTGTTCCTGATCGCCGAAAACCTTGACCCTGGTGTCTGCTATTCAACGACTCCCAACTTCTTTGAATTGCTCGGTCTCGCCACGCTGAACAACATCATGGCAACCGGCGCCACTCAGTCTTTGAAGGTATACATATAACATGTGAATTGCGGTCTACCTAGTATCTGAGACTAATCATCCTTCAGTGTGTTGTAACTGGTGACGGTGCAGTCGGCAAGGTAAACATTGGTCCCAGTGCCAGTTTTTATCTAAATAGATTGCTCACATTCTTTAGACATGTCTTCTCATCTCATACACTACCAATGCCTTCCCTGGTGAATATATCCCTACCGTGTACGTTGCCCATCAAAAACTCTACTTTTAGTTCATCTCAACTCATTCCTCTCTGCTAGCTTTGACAATTACTCTGCGTCTGTTATGGTCGATGGCAAGCCTATTAGTCTTGGACTTTGGGACACAGCTGGACAGGAGGACTACGACCGTTTGCGGCCTCTTTCATATCCCCAAACCGACGTTTTCCTCATCTGCTTTAGCATCGTCAGTCCTCCTTCCTTTGACAACGTCAAGGCCAAAGTATGTATGCTCCCTACTCGTCCAAATAAACTCCCTCCTGACTAGTAGTCTAGTGGTATCCCGAGATTGATCATCACGCGCCGAACATCCCTATCATCTTGGTCGGTACCAAGCTTGATTTGCGAGAGGACCCAGCCACTCTAGAGAGCCTCCGATCTAAGAGAATGGAGCCTGTCTCTTATGACCAGGCTCTGGTTTGCGCGAAGGAGATCCGTGCCCACAAGTACCTCGAGTGCTCAGCCTTGACACAAAGAAACCTTAAGAGCGTTTTTGATGAAGCTATTCGGTAAGGCAATCTGTAAGAACTATCTTGAGCCGAGGTTTGCTGACTTAGCTTTCAGTGCCGTTCTGAACCCCCGCCCCATCCCCACCAAGAGTAAGGGAAAGAAGTGCACCATTCTCTAGATACCCATCCGATTCGCGTATAATATTTGGCCAAGATCAGCACACAGGTTTTTGGCGAGCGAGGCCGGCGTTTTGGTGGACATATAGGAAAGACACTTTTTTCTCTGAGATTGAAGGCTTAGCAGCAGCACGTTCATCCGCATCGGCCATCTACACATGGTCTCCCATCCTCTCATTTTGCGAAAACACACCCAATACCCAATGATTTGGTTTGGTCGGCTGGAATTTGATATGGAGTTTTGCGCGAAAGAGAGGACTAGAAGATGCACCTTGCGGAAGTGGATTCAATAGGCATTGATTTTGCACAAAAGGACCCTGGCCTTTTCGGTTCGGAATTTTCGATAACTGGGCTCTCGCGCTCTGCTTCAAAGGTGAGGTGCAAACCAACTTGGAGAGTACAGAGCCGGGTATAAAGACGTCTGGTCTCAAAATTTTAATGGCGCCTAACAATAACTCGATAGAGATGGTACGGCTCGGCGAGAAATCACGGACAGAGGCGACAGCTCCTCACCTTTTCCCATCATACTGTAGATAGGGAACTACTTGATAAACAAATGAATGAAATTTCGGGAAGCAGAACGATAATGCGATTCGCTTATTTATGCGTGCTCGCCTCTATACCTGGTGAATAATTCGATGTCTCGGGGTATCTGAATTATCAAGATAAATACCTAGCTATCCATGTCAACGCTACGATGAGCCAGGAACACGTCTCCGCCGGCTAGGATGTACAGCATCCTCTATGCCTCCTCCTGTTTTCTCCTCTTCGCCTTCTCCCGCATCACCAGTCTTAGCCTTCTCACGCGCCTTCTTGTCCTTGATACGAGCCTCTTCTTGCGCCCGACGCACGCGCTCTTCATTCAGCTTCTCGTTCTTGGCGCGGATGCGCTCCCGGCGGTACTCGGTGTTGCCGCCGCCGCCGGCCGTGAGCTCGACGTTGATCTTGCGCTCTTCCATTTCTCCTTCTCCTTCTCCTTCTTCTGCCCCTCCAACGCCTTTGGAACCTTTCTTGTTTCTGTTATTCTTGGATTGGGGTTGGGATCGCCAAGAAGACGCAGACGCTGGGGGTTTCCGACACTTGAACGTCGAGTGGTGGAACAGCTTGAGCGCCGTCTTCATGTGGTCGAAGCGCGCGAACTCGACGAAGGCGATGCCCCGGGATTTGCTCGGGTCGTGTTTTTGGTGCAGGAGGCGGACGGCGGTCGGGTGCACGGAGGCGAAGTGCGCGGTTATCTGCGCGGGGGTCGCGCTGTAGGGGAGGTTGCCGACTTGAAGGGGAGGAGGAGGTGTTAGTTTGATTGATTTGAGATTGGGACGGTACATAGGCAAGCTGGAATGGAATGGAATGGACGTGGGTAGGGAAGGGAGGAGCTTGGAACTCACCGAAGACTATGAAGCGCTTTTTCTCTGAGCCCTCAGCTTCTGCAGCGGCGGTGGTAGAATCACCTGTCGTCGTTGTGTCGGTAGCAGCAGCGTTGGCATTCTCTTCCATAGCTGGAGCTTGGTCGTTAGACTCGGAAGTTTCTGGCTCAGTCTTCGCCTTTTTGTCTTTCCTGCTCTTCTTCTTCGACGTCTTGACATCGGCTCTCTCAATCTCAGCCTTGTCCTGTCCCTCCTCTTGAGTGGCGTCTACTATCTGCTCCGGCGCATCTTCGTCAGGAGCTACGGCGTCTGCTTCGGATTTGGACGACTTGGACGACTTCTTCTTCTTCTTTCCGTCTTTGTCTTTCTTAAACTTCTTGCGCTCGTGTTTCGATACCGAAGATTCTGTGGGGTTCTCAGCAACGGCATTGCTTGTGCGCCGTCGCTTCTTGCTGGACTGTTGCTCTGTCACTGCTGTGGTGGTGGTGGTTGAGGTGGCGGGGTCCTCGTCGCGGGACTTGCGTTTCTTGAGGGATGACATTATCGTGTATAGAAGCCACTGAGGTATGTGAATGAATTGATACAGGATGAGCGTCTACTCAAGAAAAAATATTCTTCTGTCGCGATCACGAGTGTCCAATGGTGTATGAGATTTGAAGCAGCAGGCAAAATCACAAGGCAAAGAAAAGGTGAACAGAAAATTTTAATGGGGCCGCGGCCGATATGCGACCTTGCGGATCTCAACAAACAGCATGATTCAAGTTGGTGTGTTTAGATGCATAATAAGTCTGCATTCAATGGCGGCCGCAACTTCACGCCATCGGAGCTACTCCATTCACGGAGCTTGAGATCTAAATCTCGACAGCACATTCAATATCTTTTGCTTCTAACATCTGCCGTCTGCAATTCTTCTCTCCTCTTCTCTTAATTATGCCAGACTCCATACCAAATATGCATGCTCTAAGGCAACAGCCTCTTGGGTGTTCTGGGGTAATAACTTGTCAGGTGTACACTGGGCAGGTTGAGGTACCACGCAACCACTCGGTCAAGTCCTAACACAAAGTCAGTCTTGTCTGTCTTTTCTGGGAGGTAACGATACGAACTCACCGATACCACCTCCACCGTGAGGCGGTACACCAGCTGACTTGAACACGTCGACATACTCCTTGATGCCAGGGCTGGCGGGGTCAATGCCTTTCCGTCGAAGACGAGCTTCCAACAGGTCTGGCAGGTGGATACGTTGACCACCGGAAAGGATCTCTTGACCACGCACTAATCACATCATTAATCAAGACTGAACATCTGCCGCCCCCCTTCAGGCGTAGACTTACTGAAGAAATCGTAGGCATTGCAAACGTTCGAGTTCTCCGAGTCCTCGATCGTATAGAACGGACGAGCACTCTCCGGGAACTTGTCGAGCACGTAGAAGTCCGTGTTGAACTTCTTTCTGATCAAAGCTCCCAAAGCCTTCTCTTGAGGCGTGCTCATATCCTCGTCATCGCTAACATTTCGGTACTCCTCGGGGCCTTCCTCTCGCAAAAGTTTCTGGCCTTCGGCAAATGTAAGGCGAACCTCCTTGCCCGGCTCGGGAAGCAGGAACTCCTCAGATGGGTAGATGGTTCGGATGAAATCGATCTGTTCTCCGCATCTCTCCTTTATGCCTCGGAAGATATGCATCATGAGACCTTCGATCATGTCTCGGACTTCGTGATAGTGCTCTTCGATCTCCATTTCCATATCGAGTCCAGTGAACTAGTTGGGAGTCAGTATTTCTACATCCATCATATTCTCTAACCTTTCTTACCTCGGTCATGTGTCTGGGCGTGTTGGAGTTCTCGGCTCTGAATACAGGGCTGAGATGTCATGTTAGACGACAATACGTGTCAGAATAAAGCTCGTCTTCTCTTACCCGATACAGTATACTCGCTTTCTTCCACCAGCAATCTCAAATTGCTTGTAGAATTGAGGTGATTGTGCCAGATAAGCCTTCTTGTCAAAGTACGGCATAGCAAAGACGTTTGCGCCACCCTCCGAAGCAGCACCAATGAGACAAGGGGGCTCGAACTGAACGAAGTCTCGCTCCTCGAGATACTCAGCAAATAGCTTTCTGGTGATCATGCGCACGTCAGCTATAGCCTGCTGAATGGGTGCGCGCTTATGCATGACGGGGTTGTTTAGATGAGTTGAGAGGGAAGCAAGAGGAGCAGAGTCAGCCAGTGATAGGTTCTCAACACCCTCTGCAGCCGCAGCAGCCTGCGCGGAAGGATCCTCATCGTCAAAGCTACCAACGGCCTTGTTCGAGGCGTTGAGACTCAGACCCAAAACCTCAGGTCCGGCAGCGACCAAGTAGCACTTGGTCAAGTGTAGCTCGTAGTCGGCCACACGACAGCTCTTGACAGGCTCCAGTGGCTTCACAACCTTTGCTTCGACAAGAACGAAGCTCTCGAGTCTCAATGCGCCCACCCACTTGACCATCTGTTTGCTCACGGGTGTGCCCTCGGGACTCGCAGCAATAACGCCCTGGATGGACCAATTGCGCTCCTCTCGAAGCTCAACAAAGGCCATCTTGGCACCTTGCATACGGGCATTCTGGATCCAAGCTCGGAGCTTGATGGTCTTGTCGAGGTGCTCGGGACCCAATTTCTTGAGCTGTGCTCGCTCGGCATCGACCTTAGTGGTAGGTTGAACGTCGCCGTAATTGTCTTTCGCAAGGTCCTCATTTCCGCCGCCGGCAGCCTTCTGAGCAGCTGCAGCTGCTTCTCTTTCAGCGGCTTTGCGGGCTTTCTCTGCTTCTTTCTTAGCCTTAGCCTCGGCCTTCTTCGCTCCCTTCTTGGATTGGGCGGGAGCTTCGCCCTCGGCTGGCGGGGCATCAGCAGCAGCTGGGGGGTCTACTGGTGGTTCGGACATGATTGTTGATAAACGAAGGACTTTAGTGAAAAGACTCAAAGTATCCCAGAATTGAATAGAGAAATACCAACGAGGGTATGAGTCAAATTAATGTCCGAGAAAGGGACACTTCAACTTTATGAATGCAATGTGACTGTGCCCGGCGACCAACGCGGGGCAATTTTCTTGATGGTGGGGTGATTCCCCGATAAGTGCAAATCTCTAACCGCCATCCAAAATTTCATTTTCACTCCAAATTTGCATTTATCCAAAACCTTGAATTTCTTCCCTCACACTGACAATACCAGACTCTTTGCAACCTTGTTCTTCAATCAAAATAGAAGACAAGAATTGAGGTTTCAAAATGCCTTCTACCGTCACTCAAGATCAGCCTGCGAAGTCGGCTAGCATGGCATCAAAAGCCAAGTCGAAAAAACGAGCTCGGGAGGACGACCAAGGTTCCCGTAAGCGAAGAAAATCGGCATTCGAGCAGGAAGACACAGATCTCGATCTCGAAGCTGGATTGAACAAGAAAATCTCATTCCTTGACAGCATGTTACTAGCAGACCATCTCGCCCAGAAGACCAGAAGGTTTGGAACTGATTTAAATCCTATCGAGTTGGCCGCTTTGGACATCTCACGTGAGTATCCTCGTGGTCCTACTTTCTAGGCACTGTATCTAGACCTCTGTACTGATGAACTGAAACAGCGAACGCAATCAAGGACTCAAGTTCTTTCTCAGAGGCTCGAAGTTTAGAGAATCTTCCCGCTTTCTTAGAAGCACAGGTTTCAGATCCGAAAGCCCTTGGTGAAGCCCCGAAGGAGAATGGCTCTCCTCACACTCTCATCGTCACAGGGGCAGGCTTGCGAGCTGCCGATCTTGTTAGGTGAGGACATCACATCTATTGACACAAATATCACGTCTAATGAGGTACGCAGAGCTATCAGGAAATTCCAGACAAAGAAAAACACTGTTGCAAAGCTCGTAAGAAACCAACCTATTTCCTCATACTACATTCTTGGTATCTAACAGTAGACAGTTTGCAAAACACATAAAAATCGAGGACAGTAAACAATTCCTCGAGAAACACAGAACGGGCATCGCGGTTGGAACACCCGTAAGACTAAACGACCTCGTGGAAAGCGGTAAGCCCATTTGAGACCCATCCCAAATGAGTTTTCATACCTAATCTGTTCCACCAGGGTCCCTCAAGCTCCACAAACTAGAACGTCTGGTCGTCGACGCTTCACATATAGACCAGAAGAAGCGGGGAGTCATGGATATGAAAGATACGATGATTCCTCTGATGCGCTGGTTGTCTAGACCCGAGTTTAAGGAGAGATACATGGATGCCGAACGACCGCTACAGCTTCTGTTTTACTAATTCAGGAAAACGATCGATATTCTTCCCTTTGGCGCCTCTGCGATTAGCTTTGAAAGCAACTCAGTATGATACCCAAGACCACAATCACCATTACCCATACACACCTCGTCCCAGTTCAACTAGTAAAAATGGTGCTCAGTTCATTATATAGAAAAAACAGTCAACACGATAATAACATTACAAATGTACTTCCTTCAAAGGGCCTATTCTATCGGCCCGATGAGACAGGACCTTCCTTATCTATACTCTTCTCTCCTCTTTTGGACGAGGGAACTAATCTGAAAGAAAACAACCCCTGAATAAAAAGTCGGGGTGCGTCGGCGCTGACCACACGCATTCCTATCACTACTGGCCATTGGCGAGGTAATCCTGCAGCAAAACGACAGCAATCCACAAGACAAGCCCAGAATACGACGCCTCGAGATGCGACGACCGAGACTGCGTCAGGACCCACGGCCGCGTGAAGCTCGACGAGCTCGGGTTCCCCGTCAGGGAGGAAGTCGGCATGGGCGACGGCGGCGGCGGCGGTGTAAGGGTGAGTGTGGCGTGGTCGGTAAACGTCATCGTGACGGTCGTTATCGCCACGCTCTCCTGTCGGATCTGCAGACCGGAAACCTCGGGGAGTTGGCGGCCGGCGAGGTAGTTAACTTCTCGCGCGCGGAGGAGCTCCATGTTGACTGGTCCCGGGGCGACCATGTAGATCTCAGCCCCGGCATCCATGCATGTTGAGATTGTGCGGCTTAGTGCTTGGCCGTAGTCGGTGGTGTCGCACTGCGAGTAGAGACATTGGAACAGGGACTGTGCAGCAAGGGTTTTGTGTGTTAGTACGAGGCAAGACGGGTTGATGATTGAATTTTGTGTATGTGGTGTTGTTGTTGTTAGTTACTGGAGAAAAACGCACTTGTTGGTATTCCTTTTGGTGGCAGAGGCAGGTCATATCCATACACTGCGTCACGAACATGCTGTCGACCATGCAATGCGAACCGCAACCTGGTAGTCAGGCTTGTCAGTAGAGCTTCGAAAGAGTGTTTCGATCCTCGATTCTAAGAAAAAGGTGGCTCTTCGTACTTGGTAGCTCAGGGTCGATGCCCACATCCAGCTTGAGCAAGCTGGCGAAGCAGACATGCAGGAGCAGGAAGCTGATGTACTTCATGCCGGGCTAGCTCGTCGGACGTTTATCTAATCGTGCGGGCACAAATGACGGCTTTTCGGTTGCCCAATGTAGAGATAGTGAGTGGGTTGAATGCCGAGCAGGTAGCTTAGACCGAATCGTTTCCTAGATGAGCAAGTCCGCCTAGTTCATGGGTGTGCGGCGATCCAAAGAAACGAAAGAACAATGAGATTTAAGGACTGGCAGTAGTCCTGGTTGGTAAGGATGGTCACCAAGAAATCAGATCCGAAAGAGGAATGAACTCTATGTTTGACAATCCAAAAAAAGTGACGATGGGTAGAAAACGAGCGGCTTGGAAACTGGTGAACGATGCAGTGTGCTTCCGATGTGATATCTGATGAACTTGAGAAAAAGATTCAGAAGAGAAGTCGGCCATCACCTACGTTCTTGGTTCGGCGGCGGACAGGCATGGTGCGGTGTAGGGCGCACTTTCTCTCGCATTCAGCTTCATTTTGAGGAAGTAACCACGCTTTGGGTGTATTCGCAATAAGCGTACAGGCCTCCTTCTGTACATAATTGACATATTTATCGTCAGGAGCCTCATTGCCAATGTTCTCAATCCAGCGCCAGCTAGTGTAAAGCTGCACCTGCTGTCCAGACTCATTTGCGATTTCCTGACTCCGAGCCTATCCTGCGCAGATAAAAGATTATAAGTGCTTTCTCTATCTTCATGCACACTGACTAGGACTGTGACACTTTACCTTCTCATTCTGATTTCGTGTTGATTCTGCCAGTGACAATCAGTTGAGTGAGTCTTAGAGGGGCATTACACTCCACGATCCCACAGCGCTTTCGGATCCTCGAATATCCCTTCCTTACGGTGTCAACTGACTATTTGGTCGGTATCTCAAATTACACAAAATAGAAGTAATTCTGATCTTTTATCTATAATCATCTTGTCAATCGGAACTTGATACTCCATCTTCCACTTATCTGACAACGTTCCAGTCGTTTCTAGAGCCGGAGTATTCGGGGTCGGCTGATCATTAGTTCGGCCGAAGTTGACGGAGCCAGACCGAGTCCGGGTATCGGCACCGTGCCGGAGCTTGGTCGTTGCCCATGTATTTGACGACCGACGTAGCTAGCTTAATTGAATATGACTCAGATAGTTCTGTAGGGCTTCAGATATGAGATGATTAATTTCAATGTGTATTAATGCCTGCTCTTGTCCCTTGTCACCTCAGTTGGTGGTTGAGATATATAAGACTGGAGGATATACCAACGGATTCTAAAGCTCTACTATGAAGAAAGGGTGAGTTACGATCTGAAATCGTGCTCACTGCCTCAAAAACCTCTTTCACTCCCAATTTCTTCTCCGGATCAATCAAGCTAGTCAATACCTAGAGTTCCAGTTCAGATGAACTCAGATACAATGACGATGGCGGTAGTAATTCTCGGTGCAGGGCACGCAGGTCTACCAGCAGCTCATTACATCCTCAAGTATTATGCAGCAAAATTCGACTTGAAGGTGGTTCTAGTCTCAGAATCTGAGGACTACTACTGGCCCATTGCCTCACCCAGAGCCGTGCTACCTGATCAGCTGGACGACGACAATATGTTTTACAACATCCCCGAGAATTTCGCAAAATACCCGGCTTCACGGTTTGAGTTTGTTTCTAGCCGCGCCGAGAGCTGGGATCCAGAATCGAACTCGGTACGCCTCAAATCCGAGGATGAAACAGAGAGGGTCTTGCAGTACCATACTCTTATTATCGCCACCGGTTACCGTGCAAAAGATGAGATGCCTTGGAAGTTGGTCGGCGGAAGCGAGAAAACTCATACTACACTAGCAGATATGCGTGAAAAGATCCGCCAGGCCGGATCCATCGTTGTGGGTGGCGGAGGCGCTACTGGGATAGAGGTAGCTGGCGAGCTGGGCTGTGAATACGCAAGGCATGCGGAAAGAGCGTTACTCTCATTACGAGTAGCGACATGATATTAGAAGCACGCGTGCTGGATAGTGTACGCCATACATCCAAAGCACTCCTGGAGAAGATTGACGTTCAGGTTCTTACCGGCACACGAGTGAAAACCATCACGACGAACGATATGTCCGGAGCCACGGTGCTCGAGCTCTGGGAGAAAGATGGCAGCACGGAGACGATGACAACGGACCTCTTCATCCCTACCTGCGGGACGGTTCCAAACACGGAATTTGTGCCCGAGCGCCTACTCCAACCGAGCGGGTACCTCAGGGGTGACGAGACGCTGCGCATTCCGGGGTTACGATAACGTTTTCGTCGCAGGGGACGTGAATGACATCGAACCCCAGCAAGTCAACTACGCAGAAGCGCAAGTCCGGCACATAATGGCGTCTTTTGAGAAGTATCTCGCCGGCGCTCCCAAGCTGCCTATTTACCATCCAAACAAGCAACCGAATATCCACGTCGTCTCTATAGGACCGGATTATGCCACGGGTCATGTGGGAAGTTGGCGCCCCTGGAATTTCATCTTCTGGTTCATGAAATCGAGACATCTGGGGACGGATTCGGCCGCTGGCTGTGCGGCGGGGAAGAGGTTTTTGCTCGGCGGTGGTCTTTTTTGATGTCTTGGAGGTCCTAGAGCACGGCGTGGATGCACGGAGATAGCGGGGAAGACCCTAATGCCGCCTACCGAGCTAGGCCGAATACTAGAGTTGGGGAGAATAGGGATAGCCATGATAAGTCCCCTAACGAAGAGATTCAATGATCATCTAGTGGCAGTACTACTCTCCTAGTCTCCTGGTAAGTCGGTTAGGGGTGGCTTGCGTACGTCAGCTTAGACAACATTAACCAAGGTTGCAATACTAATTACCGATACCGACAGAAGAATCTTGAGCTATCGTCGTCAACTTTTTTCTTCCCGCCGACTACTCGAAATACCGCCTAGTCCTGAACACTCACCTTCTCTACTGGGAATGAACATAAACGTAATCACTCTTAGCTGTACAAGCCAAGAAATAGATTCTCTAGAAATTAACCCTGTTCGGCCAGGTGTAAGTGATGTAATCCATAATAGCAGAGTTACGGAGTACTCGTGCGCTGAACTGCTATCATTGCCCCGGCTTCAGCCTTCCGGAGGGGATTTGAAAAGCAAACCCTGCCACGCTAAGATTCATTACCGAGCACAGTTGCAAGGGCGGATTCACGCAGCACAGGGGTGTCATGCAATGACAAGGAGATGTTGTTGGGTATTTAATGATGTAGCGAGTGCTATCTGGTTCCTACTGATATTTTCGGTCTTCTCTCGTTCAGCTCTTATGTAGTTTTTCTCTCTTGTGGTCGACTGTTCCTAGAAGCTCTATCCTTCGTGGTGATATAATCATGGCTATTCAAGTCCCATCCGCTTACCAGGACACCCTGAAACCCATTAAGAACCAAGATAAGAGAACCGACGAGGAAATTTTCCAGTCGCTACTTAAGCTCAGTCCCGTTGGCGACAGCGAGAAAAATGTCTGGGCTTTCTGGGACAGCGGATTCAGAAATATGCCAGGGTGGTGCCAGCGAAATGTGGTTGCATGGGTGAGGACTTGCGGTCCTGATTGGACGATACGGGTTCTCGACGACGTGCCAGAATCTCCGAACTATGCGGCGAGATATGTTCCCAAGGACTCTTCTCCAAACCTGCCTGAGAGGTTCTACGCTCGCACACTCAACGATGAGTACTCAGGACCTCACATTGCGGATTTCCTCCGTGGTGCTTGTCTCTTCAAGTATGGTGGCGTTTGGATGGACTGCAGCATCTTCTTAACGAGGAATATGGACGATATATGCTGGAACGAGCTCAGCGACCCTGCCTCCCCATACCAGGTTGCTGTGCCGTACCATTTCGGTGGCTTGCTGAATTGTTTCATTGCTGCGCGAAAGGGCGACCCCTATATCGCGCGGTGGTAAGTCAATTTTGTACCCAAAGAAGGGAAACAACGTTTTTTTTTTTTAAGGAATTAGCTGATACTTGAATTCCAAGGCACGATCTGTTCACAGAGGTCTGGGCAGGCAAAGAAAACGCGGATGGGCTAGCTCAACATCCCTTAATGGCCCCGATAGTGCCCTACTTCACAGCAAAATTCAAGAAGGCTGGCGTCGAGGACATGGGATTGAAAGCGTCACTTGACAAAATGGCCGAATACGGCGCTCAAATGGTCTGCTGGCAGCGCTTGACGATGACCGAGAAAGACAAGACCGGATTTGCTTGCGCCGACTACTGGGTAAACCACGTCGCGTGGATTGACTGCCCTAAAGAGGTCATGAAGCCTTTCTTCAACGAGTCGATGCAATTCAACCCGCACTTGATCGGCCAGGGGCTATTTGACATTCTCGCGACACCAGTTGATGGCAATAAGGACTCGCAGCTGTATCAAGATGCTGAGAAACTGGTTTGGACGCAAGTCACCACCGCGTCCATGATTAAGGTTGGGACTATCAAGGGAATGGTGAGCTGGATATCTGCCGCAACACTTTGGAACATGCCGGAGAATGCAGGCAAAGACGGCCAGCCGGGCACCTTTGGTGAAGTATTGAGAGCTGTTCCATGGCAGTACAAGCAGACGCGCAAAGGTGTTTCGCTTGCCAAAGGAGTGAAGTCACCCGTCACGTTCATAGAATCCGAGGACGGAAATTTGAAAGCCGCGGAGTGATTATCATATTTGCAGAATTGGCGACCATTTCAACCCTTACTTGACACAGTTAAGAGAGGCACCTGAGTGGAGTTGAGTCATGAAATGTTTCCGTGAGGCCGGTCTAGAATAACGAATTTTCCAGCCCAAAAAGCAATAGTCTCAGTGTTGTTCATCATGACTGGATGGAAAAGGTTAGCTGAAAAGCTCTAGACGTAGCTGGATTCAGCGCCGCCGTTGCGCTAACCCTTCCAGATTCAAGGCCCGCCAATTCGGGCCCAACCCAGACGAAATCAAGAATATGCGCCGACGCGTCGGTTGAAACAAGACTCTGGCGCATCGTACCTTGCATGGTGGCGCAATTTGTGCATGTGAGGTATAAGTTCAGGAGGGTGCCCACGATGTGTGTAGTCAGAAATTCCATATTGGAGGCCGAATAGAGTGTTGTAACCAAGACGTCTCGTGTAATATCCTTGTTTGGAAGAGGCTTGAATATTCTGCAAGAAAAGATGCGTCCTCTTGACCTCGCTATTGCTGCGAGTGTGTTGGTGACAGCAGTTGCTGGAGTCACAAGTTCTACACACAAAGCAACCAGTACGACGAAAAAGAGCTCATCCTCCAGCCAAAAGACAACGACATCCGTTAAGACAACGTTAAAAGCCGCAGCTGCAACTGCTACAACGACTAAGCCTTCGACCAGCTCGACGAAGTCGTCAAGTACCTCAAAGCCAACATCGACCACCAGCCATACCACAAGTCATAGCACCAGCTCAACAAAGCCATCATCAACTAGCAAAGTCTCTAGTACGACGCTCAAAACTTCAACAACATCACATACAACTTCATCAAGCAAATCATCCACAACGAGCAAATCCAGTAGTACCTTGACCAGCACTACTCACTCCTCTTCGACAACGACGGCGCCAAAGCCGACTTCTTCGTCCACATCTCATACCACAACAACTACCTCACACAGCACCACCAGCATCACCAGCACCACCGCCACCAGCAGCAAGAGTACCACCAGCACTAGCAGCAGCAGCAGCAGCAGCAGCAGCAGCAAGAGCAACACGACCTCAACAACAAGTTCTACATCGTCAACCTCAACCCCAACTCAAACGCCAACTTCTAGCCCCGCGGGTAAGAGAGGTCTGGGTTTCAACGACCCAAATCTAACTCGGCCCTTCCAGAACTCCAGTGACGTCAATTGGGCATACAACTGGGCGTCCGACGTATATTACCCAGGGACATGGGTTCCAAATACGTTCGACACCGCCCTAACATATGTGCCCATGTTATGGAGTGCAGCCGACGACCTCACAAGCATCTGGACAGCCAACGTGAATCACGCTATCGCCACGTACCACACAGACGCCGTGCTGACCTTCAACGAACCCGACGGCTGCTGCTGGTCATGCGGAAACAGCTGCATGAATGTATCGTCGGCAGTCAGCGCTTACCAAACCTGGGTCCAGCCGTTCGCGGGTCGCGTCAAGCTCGGCGCACCAGCCGTCACTAATAGCGAGGGCTCGGGTGTCGGCATGGACTACCTTGCGCAGTTCTTGAGCAATTGCACGGATTGCACGGTCGATTTCATCCCGCTGCACTTCTACGGCAGCGTGCTCGACCCCGGGGCCTTCGAGACGTATGTCATCAATGCTTGGGAGGAGTTTGGACTACCGCTCTGGATCACCGAGTTCGGAACTACGAGCGGCTCGGAGGAGCAAGTCCTCGAGTGGCTGGAGACCGTGTTGCCTTGGCTTGATGCCCAGCCCTATGTCCATCGGTATGCGTACTTCATGGACAATAATCAGGGCGTGCCTTATCTTCTGAACTCCGACAATACGACAACTTCTATTGGTACATTGTATAGCGAGTGAGCGGATCGTGGTTTGTGAATCAGGACGATTGTGTCTAGAAGTTTGTATTTCCCCTAGGAGTGGGCACCGGGAACGGCGGAAGATACCCTTTGAATATCATTTTAGGTGCTGAAGTTGGCGTATGTTTAGAATGGACTGGGCTGGTGGTAGACCTGCGCATGGATATAATACCTCCTTTCTCGTACTATAAAACTAATAAATAATACCAATTCACTGCACAGATACCTTTTTGTTGGGAAAAGTGAAGGGAGGGAAGGACCCATCACAGCGCCGCCCAAGAGGTGGTTTATCAGCTCCGACGATCTTCGGCCGACTATAGAATCCCGAGTCTTTGAAAACCGGGCTTCCGCTCTGCTCCGTTTTTGCCTCACGACATGTATTGGAATTCTCGAAGCTATAATCTGTGAAAGACAACAAAGGCGGCTTTTCCGTGATGGCTGCATGGAGAGCTGCGAGATGCCTGCAGTTGTAATATATATGACGTCGATTATGGCCCATTGCTCCTACGCTCCACTGGCCCTATAGGCTACCTACCTAATAATAGGTAGCGGAGTCATGAGTTGCCGTCAGCCAGTAGGGCAGGTGGTGAGAAACATGGCAAGCATGGTTAAATTCCGCTATGCATTGGGAAGGTAGTGATCAACAAGATTTGCCGTCCAACTTAGGTATCCCGGTCGCGGAATTATTACTGTATTCTGGAACAAAATATCCAACGGCCAACGACACCATCCTACTCTACATGTGCATGACCTTTGGATTAACAGAGATATACTGGAGAACAACTGATGAAATCGTAGCATGTGTTTCTGGAAAATGAAAATCAGACGTGGGGATAGGAAATATGGGAGCTGAAATCGCCTGCAAAGATACCGGGGCTCTTCGGGGCTGCCGGCAGTTACGGAGTAACCATCGCGATCCACTCTCAGAGCGATTCAAGCTCTGAAAGGTCCATAGAATCCATTGTAAACATGGGGCTCCACGCGGGTACAAGAATAGAAGGATCATCATGCAGCGAACATGTAATAAGGAAAAGGATGAGCTGATCACTCACCAGCTAACGAGGCGTCAAGTACCTACCGGATGTCTCCGAGCAGAGCGAAATAAGGACAGCCCGTTTCTTCCTCGTCGTCCTCCTCGCTTTCAGCTTGCTCGAATAGGCAAGCATAAAGCTAGATGCTATCCGGCTTTCGGGTTCGAGAAACTAGAAGACTTGTAAACTGCTAGGAACATTAAGAGGTCCACTTGACGATGCAGACCTGCTCACCTGCAGGCTCGTGCAAGCTAAGCAAGCTAGGCCTATGCCAGTGGTGTTCATCCAATCCACCATCCTTGCAGATCTAATAAGACATGGCAGTATAAATCCAAACACTTTGCCAAGTAGATCTGTGAGATCTTCCTGTTCCCGTCAGCTGATTCGAATTCGGTTCAAAGAAGCCGTAGTACACTATGCTGTCGTCCTCGTTCTTTGCAGCATTGAGCTGCTTATTGGGGGTAGGAAATGCCTTGTCAAATGGTGTATACGTCCATGATGAATCCTTCACACCAGATTATGTCCTGAGCGTCACTCGTCAGAATGTCAGCGTCGCTGGCATCCAAAGATACTCGACTCTCATTAATGGCTCCTCCCCGGGACCGGAACTTCGCCTACCACAGAAGGATGTCATCTGGATCCGGGTGCATAACGACATGAACGATGCGAACCTTACAATGGTTAGTTTTGCATTTTGATATACAGACAAGGAACGAATTGAGAAGAAGGAAAAAAGAAGAGAATCAAACAAAGACTGAAGGGATCCGATTTGCTAACCATCTTACAGCACTGGCATGGTCTTAAACAAGCAACATATCCCTTCTCTGACGGTACACCTCAAGCAAGCCAATGGCCGATTCCCACACAACACTTCTTCGACTACGAATTAAACACAACTTCTTTCGAAGGAACGTACTTCTATCATGCTCACGTAGGATTCCAGGCCGTTTCGGCGGCAGGCGCACTTATTATTGAGGACTCAGGCAAGCCACCATATGAATATGACGGCGAGAAAGTCGTTTTGCTCCAAGAACTGTTCAACGAGACCGACTCGACGATCGAAGCAGGATTGATCTCCTCTCAATTCACATGGTCCGGCGAACCAAATGCCTTGCTCATCAATGGCAAGGGCATCTCTAACTACGGCATTGTCAATCCTTCCTCGGCCGGCCTGAGTGTAATCTCTGTCAAGCCAGAGCAGACGTATCGGTTCCGTTTTATCGCCGGCACGGCTTTGTCTATCGCTATGGTAGGCTTTGAGAACCACACTGACTTCAAGATCATCGCTGCTGATGCCGATTACACCAAGCCATACAGCGTAGACTTATTCCAGATTGGGAGTGGCCAGCGCTATGATGCCTTGTTGACGACCAAGTCCTGCGCTGAGCTGGGGAAATTTGGAAAGCGGGACTTCTATTTGCAGTATGAGAACCGTGATCGACCAAGTACAGAGGTATGTATTCCTGACAAACGGCTTGATAATCATTCGCTAACATTGTCTTAGTGAGTTCTACCAGACTCGGCCCTTCCTGTTACTTCTCCATTCCTAGAATGAAAATTCAAAGATATGTTTGTCCTCGTGATACCAGTATTAATCCTATCGCAGGAGAAACTA
This sequence comes from Xylariaceae sp. FL0255, assembly GCA_022578795.1. Taxonomy (NCBI): domain Eukaryota; kingdom Fungi; phylum Ascomycota; class Sordariomycetes; order Xylariales; family Xylariaceae; species Xylariaceae sp. FL0255. The sequence goes on from MU388897.1 coordinate 88,379, forward strand.
TGCCGTCCTCCGCTATGAAACTTGCCACTGCAAGGGCCTAAACGCAACATCGGTGTCTCTCTCATCAAACCCTGAAACAGTTCCCATCACACTGCCACCCACTCTCAACGGCTGGCTAGACTACAAGCTGGAGCCACTAGTACCAAACGACTTCCCCAGCGCAAGCGAAGTGACGCGTCGCATCATCATCAACGCGCAGCAAGTCGGCAACGGATCCATCATCTGGCAAGACGATGGCTTTGCCTGGACCGAGGACGGCAGCGACACGCAGAACGTAACTCACCCATACGAGCCGTACCTTGTGGCGTTGTACAAGAACGACACGAACTATATCCCTGATTACGCTGCGGCTATCGCCAACGGCGGGCTCGACAAGAAGACTAATACATTCCCCGGAAAACTGGGTGAGGTGCTTGAGATCATCGTGCAGGATGTTGGCGAAATTACGTATGACGGCTCTGCTGGCGGCGGGCTTGACTCACACCCCTGGCACATGCATGGACGACACTTCTACGATATCGGTTCCGGTCAGGGCAAGTTCGACCCTAGCGTAGCTGAGAAGCAACTTGCTGGGTCGACGCCCATCATGCGCGATACGGCCATGTTGTACCGATACAATGCGACAACCGGCGTCAACGAGGTGGCATCCTGGCGCGCCTGGCGAGTGCGCGTTGAGGACCCTGGTGTCTGGATGGTTCACTGCCACTGGTTGCAACACATGATCATGGGAATGCAAACGGTTTTTATCTTCGGAGACCAGGCCGAGATCGTCAAGGATGTCGGCGTTCCTGAGGTTAGCGGGTATCTCACGTACGGTGGTGATGTGTATGGGAATAGCACGCATGCACCAACTGTGGTGCACTTTGACGAGCTTCAATGAATCCAGAAATAATAGAAATGTTCCAAATAGACGAAGCAGACAGTTTATAATGATTTAGACGAGAAATAGATTCCCAGAATTCCCTGTCTTAGTCGATCTACAGAAATTGTGCAGAGTTATAGCCAACCAACAACACATTTAGCGAAGTATTCTTGCATTTGAGTATGAAATGGGTGGTTTGTATTGTAGTTATAGATATTAGATGGTACTTTATATCTAGGTCGACCGAAACTAAAAAGACTTTTCTCGAAAATATCAACGCAACTGGATCGGACGTCCGCTAGGCAGTCATCTTGTAAGCTCAGACGGAAACGGTTGAGCTAATTCCAGGGATGTCATCTGATGAAAACCGCATGATGATAATTTTTCCCTCACGAGTGCCAATCGCTATAGTAGACTCACAGACTGCCCAATCTCTTAACCATGGTGATTGAGATGGTCGATAGTCCGGTGGCACCCATAGCAAGTTTCTTCCATTTAATGTAATCCACCCGTCTGGCTTAAACCCATACCCTCTACAGTTATACACATCTGTGGAGCTATGAAGAAGAGATGTAATGGACAGTCGGGTAATATCCGAAAGTACAATTGAAGTCTGCTGCAGATTTCTGTCATAAGCATCAGACTCGCCCGGGGGCGGATGACAGTCCGTGTCTTGGTGGAAGTAGCTCGGGGGAGCCTGCCAGAGCTCTACTTGACCAAGATGCCCCGAAGCCGATACGGTACCATCGAGAGAAAAGAAGAACGACTTGACACAGAAGCCAAGATCAATTGTACTGAGTAATTCGCCTGTGCTCGCTGACCAGAGCTGTACCTTAAGATTGTCCGATGAGGACGCGACGATAGCGCCATTGGGGGAGAACATAACGGAGGTGAAAGACGTGTCCCCAGAGCCACTTTGTGGACCCAGAACGCAACCCTTAGGTTTTTTAGATTCGAGTGACATAGCCTTCGTCGACCAGAGTAGGCTGCCAGTAATGGCAGACCAAAAGTGTATGTGATCAAAAGACCCCGTTGCGATCACGGTGCCGTTGGGCGAAAGAGTGGCTGACATAACGGTAGTAGGGCCAAGATGAATGGAGCTGACAAGCGTCCCTGTTTTTGTTGAGCACATTCTGACCTGACCACTAAAAACGTCCGCAGCCGCAATGAAGTTGCTATCGATAGAGAATGCGAGGCATTGAATGTATCCACAATCAGTGAAGTCGATCGAACAGAGACTCTCACCAGTAACTGCACACCAGATCTGTATCGCCGTGGCTGACACTGATGCTATTTTAGTCCCATCTGGAGAGAACGTGACATCGTGAACTTTCTTGTTTCGTTTCAGAGACTCATGTGTAGGCTGTCTGACCATCTGCCAAAGCCGAACTATTCCATCATCATGACCAGACGCCGCGAGAGCGCCGTCAGCGGAAACCGCGAGCGTACTAATATTTACGCCAACATCACTCGTGCTCATCTCGAAGTAGTCCCCATACCCTCGTGACCACAGCTTGAAGAGGCTGTCGTCAAATGCTGACGCAACCACAGCGCCGTCAGGCGAAGCATCGGCCAATATATGCTCATCATAGCCTCCTGCTAAGAATCCTCCAAATTCTAGGCTAGATTCGCTTGAACGCCAGTAGACTACTTGAACTCCATGTTTAAAATCTTTTGCTGGGGCTGTGATGTACCCTATCAATATGCGGCCGTCGAACAAGACAGTAACGAAGGCGACAGGGCCATCAGCATGTATTGTGTTAAGAGAGGCATCCGACCATGACAACGCGTGTAATGAGACTATAGACTCAACCGACTTTCGACATGCAAGCTCTGTATCGGAAGGTTTAGGCAAATCACATGTCATCGTTGACCAGTAACGGACATTTCCATCACTGGAACCTGACGCTAGTTTCCTTCCATCAGAGGAGAATGAGAGCGAAGTAATCGAGTCTTGGTGGCCTTCGAGCGTGATTATACATGCTCCTGTAAGAACTGACCAAAGTCGTATTGTAAAATCTTTCGATCCCGAAGCGACAATGTTCCCGTCAGGTGAGAATGCGAGCGAGGCAATGGCTCTCTCATGACCCTTGAGCGTCTGTATGCAAGCACTAGTCACTACTGACCAGAGTCGTATCGTGGTATCGGAAGATCCTGATGCGATAATAGCATTATCCAAGGAGAATACCACGGAGCAAACCACCCCTGAGTGGCCGACAAGTGTCTTTACGCACAAACCTGTGCTAATTGACCAGAGACGTATTGCGCCGTTCAACAGTCCCGATGCGATCGTAGTGTTGTCCGATGAGAAAGTAAGGGAGCAAACAGAGTCAACAGAACCGTCCATCGTCTGTAAGCAATGGTTCCAGTCCGCGTTCACTTCACCGTGAAGAGATAACCATTCTGGTAAATCAAATAATCTGAAAGGCCAACCTTCGCTTGGCGTGAACGCACGAGCTGAGCAGTATAGTTGAGGAGGAGCATTTTCTAATATCCACATGTTCGCACGAGCGAAACGTTGGAGTTCTTCAACAGAATTGCTCAATGCAAAAAGTTCTTCCAACTGAGTCTTATTCGACCCATCCGACCTATCTGATTCATCCTGGACAGAGTGAGTAAAATGAGTAGAGAGCCAAAGTACCAAAGTCAGAAAGACCATACCTCTATAAGTGAGACTAGCAGTGAATGTAACATTATTAGACTGGGAATAACAGTGGATGTTTTCTTCAGGAGACTCAACGCTTCGAGCCAGTGAAGAAAATGCGATTCGAGAAAGCCATGAACTTCCCCGTCCGAGGTCATGCGGTATTTCGCCTGATGAGCATGGTATATCCAGTACTCACAGGCATACTCGACTTCTGGTGGTAAAGTTTTGCTAATCATGTGTGGATCTATAGATGAAAGAGGGGTACCAGGGTGACCCAGTCCGCAGACATCTCCCCGAAGAGTGCGGTTCATAATAGAAAGGCAACCTCCTAATAGCTGCCTATGTACCTCTTCCTCATCTATCCAGAACGGATTTTCCGGACGCTTAGAAGGGTCGACGAGAAAGTCTCTGAACGATAAATGAAGTAGTCGTACGGGCGCTTTCGGGGACGGTTGTATATCTAGAACAGAATGAAGAAAGTCAAGTTGAGTAGTGATTGCGTCAATAGATATATCGAGCAGCTGAGAAAGGATCAACGTGGATATCGGTTTGGCAACCAGTACAACTGAACCAACAACGCGTCTGAAAACTTTCAGAACCTCATCGGTTTCCGAGACTGGCAGGCCGTCAATCAAATAACTGAGGACAGGTAGATAAGTCGCGTCAAGCTGTGATTCCTGGCTCTTGGTTCGGCGCTCTAAAACTTTCTGGAGTTTCATTGTTGGCGTTCCGATCCGCCGGTCACTCAAAAAGCGGCAAACAGTAGCAGCGAAGATGAAAAGTGGTACGGCCATCTCTACCAGAATCTTCGTTCGCGACTGTCCAGGCCAGTCTGATGGCAATTGCCGTTCTTCAGGGACAGATAAGTTGTATTCATCCCTTATCTTGGCGAGCTTGTACTCAAAGTATACCGATATATCATGTGTGATGATGACGTTTTCTATTTCGTGGAGAATCAGATGTTGGTATGTACCTTCGACTCTTTTGAAACCAAGGCGAATGGGCAATTCCGGTCGACTAGTGAGGAACACCCGCACTGGGTACAGCTCTAAGGCTTTGCTATGGGTTAAGAGCTGGATGAGTAGTTTTATATCTTCTTCTTGGTCGCATTCATCTAAGGCGTCAATGATGATAATAAGAGCGCCAGATCCTCGGTCACGTGTAGGTAATTTGGACAGGGGATCCTCGAACAATCTTTTGAATTGCTCAACCATTGCTCTGTCGAAGATATTATTGTCGCTGTCAATCGCTTCTTTCACGTAGCTTGCAAGAGCCGGCTCGTGACGGCATAGCTCGGCAGCGATCGTTGGGAAAAACTTGGACATCCCACCTCTGTCACCCTCGCCTCTTTTGAATAAGAAGCTCGCTCCTAACTGGTTGCTGTCGGAAAACGATTTGGCTAACGTACGCGAGATAGTCGATTTGCCTGTCCCGGCCATACCGTTCAGCCAGAAAACGCTTTTACTGACCGGGCTCATTGCCCATTCGCTAATCTCTTTTAGAAGTTGGACTCGCGTATCGGGGAGGCATGTTGGATTGTGTCTTTCGGCGTATGAGTCGAAAGTGGCCCCTTTAGCTACAGGAAGCCGATTAAGGACAACATTCTTGTCCACCGTGGTCACGCTTCGACTCATCTCAATTAATGTCTCATTGACTTGGTTATTCAGTGACACCTCTTCTGAAGGAGATTATAATTCAAAACTTACTCCCAGTGAGACCCTCAGAAATCGTTCGCTCAACTTCTACTCGGCTCGAAGGAATACGGTTCAGTATATCTTTTGCATAAGCAGCCGCTGTCATGGCTGCATATCCTTGCCAAGCCTTGTTCTTGTGAGTATCCGAATAATCACAAATGCCGCGAATGACTAGGCAAGGGAAGTTGTTCATTAATCCCGCCGACTCCATTTCGAAGCATAAGATATTGTGCTTTTCCGCGAGGCGATCTCGGACTTCTGCGTCTTTCATCAGTTGGTTCGCTGAAGCGATGCCACCGTAATGAATGGCAGGGTTGTCCTCATCTTCTGTCCGGAGTGGTCGAGAGATCAACATGCTTGATTGCTCAGAGTCTTCGGTAGTGAGCACACAGCATGTGCCGTCTTGATGTAGAATATCACTTCGATATAACACATCTGTGAGAGGGTCTGGATGGCCATATTTCTTGCGCAATCTGGGCTTTTTTTCAAGGATACTCCGAATAACCTCATCTATTTTATGCCCATCGACCTCGTATTGAGCCTCAAGCCCACTCACTGCTGTTCGGAGTATATTCGGTGGTTGGTTCAAAAACCCAGTCTGCTGAAAGTCCTGGTCTTGTATGGTCTTTCCAAAGTCGTACTGAACCACTCCTCCGTTGCCGGCTCCCGAAGTGCTGACTACCACGTCTCCAAGACGGATGTCATGTCTTCGACTCGGTGCACCACCGCCAATGCCAACCATAAGGCCGATGCGAATATTGGTAAAGCTGTGCAACATATCCTGAGCGACACATGCCGCAGAGGCGATTCCGTATTCCCCTCCTGGCAGTACGGCGATAACAACAAGGTGTGCTCCGATCCTCCCTAATGTGTAGTCATTTTTATCATGTGGCGATAGCTGAGCTGGCCGATCGTGTATTTCATCCAGGAAACATTGCGCTGCGACATATTCTGTTGTTATCGCACAGATCCACCCGACTGTGTACTCTTGATTATTGTACTTTGTCTTCTTCGTAGTGTTGTTCGAGGTTGTGTTTTTCTTTGCTAAACTCTCCCTCGAGCTATCATCCTCCACGTAAACGGGATGGACATTTCTCTTCAACATGCCTGACAGCCTCATCGGAATTCGATGGTTCAAAGGGGTTGGCTGTCGCGAATCATCTCTTAGCCAGCGGATCCTAGTAGAAATAACGAAGGGAAATCAGTTACTATTGTGTAAATTATTATGTAGAAGAAGGATAGTAGCAACCACGTTACGAGGACGCTCAGCCCCCACGTGCTGAGAAGTGCGGAGTCTGCCTTGGGGCTGAGATCAACCAATCAACGAATAGAAGTATGCAGGTAAGTTTATAACTCAACAGGCAACAAATGACATACTGACAGTCGACCACCCAAGCGCCGCTGTGAGCGGGAGACTATTCAATGAGTAGATGCTTACGGACACTCAAGGCATACTCGTCACTACACCCACCGCTCTGAAATTGACAGATGTCATTAACATCGCCGGTGACTTCATTTTATTGAGTATGAAATAGCAGACCCCCTAGGTACATTAGGCACAACCCAGTATGATCAGAGCTTGTCGTTTTCTGAGTGAATGGTTTGGTCATGTGATGTCAATTTCTACGATCGTCGACAGAAGACCAATGATCGTTCTTCTCTAAAAGAACAAATATGACAGGAGAGTTTAGGAATTTGATCATAAACTGTACCAGTCCCACTATCCGTGCTCGTATGATTTCTACTATAGCTTAGGGGACATGCCTAATAACACCTGTAATGTGAAGCCACAAAGCACTAGGAAAATACTATAGCCCTGCGTAGTGATGGGTAATGGTCTTCCGTCAACGACAGCGCACCGGCTACCCCTAACTATGATCATGAACAGCATTGTCAAAACGAACTGTAGGCAAAGCCTGTGAGATAAAATAGTCTCACCACCAGTCATAGTAACAGGTCCCCTAACTGATCATAGTTTGAACAGATCCTGGTCCAGAAAACTCGGGGGGCTTACTACCAAGGGTTCCTTGAGCAACGAGCCATCTCGCCGACAACATCGTGACAAAACCTCCCTGATCACTATCCACGATTCCAAGGTAGAAATGCTAGCGTAGCAGCACGCCAAAAGCCGTGGCTACCCAGCAACACGGAGTTGCTGGGGCCGCGTCTCCCAAGACACGGTCAAACACACCAACACCGCCCATCGCAACACCACCACAGCAACCATCACGCCGGCCCACCCCTCACTTCAAGCAGCAACCAAACCCTCATCCCAAGCAACAACCGCGCTCAGACCGACCTAATAAAGCGAGATAGCCAGACCAATATTCCAACAGCCCAAATGGCCAAGTCGGTCGGGCGCATGGTATGAGATGATTACAACACTCGGAATGCCTAGGAAGGTGGTTGATAGCCCCTCGATGCGAACAACATTAAAGTATGATGTACCATGAATTTTTTCTTTCTTGGTTGTCAATCAGTTATTTTTGCCATCGGGTTGGTGTTGTTGTCGTCGCGCGCGCCTTTTGGGATGGGTGGTGGTCATACCCTCATACAGCTCCTCTCGAGACGGCGAGATCGAAACCGGTGCAGAGAAATTTTTTGGAACTTTTTTTCCCGGCTCATGGACGGTTGATATGGCATGGGAGAGCGTTGAAAATGGCTGGGACGCTTGTAATTCGGCTGTGTGGTTTGTCCCAGGGGTGGCAGGAGGTCGAGCCGAAGGGGCTGCGAGGCGCGCTCAATTGCGCGCCCCAATCATGCGGCGGCATGAACCGGTCAGACAAATGCGCAAAGCAAGCTCAGATTGACTCTGAAGCAGATGCGGCACTCATACCATCTTCGGATGCAGCTCGCACGGGAGTGCATCCAGGAAGTTCAGAGAAATGGAGGGCCGCAGGACAAAAACAAACGGCGGCGTTGATTGAATACGCCTTAGCACACGCGCGTGGTGCGCCACATCATCGAGAACACCATGTTGGACGCCGAATATTGCGTGCGTTCGCTTGACCCTGGGGATTGAGATAATTGCGGGTAGGGTCGCCGGAAAAGGAGGTAGTCCACCTCCCGGCCCATGGTGGGGAACACCAGCCGGGAACCCGGAACGAGTTACTTAGTAGATACGTTCCAGGCGAGATGATCCTCGGTGGAAGCTCCGAATAGCTTTTGTGGAGAGCATCAAATCGTGTGGAATGAGAAGAAAGATCCCCGAGGGTTGAGGACGGAACGCGTTTACTAGTGCACCCAGAGCATCCCGTAAGGACTCAGAGAAGTAGGTAGAAGAGTGACGAGAGACGGAGACCATGCTCCGTACAATCATCTAAACAGAGATATCCCCTGATTTATCTTGTACAACCTCAGAGCTCGCCGTTCATTCATTTTCCCACGTTCCGAAAATAATCAACCCATTTTCAAATAGCCATCAATGGAGATACTGCGCGGTGAAGTGAAAAATGTCTACGAGGGGCAGAACCGGATACCTGAAGAACCTCACAAATGTATGAAGCGAAATCAAATCAATACATGTATCATTTTACTCAGGATTAGTGCTTGTCCAGCAGACTTGAAGCGACAAACTCGAGCAACAATACCCATCTATGTATAGCTCGTGACGTTCTCTGTACGCATGCTGAAACAAGGTTCATTTCTCATACACAAATATTTGACTTGAAATCCAGACGAAAACATCGATACTCTACAGTCCAGCACAAACATAAGACTGTCAGTTTTCTTACAGCCCTCGACACGACACATCTGAATTCTCACCACTAGAGGATCCACCTGGCATTGGCCCCTCCTGCGGTCCGCCTCGAGGGCAGCGACGCACACACTTGGACAGGTACTCGACACTTCGAAGCTACAAAGTGAAATATACTTCTAGTTCTCAGATATATGTATTTACAGCCAAAATTGAAAATACAAGCAACCTTGCTCCAGAAACTCTCCGTGCCGCGTCCGAAGAAAGAGGGGGATACGTAAGAATTTCCTATGTTCAAAGCTAATGTAGTGAACACCATAGTAGAATCACTTTATAAATAGCAAGCTCAATCACGATGCAAGAGAATTGGCGCCTCAAACTGATCACAATCAAGGAAAATCTTCAATTAGATAGACGCCGAGTTTTCGCCGACCGTATAGACAGCCCGTCAGATGCGCCACGTCTAAACCAAGGCCGTACTTTTCCGTTAGACCTGAATCAACTCCACTCTCACTCAATTCATCGTCGAATAAAGAAGCAACAAACTCCCCTCTCTCGTCTCTCCATGTTCTACCACAACCATCATATCATCTCTTTACGTAACAGTGTAACCGCCATCGACACGGAGATCGGCACCAGTGACGTACTGGCTGGCGTCGGAGAGCAGGAAGGTCACGGGGCCCATGAGGTCGACAGGCTGACCCATCTTACCCTGGGGAATGAGGGAAGTCCACTGCTTCTTGAGGTCTGGGTTATCGTCGAGGATCTTCTGGGTGCTGTTGAATGACGTGTGTTAATTCGACAGCTGTCTTCAAAGCAACAGAAAAATGAATTTGGAAATTTTGAGGTTGTGATGGCATAAATCAAGATATACTCGGCGCTCGGGGGCTGGGACTTACAGAGCAGTAAGCATGTAACCAGGTGAGATGCAGTTCACACGGATACCGGCATGCGCCCACTCAACAGCAAGGGAAGCCGCGAGGTGTCGCACCGCGGCCTTGGCGCTGTTGTAGGGGCTGTGATTTTTCGAGTCATCGTCAGCTCACAATCTTCTCTCTCAGTTGACAGTGTATAGTGCAGGGAAAACTCACGCCTGAGGCTGGGGCACGTTGACAATGCTACCGGACATGCTGCCGATAAAGACCATGCTACCAGGGGCGTTGCGCTCCATGAGATGCTTGGCGATGATCGTCGCAAAGAGGTAAGTGCCATCGACGTTGACGCTCCAGAGCTTGCGCATGCGGTCGATGGGGTAGTCGACGGCGTTGTAGTTTTCGGTGAAGCCAGCGCTGGTAACGAGGTTGTCGATCTTGCCGTGCTCCTGAATGATCTCACTGATGCAGGCTTGTACCGACTCCTGGTCTGAAACATCGGCGTAGTGCGCCGTCACCTTAGGTACGCGCGCCGAGCCGGGGTTTTCCCTCCGGAAGACCTGCACCAGCTCGAGGGCTTGCTTGTCTGCCTCGTCCTCTATTCGAATGCGAGAAATGAGTCAGTCTTTTCTTTTTTTGGGTTTCTGCCAGATTTTCAATCTCGAGCTTGGGCTCAAATTGAGTGCAGAAAGCACCGGACGAAAAAATGGACTGGGGGTTTTAACTCACTGTTCATGTCAACGATAGCCAGGTTAGCACCGCTAATAACCATGCCCTGTCCCATAACGAGACCCAGACCACGAGCGCCACCAGTGACGACGCCAACCTTACCCTCGAGAGAGAAAGAGCCGAGCGTGCGCTTCATGTGCATTCCACCACGACCAGTGACGGGGGTGGATGAAGGCAGCTCGCCCTCCTCTGGGTATTCCACCGTGATGCTATCATCGGTACGGGCGAAGCCACCGGGCGCGTGCGGTGTGGGTTTTTTGTTACTATTGCCTTGCGCAGCGGGCTGGCTGGTGTGTAGGAGCGCTGATGCCGCCGGGGTGGCAATTGGCTGTGTCTGGCGGGGGAGGACAGCAGCTGCTGAGCGCAGCGCGCGGCTTGATGTGCGGAGGAAGTTACGGGAGAGCATGGTGACTGCGGGAGTCAATTGACTCGCTGTGATATTTTTGTGATGTGTGTGTATTGATGGAAGGAGAGAGAGAGAGCTGCGAGTCAGCTATTATTGAAGAGACTGAAGCTCTGCACCTGCCGGAATTTGAGTTGATTGGCGAGGTGTGTGTGTATCAGGTTGAACGGTGTTGTGAATTTAGAAGGAAGAATCAATTGTTGATTATGATCATGAGTTGAGGAAGAGAAAGAGCAGAAAATGTGTAGCGACCATCAAGAATATTGGCCGTTGCTTCAAGTGTGCAGCACAATGACGTATAATAGACGAATATCAATACCTCGAAAAGTATAGCTCTGACCCTTGTTTCCACCTGCTGAAGTTCTGAGGCGTTCTCCTTGCTGCAATTGAAGAGTGAATGAGAGGGAACAGAGGAAGATGGAGGAGGAGGGAAAAGCACAAATAGAAATAAAAAGTGGTCACTTAAACAATGGGGAATCTTCCATTTATCTAGCACTAATTCTGCGGTCAGGGCAGCTCTCAACCCAAGAAACTCACGATCTTTTTTTCTTTACTGTAGCTCAGTTTAGGGAGCTCCGATTGCGGTGGGGCGGCTCTACAATAGGTAAATTTCTGGACCCCTCAGGTGAGCATTCCTTCAGGCTTCCTACCCACACCACAGTAGCCCTCCCCAGCCTGGCCTAGACTCTCTTGAGCCGTCTTGATACCCGCGTGTTCATACTCAAGCAAGTAATAGGAGGGGCATATATGGAGAGCTATGGTGGGGAAAACCATATCAACCTTCCATTCCCCAAAGAAAATTTCCACCCTCTCTCCTCTATTTCCTATACTAACACTCTAATCCTGTCAAGTCTCGCCATGACAGCTCGAGCTCCGTATGGACAATTGATATGTCACTATGCCACGGGTATGACTAAACAATACCGCACTTGTGCTAGATAAGGGAATTTCGTCCTTGGCGAGCCAATATGAAGCTCCCATCTGCACACATGCGGGCGATCTGCAGGGCCCGGACAGACGCCAAGGATGTGGGGATACGCCCTTATCATCCATCGTCTCTCTCTCTCTCTCTCTCAATCAGTGTGCGTTCTCGGCAGGGAAAAACTGGATCGAAATTACAATTTCCATACTCGAGGTCAGGCTTGAACAGGAGATATAAGATCATCTCCATCTATTTTCCTATCGAATTTCACAGGCTTCTCTTTTATATATACATAAGCAGGTCCAATGACTGTCATAAATAACCAGCAGAGCTGCTAGGCAGACCATAATCATCAACCAATCACTGCAGCAAACCACACTTGCGCGCTCCCCGGCATATGCAACCTATCACGTTTACACAACCCCGAAGCATCGACAGCGAATCATTCTTCACCAAAAGATACCAACAACCAAGTATCAAACCCTTGCCCTTGCATTTCTCCCCTGCACACAGAACGTGGCAGTGCAGCAGATCTACCAAGGTCTGGAATGTCGAGCAGCCAGCCGCAAGAAAATTGATCTCTGGTTATCTGGGAGGAGGACATACTAGAGAATTCGTAATTTCCAACCTTGATGTGGTAGAAGATGCATAAAATGTACATACATATAGCTTTTACAGGTAAGATTTTAGGTGCATGCAAGCATCCCGTGTTTCCGCGTTCCGCTTCCCCATCCTGCATAGACTTAAGAACTAGAGTTACCACACCGCATATTACCAAGAATCCGTTTTGATCCTGGCGCCGCATCGTGAGAAAGTATGCGTCTCGACTCGCAAAACAATGCAGAACATATCCTGTAATCCCGATGCCCAAGAACCTACATGTACATACATGAACTTAGAACGGAGTCTCATAGCAAGATGCCCCGGCTCGAATGCAAGAAAATACCTTATGTTTATAATTGGATGTTGCTAAGTTTCCAGCAAGAAACTGGAGCGAAAATCAACGTATTCAATAAGCAAGACTGCATGAGTATTATATAGAATTAGTATTTGATGTAACAACTACCGCAATGCCATACTAAAGAAGAACAGAAAATCTGTATAATGCTTAATGTGTAATGCTGTAACATTCTGTGGTATCAACTCCGTCCTCTCCCCTTTTTCTGGCTCGAGAACGACAGTAAAGAGGGTGAGAAAGAAGAGATTGTTCTCGAGTTTGACTCCCGGTATGACCAACCCCTGTATGCAAACCCGCCATCAAGATGTGCTCGCCCTGTTCTTGTACCGTGTATCATGTACCAGTCCAGGACTCCGAGATGATGATTTCTCCGTATAATAGTATGAGAACAAGTACAAGTTCGGATAGAGTATGACAAAGAAAGCACGTGTGTGCGTGTACGTGTATGTCCAGAATAGTGTGTGTAGAGGACTTTTCGAGTCAGCCCCAAAGCTTCAAGCGAAATCCCTAACATCGATCCCCACCAACTCCTCCACGCCCAAAGAGGCACTCTTCACCCTGACTTTCCGCCTCGAGAATTCCGCCCGCTCACATCCCTCCCATGTCACTCTCTGCGTCCTCTTTTTAAGAGTACCCTTCCGCTGCGCTTGCACCTTAGTACCCCTGCTCCACGATCTCTACTCGTCAAGCTTGAACATACGGCGCAGTGCCCCGAATTTCTTCTTCTTGCCAGCAGGATTCTCCGTGTTGACGTTATTCTCCGCCGCCGCCATCTCGTCGTTTTCTTCTAGGGCGTCAAGACCCAGGCTGACGCTTCGTCTCCCCGATAATGTCGGACGGTCGATAGCATTGGTCGTGTTGCTGCGACCGATGAACATATGTCCCGCGGAGGCTGGCCGCTGCGGCGTTCCATTTCCATTTGTCTCAAGCTCGCCGGTGAGATTCCGAGCTTCAAACGGATTTCGCTTCTGCAATCTTGGGCTCGTGGCTTGGCCCTCGCCGCGCAGGTCCTTGAGAGCTCCCGCGTCTCTTTCAAGCTTCGTGTCGCGTCGCGCGGCACTCTCCATGAGATCGGCACGTTGTATTTTTCCGGCTTGATCAGCACGTTTATTACGGCGTAGAATGCCGATGAATGAGCCGCGCTTACTTCTCGGTGACATGTTCGGATCCGTCAGTGAAGGTGCTAGCGCACCTCGGCCTGACCTATTACCAGATGCAGCCACGGTCGAAGTACCCATGGAACTCGTACGACCCGCCAAACCTAGTCGAGCACCAGCAGCAGCGTCAGAAGTTTGGAACCTGCTTTTTGGGCTTTGAAGCGGGCTCGGCATCTGATCATCATCGCTATCAGGCAAATCGGGCGAATCCTCTTCGAGTGTGGTTCGCATTGTAGGTTTACGAACTTCAGGAGCGGTAGCTGAGGCACGAAGAGTCCCCTTCGATAAAGCACGATTCACCTTAGAAGAGCCCGGACGAGCATCTTCCTCGTCGCTCGACTCGGCGAAGCGACTACTGAAGCCCGCTGCTCGAGGTGGCTCATCGCCCTCGTCACTTGAATCTTGGAGTCGACTGGACGGTTTGGAACTCTTGAACCCTATCTTATTCTTTTTCCCGAGCGATGGGAACTGCATAGAAGAGCGCTTCGCCTCATGGCTAGTCTCACTATTCGATCGAAGGGTACGCCTGAACGGCCCAGTTTGCGGCGAGTTTGTCACAGAGTTGACGATTGAGTTTCGGCGAATGGAAGAACCAGCGGGCGATAATGATCGAATGCTGAATCGCCCAGAACCTTTCGTCGGTTCGGGTTGTGTTTGAGTGGGAGATGCTTGACGCATAGTCCTGCGGGCAAAGAAGCCTCCGCTAGGCGCGGCAGAACTCCGTTTAAAGCTGCTTACGCTATCATCTGATCCGCGACGTTGCAAGGTCGGTTTGATCTGCCTTGAAAGAGGGCTTTCTGGAGGAGACACAACTGCCGGCTGTGGACGAGGCTGCGGGGCACTGGATCTGGTAGTAGGAACAGTGATAGCGGGCGCAGCAGCCTGGCGTGTAGGGCGTTGTCCGGCATGTTGCGCTCCTCTCATCGTCTTACGCATGCCGGTCTGCGGTTGCGGCTCTGGCGTCTTAACCTGCTCCTCTCTCAGTGACCTCCGCATTCGTACTGGTTTGGCATCTGTGTCCGTAGGTTGATTGCTATGTTCTGGTATAGTTTGCTGAACCTGCGTCTTTTTTGATACTGAAGTTGGTTTTCCTCCAGACGCCTCTTGAGCTAGAAGTTTTTGCTCTGCAGACTTCCTCCTACTGCTGTTCCTGCGGACCGGCAGTGATACCTCCTCTCGATCACCTTCAGCTCCAGCATCTTCAGCCGCCTCGAGTTCGAGCTGCCGTCTTTTCTCTGCAGTAAGGCCACGCCAGTAGGCCTTTGCTTGCTCCCAGCCGTCGTCGTCTTTTATAGCCGGGATTGCACGTCCATTGGCGGCAGAGCTTGGAGTTTCTGAGATAATTGGTGATGAATTGACCGGAACGGGCTTCGTGTCCGCTTCAACAGGGCTGTCCACGATTGCATCCAAGGACATGAATCCGCCTACTTCGTCTTCCTCAGGGATGTCTTCGTAGGCGTCACTGAAAACTTCATCTGAGTCTTCAGTAGATAGATCGTCTGGGATTTGCAGTGGTTCCGTGGTTGCAAGCGTGGTCTGGGGTAAAGACTGGGCTTGGTTTGGTTGAACGGCGGCAGGGGTCTCGAAAACAGGCTTGCTAGAGGATTCATCTTGGGTGATATCTTCCAAAGACTGGTTGGAGGGAGAAGCAGAAGAGGGAAAGGCTCCTGGCAAGTCGAAGTAGTGGCTGGCGGACGAAGTAACTTGATTTGTAGACTCTGAAGACAATGGAGTCGGTTGGATAATAGCAATGTCCGGTATTTCCTGGGGCGCACTTGTGTATTCCGTTGGCTTTGTTTGCGGTTGATCCGTGACCTCTGGTGTACCGTAATCGCTTCCTGAAGTATCTCGGTCGTCCGGTTCCGTCATTTGAGTCGTCTGTGTGCCGGGAATGGTGCTTAAACTCGCGGACATGTCGACTTCGTCTTCACTATCGGAACTCTGTAATGGATCTGAATGGTATCCACTCCCTTCGACGGAAGTGACGACTGGAGGCAGTGGCTCTCTAAAACGGGAAGTATTGGCTGGGATGCGAGAAGCCTGATCCTGAGTGAACAATAAGCCGATAGCGCGATCAGTAGACTGGCCCAGCTGTGGCTCTTCTACCATAGTACTTGAGCTTTGCGCTGCAGAGGGAGTCGGTTCATGGGGTCGAGCATGTGGCGCTTCCTCGGGTTCCTTTTTCTCTCGGATGCTACTAAAACTAGGTAATGCTGGTCTCGGCTTCATCACCTCATCATCATCTAGGACGTGGTCTTTCTTTTTAGTTCGCCCCAAGATACTAGACCATGGCCGTTTGCTTGTCTGTGGACTGGGTACAATTGGAGAATCTGTTTCTACTGGAGGCGCCGACTCTCCGAGTATAACATTGCTCTGGTCGTCCCAGCTAACGCGAACCGATTTTTTTCTCGACACGGTAGACTCCTCTTGCCCTGGTGAGATAGCGCCAGATCTTGAGGGCTCCGAGTTGTTATCTGGAGGCGAAGTCTCTGTACGCTTCAAGGCTGACTTGATAGGAGACGCGGATCTAGGTAAGGGATTATGTTTGATGGTGAGGTTTTCGGGGCTAGGAGCGAAGCGCGCTTGCCTCGCAGGGCTGTTGGAGGCTGACCGGCTTATGCTACCACTCGTCCTAACGAGATCAGAAACTGGTCTGTTTTCTGCGAAGTGCGCCTTTTGTTCATTTGCAGCCGGGTCCAAGTGTTCTGAATGATCGGCAGGAATATTTAGAGTCTCATGCTTTGGTACTTTCTGGGGCTCTACTTCAGATCGCGACGTCGATATCTGAGGCTCCTCAAAGACAGCTTGCCGTGTTTCCACAGCGTCTAGAGCGCCGAGTACATTTTGTGGCACTTGGGCCGACTCCCTCGATTCTGAGGATCCAGATTCTTCCGGAAGCTCTACCCTTGTAGCTGCTGGTCTATCTTCTGATATATGAGGTTCCACCTCTTCTTTGCTAGCCACCTCATGTGTCTCTGGTGTTGCGCTCCGAGGTTGTGGTTGAGTCTGTTGTATTATGCTAGGAGGCGGGCTCTCATGCTGCTGTAGAACCCCTGGCGTAATCAAAGCCTTAACGGCTGGCTCCTCAAGTAGAGGGTGTTCTTCAGCTTTTGGCAAGGCTTCGATTACTGGCTGCTCTCGCGGCGGAGGCGGGGGTTCGTGATGGTGAGGTTGACTCTCGTCTACTGTCGTTCCCCTCGGGCGTCCCACTGTCCCCCTCGCGAGATGGCTGCCTTCTCTCCGCACACCAGAATCCTTCTTCTTCTTAACAGGTTTTTCTGCCGCCTGCCGTACTCTATACTCGACTGCGGTCTCAACCGGCTGTTTGGGGACCATCCTCCTCGAGTTGGGGTCATACACCATCTCTTGACTGGCCTGCTCGCGCGATGAAGGCTGAGGCTGCGCTCTCTGTGTTTTCGCCGTGCTCGGCGTTGGTGCTTGAGGTCTGGCGGCTTGATATGGCGCGGCCGGCGAAGTCGGTGTAGCAGGTGGGGACTGTGGGCGATATGTTGAAGGATAAGAGAAGTTGACCGAGTTCCTGCTGTCAGACCTAGTGTATTCTGGCACCGCAGCAATCGGGAGCGGCGGCGGTATGTGCTTGGAGCTGGAGGATCGCATAGGGGCATCTGACGTCCGTACATTGCTTGTATCGCCCGTCGGCTGCATATAGTACGCGTGAGCTTCGTCTGCTAATTTCTGGGACGCCGTCCGAAAGTTCTGCGTCTGGGCACCATGTCTCCTTGTATTCGGTAGAGCTGCAGAGTTTTTATGATTCGTGGGGATCTGGGGAACGGGCGGTGCTTCTTCTGGAATTCGCCTGGCGCCGTGAGGTGACGGGCTTCTGAAGCTCCGCTCTGACATGCTTGACACACTGCCTCGCCTTTCAAGTTGCGGATCGTTGGAGGGCCTCCGAGCAGCGCTGCCCGTGGATGAGACAGATGCGCTCCGCCGCATAATTCGCTTTGTCTGGACCTCGGCGACATTTGTGGGAGTATGAGGACGAGCTCGCAGGGCAGCAGCGGCGGCGGCCGATGACAGGGCCTTGTTCGGATTTTGATTCGTAGCGGACATGAAGGCAGATGTGGCGGCCGTTGTCGCATTTGGATTCGCGGTCCCTGAATTTAAGGGCTACAGGACATTTAGTCAGCACTCGCGCACGGCCTCAGGGAGGAAATGTTGCGTCAGAGTTGATTAAGGTGCTGGTGCTATAACAAGACAAACCGGGTAGAGAACAAAGACCTGGCTGCGGAATGCGGAACGGGATTGTTGCAAAGAAACACACTTACAGCAGCCTGAGCCCGATGCCTCCTTGCACCGCCAAACATAGTGACTTCGTTGTTTAAAGCTTCAAGGCCGACAAAGACTTGAGGCCGCTGGCTATATCAGACCTGGGCTCCATGAGATAATTATTCGGTCGAGGAGAATTTAATACAAGAGAGCTTGGCGGCCGGCTCACAAGGAGTCGGGAAAGAGAAGAGAAGAGATGCGAGAAGTTGTTGGTTACATGTATGTAAAAATATAGTAAAGAAAGTTAGAAGGTTGTGATACAATAATCCAGGGACGAGAAAGAGGCTTTCAACTATTGCGCCAGTACCCTTTGCGGTAGTTGCGCATGGTCGATTAAGAATTGTCTGACTGCCACGCTGCGTGATGATGACGCTTGACCCTCGAGACCTCTGATTGAAGCTAGTCTCAGCCACACCACATTCGGCAAAGGCCTAGACTCGTCGCAGTTAGTAGGCGATCGCTCTATTACATGATCGACAGACAACATCGATTTACAGTATTTCCAGTCCTCCTATGCCGAAACCTCCGCCTTTTTGATAGAAACGAATGCTGAAAATACCATTTCATAGAGCGGGAGATCAACATGGCCAAAAACATCACGAATACGAAACAAACCCATAGTCAATTCTCAGACAGCCAGTCTGACAGTCCCCATCTTTCCACTTCGATGATACCCCGGAACATGGACATCTCCATCAGAACGCTGGTGACAGATCGAGGGTGTTTTACTGTCCACCGCTTCCGATCAAATAAAACTATTGGTCCACCAATTTAGCGTGGCCTTGCGATCCCACACTGGAGCAATAGTCTCGGGGACTACCACATCTACTATGACAGCATCAAATTAAACAAGGCAGCACGCGCTGGGCATTACTATTCTTCATTTATGTCGTTGTGACACTCTTGATATGGTTTCTATCTCGAATTAAGACTCGAAATATCATTGCTCAGTTACCTTTGGAGGGACATCCCATCGACAATAATTGGGCCTAATGAAACAAAAAAATCTTACTTGATTAAACCTACTGTCTCTTTGTTTCAGGACTGCTGGAGTACGGATGGCGGTCAGGTCATTCGAGGGGTCCCCACGAGGTGGGCACGTCGCATCTGGCTTGAACTGCCAGGTACGCTAAAAAGAAAGGGGACCAGAAGAAGTATGGGCCGGAAATGACGTCACAAACCACACCTCTCAAATCTGAACAGACAATTCAGTTTGCTTCAAACACAATTGGGAATAGTCGAGACAACATAAAGCAAATCCTAAGGCATCACATTCACAACACAACAAGCAAGAATTCATCACAGCTGAGACTCCAAATCTATGTGAGGGGAATGTAACTTGATTCGCTCTGCGACGATGTGAGACATACCACAGGTCAGCCTCTTGCGAGCATAGGTAGGTACTGTTAGTGTCTAGTCTCTACATGTATTCTTGCTCCCGCTTGCAGTGATAGACCTCGTCTCTAGACAATGCTGTTTTCAAGACCCATCTGTTCACAGAGCCAATAGCTCTAAGGCAGAGCTGTTCCTTGTAATCTCTTGAATGGGGTTAGACGTGTAGCTCACGACGTTAAACCGGGGCCGAGGTTGAATGGTGTCTTTTTGGGGTCGCTGCAGGAGAAACACTGCATGGTGTAGATAGATAAGCTGTCTTGTTTGTCTTCTGGGAGGATGGCGCAGCCAATTTTCATATCACAGATATAGTGTGCTCATGTCGATGCCAAATCTAGACAGAAACTGTCGGTTGGCTACTACCAGGGCTGTGCATCTCATGGCCCAGTCGTGTCTCCTGCAGCTGGGAATAGTCCTCCTTAGTGAGACGCTCTGGGTTACTATCGCTAGCCAAGTGATCCTCATGATGATCTTCCGAGTCATGCTCATCACTTCGGGTATCTTGACCTTCGTCATATTCATGCGGGCCAGGCGGGGGAGGCGGGACGTTCGGATCAATAGCATTTGCCGAGTTACGATCTACGGCGGCCGCTTCATTGTTCTTGGCTGAGCCCTTGCTAGCTTTCTTGCCCTTGCGTGACTTCATCTTGGCCTTCTCCAGCAGTCGACGTCTCTCGGCCTCGCCTTGGCGACGTTGACGGTCTTTGATCTCATACTGGCGTATCAAAGCTTCAGGCGGATGGCCGAAAATGAGTTCATATTCACAGAATTCACAGAGATAATAAGTATCGGGAGTCGGTGGATGATGAAGATTCTGCATTTCTGCATCTCGGCGACGTTGCTTTGCAGCCTGCAGGAGCGAGTTGGTTCGGCGTCTCGTCTTCTTGCGCCCTGCTGCACCAGCCGGGGAGCTCTTTCTTGGGTGGTTGTCTGCTGGATAGTTGTCGGCTTGCGCACCGCCGTTACCTGGAAGGTGTGAGGATGCACCATGTTGGGATTGACCAACCCTAGCGGCCATACCACCATAATCCGACGGAGATGACTGATAAGAGCGATTGGTCATGCGAGGAGAAGGGTCAGATCCTGGCCAAGAAACAGGGTTCTGAGAGCCAAAAGTGAAGGTGAATTGGGCAGATGATGTAGTGGGAGTGGACTTTGTAGATGCCTGCTGCTGCAAGAGGCTGATATTCTCTTGTCCTGTTGGCAAAGGAAGCTTCTCGGCACTAGCAATAGCTGTAGAGATAATGCCAGAATTTTCTGATTCAAAACAAAGAGAAAGGGTTAGCAATCGCTCCTGCCATTTTGTGTTGTACCTGATACATCTGCTACTAGCGTGCACTGCTGTACTGATGCACCGATTATGGCTGCGCTAAAATAGCAAGATAAACAGTGACTTACCAGCAGGTGGCGATGGATATTGTTGTCCATTCCTGACTTTCATGTTCCGCCCAACCCAATTTCCATTGGAGTCTGATAATGCTCGCAGCGGACTTCTACCATTTCTGATCCTGCCATATCTTCCTCTGCCTGGGCCAGATATCCCTTGAGCACTGCTCAAAGGCCCTCCACTTTGATAGTATGGTGTACTGGTATGACTGATATCTGGACTGTCGGGATCCGCAGTCGCTGGAGGAGACGGCATCCCCATCGCCAGCCCATTTGACTCGCTGAGCACGTGTGTTCCATTCAAGCTCAGCTCCCCCGCTATGGGGATCTTTCGCTTCTTCTTGTTATTTGTGTTCTCAAACGAGTCATAACCATCCACAGAAGAAGCAGTCGAAGGCGGTGCTGGCGGTTTTGCATGTCGCGGGGCGCCTGAGCGAGACTCATGGAAGCCACGAGAGCCCAAAGCCTTTCGAGCCTGGCTCATCAACGACTCATCTTCACGGCCAGATGTAGCACCATTCCTGCGGAAACCAGCGTCTTCCGTTATTCGGCCAGTTGCATCCCGGTTGGCGGTGAGCCCTAAGCCCGCACCCAGGGGAGGGGAATCGTCTCGCGTATTGTACGGATAGACAAAGAGGGGGATGTTGGTATGTGGTACTGGTGGGAACTTGATGCTATCGGCTACGTCAGGAGAAAGTCGTTCACGAAGCCGGCGCTTGGGTAACGGTCGAATGGGCCGATCAGGGAACAGCGAGGAGGTAGAATCGGGTGACATATTAGTTTCTGGGGTACCTAAGATGTGATATCGAGAAAGTATTAGCCAGACAGCCTTTAGTACTTGCAACACGAAGGTAGACATGATGGGGATAGACGATGAGGTGGTGCGTGGTGTGGTCATGGCCAAGCAAGGCATGCATCCTGTTTGTAGTGCGTGACTCAATGACGCAGGTGTTTGGCCGTCGGCGGGAAGAGAGATCAAGGCGACAGTTCTGCGTGGAAACACCATTTCTACGGGGCGACCTTCCTGAGCAACAACAAGGGATCGAGGAACGACCTACCCATCACATATCGCTCAGCGGTAAATCAGAGGAAATGGACGCCACAAAACACAAAAGGCAAGTCCAAGGTATGAATCACAAAGGGGGGCGGATATCGAGATGGGCGCAATAACATGCAGAGGTTCCTGAAGCAAATGTAGGTGATATTCTAAAGGTTTGAAGCGGAGGCTCGATCGCTCGTGTCTTATTGGACTTGTCTAGAGGGGCTTCTTCTTCTTCTCCTATATGATACGGACAGTTGTTAAAATGCATCCAAGAATAGTGAAACAAGAACAACTGCGTCACACTGTTTGTATATGCCGAAGAACGGACTTGCTGTATAAGGTGTTCAGAGACATACAGGAAACAACGGATGGTTGGCCAAGTGTGGCAAAAGGAAGCAGCAGCCAGTTGATGACCAATACGACGTCGTTGGGAGCCAAGAAGCAAGGATGCAGCGATCGATGGGTAGGATATGTAGATGAGGTTAGGTATCTAGGCTATTCAATAACCAAAGGGGTTGAATATCGTTGTTGGATGCAAATTGACAGATGTAGTAAGTCTAAAGCTGGATATGAAGCTGGGGAGAGGATGTTGTTGGCAGTTTCGGGGGGGTTGAGGAAGTCAAAGCAAGTGTTCCGGGCTGGAACAGGGGACCGAATGATTGTGCCTGGTGATTGATAGGGTAAGGTTCCATGGCATACGTATGGTATGACGGGAGGCCGGCGGGAGGTATAATAATTGTCCCAAAAAGCATGTGCTCTGTGCGTCTGTCCTCATCAGGGCCGGTGGGGCTGGGCTGCTGTTCTCATTACTCCCTTCAAATTACCTCTCTGCTGTCGTTACTCCGTACATTTAGAGACAAATATTTCTTCTTGTTACATGTAAATGAGAAAATGCTTAACCATGAACTTACTCTTGAGATATCGTGGATAATAATTCTCAGGTTGTTGGCCCATTACAAAGGATTCTTCATCCTTTCATCATCAAATGTCTTGAGTCCGGATATCACCAATGAACCTACCTACCTAAGGTATTACTATTGCCCCGAGTACCTCATTATAGTATATATAGCGCAATAGTTCAAGCTTAGTTGGTCGTATAATTCCGACTTGATCTGTCAAAACATATAATAGAAGATATAGACTTTTTAGGGGTTATGTCGAGTTACCTCTTTACAGTTGAATGGTTGCACCAGTTCATTGTCAAAGAAGAGCCTGAGGGAGTGCCCCGCGTTGTCGTAATTGGTAATGCGCCCAAAGACACTGCTACAGAGTGGATCACTCAGCCATTACCAATCAAATGATGATGCGGCAGTCGGGGGTAGATTGGGGAGAGTTCGGCCGGCACATATGTCTGGATTTTGCAGTTGTCTGCCAACTGCTGAGCTTTATGACCTAAACTAACCCAAGACAGTCGGTAGTCGCTGGGGCAGCTGGGAGAATGTACCTGATAGCTTGCCCACATCAGCTAGAGATGGCAGGTACCTCACCTAGGTACCTGGCTGCAAGTAATCCGAAAAAGCGACCCTGCGGCACTCATAGGACCGACACACACACACACACGCCGACCAAAGCAACCTTCCGCCCTCCCTCTCTCTTTCTTCTCTTTCCCCTCCAGACATTTCCACCTCAAGAGAGCTCCAGCTTGCGAGACAGCCATGACACAGCATCTAACCTCTCAGTGGCCCCTAGAAATTCTACCTTCTGGGCTCTCGTAACCACTTGTCTCTTGCAAACTATTGTTCTCGCCCGCTTCCCTTCCCTCGTCCCTGTCCAAACCACCTTGACTCGAGCCCATACTCTTAGCTACGGCCAATCCCAAACCTCTGACCTCGATTTCTCTCACAAACACCCTGAAAACTCCCAAACTGACTCGGAACATAACCTTTGGAAACTCAATTCCAACAGCTCCCACCCACAAGCTCAACCCCTCCTCCTCCACACCCTCAGCACCGTCGCTTTGCTTCCGAGCAAGCGATGGCCGGCGCCTCTCCCACCCGACGCTCCTCTCGCGCGCGAATACCACAGTCGCAATCCCAGATCCCCTCAGCGACCTCCAGTTCTTCTGGTCGCACTGAACGCAGCACGAGAGCCTTTACTAAGACAGGCTCACCTCAGAAATCAACTGGCACAGGGTCGCTCTCCTCTGAACCCCCTGAGGATTCGGCCACCGCCACCACCAACAACGACGACACCATCCTGCGCCGTCGCAGCACGCGCGGCAAAGACGACGAACGCGATAAAAAGCCCAAAACAGACACCGCCGACATGCCCCCCGCAGACGACGACATTCCCGAGGACGATGGACTCGTCCGTTGTATTTGTGGTCACGAGGACTATCCAGGGCCACCACCCTTCGATGAGGACTCGAAACATGGTGTCAAAGACGCAATTGACCATGACCGCATCTTTGCGATCGAGATTACAGACGACATGGCCGGCTTCTTCGTCCAATGCGAGATTTGCAATACCTGGCAGCACGGCGCTTGCGTCGGCTTTACGACCGAAGACTCCAATCCCGATGATCTTGAGTATTTCTGTGAACAATGTCGCAAAGATCTTCACAAGATCTATACTGCCAGCAATGGGTAAGTTCTGTGATTCAACCTGTCTGTCAAACAATCACTCGCATTATACTCACCATGTCGCTTCCCTAGGCAAAAATACTCCATCTTTCTCCCCATACACCGACCCTCTCAAGCTCCCTCACGTGCTACGTCTGCAACCAATGAAGGTGCCAAATCTCCCAAACCCGGTAGCAAAGCCGCCCGCGCTGCAGCTGCAGCACAGACCTCGAAACGTCGGTCAACTATGAACAGTCGCGATGCTGCGTACGATGAAGAGGAGCAACTTCGTCAGGCAATTGAGGCCAGCAAAGAAGAGACAATCCCCGAAGAGTCTGAAGTAGCAATCAAGCGTCCAAAGAGAGGTCGAGACGACAGGGAGGAGTGAGTTGACCCCGTCTTCGATTATGATTCGGCCGAGAGACTAAACCGCTTCTTTGTAGGAACACCGAGAGCGTCAAGAGACAACGGACAAATTCCAAATCACCATCTCCAACGGCTGAGAATCCGGATGCTGCAGTCCTGGATGAATCAGACGACGAAACGGCCCTCCGTAATGATTCTAAGAGATCGCGTAACGCTTTGCGGAATCAACGCGAACGGACCGAAAGGGAAGAACGCCGTGAGGAGCAGGAGCGCAAACGTGCCGAAGCGGCTAGTAAACGCAAAGGCAGAGCTGAGCGCCGCCGAGCTGATGGTAATGGCTCTCCTTTCTTTTAAATACTACCCGCAATCAAGCAAGACTAACTCTCTAGTAGATTCAGATCCCTCGGAAGAAATACCTCTCGCAACTCGTTCGGCAGCAGCAAATCGAGCTAGCGAATCCGCTCAACCCCCCGAACCCCCAGCACCGTCATCACAACCACTACCAGATAGCCCGCCGAGCGCACAGCCACCGGTGACTACACAGAAGAAGAAGACCACACAACCCAAGAAAAAAGGCCGAAATCAGTACACAAAAGATCGTGACAATGACCACGAGGGCTCGCCCGCGAGATCGATATCACGAGATATAACCAAAACCACAGATGAGAATGGATCCAGCAATACGAAATCCACACATCACGAGAGCACTGGAAAACACGGCAAAAATAAAGGCGGCATGAACTCAAGGGTCACGATGAGTGACATGAAGAGACGTGTCAATGGCATTCTCGAGTACATCAGTCGCAAACAGGTCGAGCTCGTGAACGATCCAATTTCCGACTCAGCACCGGAATCAGGCAATAACTCGGTTTCCGATGACCAATCTACTACCAAGGTGAAGAGTCCTCCCCAGGACAAGAGCCCTACAGAGGATCCTTCCCCAACCACGAATGGAGTCGTTAATCCAGAGGGGCTGGCAGAATTAGCCGCCGCTATGTCTAAAGACTTCAAGGATATGAGTTGCGTCGAGATGATGGACGCTTTGAGTCGAGACTTGGTAAAATGGCAGCAAGAATTCGCTCCCTCATGAAAGTATCTGGGAAACAATCGGTTCGGTCTTGGCTGCGGCGTTTTGTTTTTTTCTTTCCTATCGAAGGTCGGCTAGTTGGTTGGTACCATGCCACTCTCACAAGCATCAGCATTTACTCGGCGTTCTGAGGACAGGATGGCATTGCACATTCAATGGGTTCAAAATATCAAATGGATGGAGTTACGAAAACTCTCCGCATTCGAGGAATGATATCTCTATCATGTGGAGGGATCCTAACATGCTTATTTCTTCCTTTCATGCTATCTACCAATATATACCCTACCTAGCTTAGTTTCACCTCACGCACAACAACCACGACGGTGCTTTCGAGGTTTGTTATCATTCCTGCACGATGCAGGCATAGATGTTACGCATTTCATATGAAACAAATAAAAAAGAAGTTGGATGCTCCATATATGTCTTATATACGATGTATGGTATTTACCAGCCGTCTACATCTCCTATATCGTAAAATGTACACATAATTCTACACTTAGTATACACATTTCGGCCCAAAACTTCCATGTCGATAATCAAAAAGAAGCAGCACTGCTCGCACCACTATCCTTCGCAGCAGCCCTCTTAGCAGCATGCTTCGCGGCCCTCGCAGCCTTCTCCCTCTTCCGCGCCTGACTCAAACTCATCGGCGCCTCCTTCTCACCTTCCTCGACGAGCTTCCTCGCATGCCTCACCAGCGCCTCCTCACTAATCTCATCCAGCCCAAACCCACCGAATCTACCTTCTCTATACCGCTGCACGACCCAATTCGCCGCGATTTCCCGGGCTGCGGTCCCGCCCTTTTTCAACTTGCCGGTGTGGATCGCCGTGTTCTTGAGGAATTCACCGACGTCGTTGGTCGGTGGCGATAAGTCCCGGTAGAGTTTGGGGTCGCGCAGGTTGAGTAGGAAAAGCAGGTAGTCGGCTATGATCTCGGCGGGGATGATCGAGTCCGCTACGCAGCCTACTAGCGCGAGCTTGAGCATCGCTTCGACGGAGGGCGCGTAGGGGATGAAGACGCCGGGGGTGTCGACTAGGAAGACGCCTTCACCGACGTCGGGTTGGGAGGGGTCGAATTCTGCTTGGCTCAAGGCATTTGTATCTGTTGATGCTGATGCCGACCTTGAGCCCCATGTTGATGGTGATGATAGAGACGGGCTTTTCGCAATTATACGCACCGGCGTGCTGAATTTCCGCGTCACGCCGGGGTTCCCGCCCGTCTTGGCCGCTTTGTGGATTTTATTTCCTGAGTGCGGGATCGACATCCCGGCATACCTAAGCTCGTTTAATAGGGTTGATTTGCCCACGTTAGGCATACCGACTACGAGGGCTCGCAGACCCATTATGGAGTTGTCGGCGTGGTCGATGGCTAGTTTTTTTATGGCGGATAGCAGAGCGCGCGTGCTGCTGGGTTTGTCTTTCGAGGTGTAGATGACTTGAGTTCGCCCGCCGGCGGGGCCGCGGGTTTCTGTGTTGATTATTTGTAGTGGTGGTTCGGAAGAGGATGTCGTTTCTGGCGCTGCCGTTTCTGTTCCCGATTCCACTTCCGTATCGATCTCCTTTCCCTCCAACCCCGTCACCACCGCCGTATCAACATCCCCTTCCTCTTCCGCCTCCGCCTCCGCAGCAGCTGCTGCACGCAAAGCCAGAAATCCCTGCGGCGTAGTCGAGTTCCACTCTGTCATGAGCCTCAGTCGTTTCTCTTTCCACCGCTTACTCTTGATATCCGAGCACAAGTCAGATTTCGTATAAACTATGATTCTGTCGCGGCCCGCGAGCGCAGACTCGAGGAGCGGGTTCGCGGATGTTAGCGGCACGCGGCTGTCGCGGCACTCGAGGACGAGGTTGACATTTTGGATCATCTCCCGCATGGACCGGAGCGCGGCATTGTGGTGGCCGAGGAAGTAGGAGCGTACGAGGGAGGAGGAGACTTCGAAGATGGGGCGTGGGATGAAGGCTGAGGATGACATTTTGGGCGGTGGCCGTTGAGTTGGTAGAGACTGGAATTGGGGAGAGTTTTTCAATATATTGAGATAAAGAATTTTAGTTTGACGTCATGCCTGTCCGTCTACGGCGTCTGGTTCTCATCTTCGATCCCGACCCGAAGTGCGACGTGAGGATTCGTTTGTCGCGTGACTCCAAGGCGTCTCGAGTCTGAATTATTTGGACCCTGGAATTTCCCATCAGGGTCAGCCTCGAAAATGGAAAACTCCATCAGCCTTGCAAGCAGGAACACAATCGATAACAGGGATCCAAGCTCCAATGACGCAACCTGGCTTATCGGAGACTTATCATTGGAAGAGTATCAAGATGTTATCCACTTGAGCTCCAAACATCCCCCGCATCCATTGACTTTGACGGAGGAATATCCAGACCTTGGAGTTTTGTCCCCCACTCTCAATCCGAGTCGCATTGAAGTATGGAGTAGCTCTATTGAAGCTCTAGTTCACGGCATATTTGTGATCATTCTGCTCTTCCTCCTTGAATTGGTCCGCTTCTCGGCTACGTATTTACGAGCAGGATCACTGCCGGAGTTTTCATCAGGGGAACGATCCAGGCGTGCAACGATACTTCACAATACTTCATCTCTAGCAGGTTCAGTTCTCGTGCCTGACATAAGGCACTCAGGGGAAATTTTTCGACCGAATCTTTGTAGTATCTGACTTTCGTTCCATCCAGCCGAGTTTCCCAGGTGGAGGATTGAGTTGTCTTTGTGGGGCTCCAACTACCTATTACCTAGTCACAATGAGCCTGGAATATTAGGCAATCATATGCCCCTTGGACGGATGACGATAGCCGCAAGATGTCGAGATGCAGTATTGGGTCCGGCAGCCCTGTTCTGCCCCAAGCTGCATAGTAGCAATGCATATCACTATTCCTATATAAGTAAATACATATTGAATAGCTGTAAATAACACATCATTCCCTTTCCATTTCCCTCGTTATTGGCCTCGAGCAGCGTTTGTTAGCGCATTCATCCATGGCTATCATGTCTCGTCTCTCAGTAGCTGGCAAGAGGAGGTGGCTCAGGTAAGAGGATTCCCATAACACATGGGCAAGAACAACTCACTGATGCTTCGGTTCAGGCATCAACCTAGCCCTTCACCAAATCGCTCCTCTCCAAAGGCTGTTCCGTAGTTATAGGAGATCTCGCCTTGCGCTTCGAGGACGAGAAGCTACTCGCAGAGCACCCATTCTCAAAAGGAGCCTCCAAGCCAGAAGTGATCTTCCAGCGTACAGACGTGACCTCATGGCCGCAGCTTTCAGCCCTCTTCAACAAGGCGTTGGATTCGTACAGCCAGGTCGACATCTTGTCCCGGGGGCCGGTCTCTTCAAGCCTGCTTTTTCAGCATTTTAGCACCCGCCCAAGACGGCGACGAATCCCGACACTCCGAGTAGAGATTCTGCGAACGCAGAGCCGGGCGTGTATAAGCAGATCGAAGTCAACTTGACTCATCCCATTCCCTTGAGCCAACTCAGTATCGGCTACTGGACCAAGAATAAGCTTTCTGGTACTTTGGCGCATGTTAGCAGTATTGCTGGCCACTCTACCGGCATCGGCACTCCGATTTAGTTTGCGACCAAACACGGATGTGAGTGATCATAATCTCGTGATTGTTGATTCGAATAGTGAGGTCAACTGACAGATAAGATAGTGCATGGCTTCGTGAGATCTCTAGGCAGCTTAAGAGACAGTGTTGGTGTTCAGGTTAGCGCCATCTCGCAAGAAGCAGTTAATATAAGTCTTGCCATCTGGTCTGCCAACCTCGAAACCTTGGAAGGAACCATCACTCACTGCCCGTTCGACACCAGTGTGGACCGAAGATCCCGAAAAGAAACATCTGACTGGAGGCAAGACGGACATCCCTATGGAGCCGGAGACGATCGCGGGAGGAATGTTAGAGCTCTGTGAAAACCCTGAGTACGGCAATGGCACGGTTTTCGAATGCATCAACGATCACCCGAGGGTCGTCCTGCTGTATAACGCGGATCTGCCGCCACCTAGGGCTAATGACATGCCTGCGCTTGCTGAGGCTTGGGGCAAGATTACTGAGAAGCTTAAAACTGATGGTTTGAATGTATGAGATTCTAAATCACTGGGATAAAAAAGATTTACTCCAGCCATGCAAGAGGTATGGCTTTATGTATGATAACTTTGACTATATGAGTGGAACAATTTCACGAGCGACTGCCGTCGTCTCCGGAGTTTTGATGCAGTAGTTCTTGCTCATTATAGATTTGTCGATGTTCACTTCTATTAGCATTACCGGTGGCACCTTCCTTCCAAGTTGTTGTCTTCCTGCAACCCACATCACCAACTTCATCGTCCCGCACCATTGAAGGTTATCTATCAGGGAACCTATTTTTGTCTTGAAGATGCAGTCACTCCAGATTTTATATGAGTGCCCCTTCTCTTCACTTACTTCAACCATCCAATTTCTCTATATAACTTCTAACCCTCACTTTCCATGTTATCTCCAACAGCCTCTTTCCTCTTCCTACCATAATACATTCACAAACTTCTGGTATCTCCTTATCGTTTGGAGATAGGTACTACTTCCTCACATCATTCGTCAAGTCCCGGTCTGTTACCGCGTCTTCCTCATCTCTGGGTTTGAAATTTCCTACGATCGCAACTGACTTCTCTCACTTTCCTCCGAAACCTCACTCACCCAAATCAAGTCCAACACTCTCTGTTCATCTCCACGCACATTCTGTTCCGCCCTTTTCATAAGACTTACACACCCATAACCTTCACGAACACACCGGCAACCATGTTCTTTTATAATTGTGATCCCAAAGGAGATACGACCCTACATGTCGGAACTGGCCCGTCTCGATTCTCCTGCAACATTTGCTCTCACACGCTCTCACGTTGCTCGCCTGTATGGGAATGGAAGCTCAAGCTTTCACGATCAGACGACCCAGAGGAGTCGCCATGGGCAGAGACTGACCCAGAAGACGACGCAAATGCGATGAAGATCCTCTTAAACATCGTGCACAGCAAATTCGCCAGAGTTCCCAACTATATTGCACTAAATGATCTCTACGAACTCGCCGTCCTTGTCGAAAAGTACAAGATGGCAGAGGTCCTTCGTCCTTGGGCCCAAAAATGGTCTCACGATTTGATCTCCAATACTGCGAAGGATAAATCGTCAAATGAGAAGGCTTTATTTGTATCTTGGGTCTTGGGGACGCGGTTTGGTTTTGAGCACTTCGCAAAAGATCTTGCTACCGTTGCGGAAAGTACTTACCCCAAATGGGGTGAATGCAAGCAGCCTCGGGGTGCAACTGGTGAGTCATTGATGTTTTGATATTTACTATATCTTACGTCTTTTTTCATAACCTCTCCTTTAGTTATCACTACCGTGCTCACATAACTTAGGCTACATCATTGACATTCGCCGAAACATGATCGCTACATATGTGGACATTCTCAAAAAGCTGGTTGAAGATCTAGCTAAGCCAGAGAAATACCCGCACTGCAATTGTGAGGTGGACACTTGCACCGACCAGTTGCTTGGCGCTCTGATTAGAAGCTTCTCTGCTTCAGGCCTGTGGCCGCTTCCGAATAACTCGGCGCTGAACAAATCACCCGCTCAAGTATACGGTGCCATCAACAACATAAAGACCACGAGCTCGCTTTGTGCAACGCGCTTCATAAGCTCAGCAGAATGGACATTGTTTTGTGCTCGAGAGAAGATCCAAGTCAAGCTCACCCCAACGATGACAAAGCACTTGCGTATGCAAAGAGCGAAAACTGGATGTAGCAAAGACAACGACATCCAAGAAGAGAGCTCTGAAAAAGTAGCTCATACTCCGTCAAGCCATTATCGCCCAGGAGTCCTCCACTCTCAAGGGAAACCTCAACACGAACCCCTGCGCAAACACCAACGCAAGTCCGCGCGCATATCTCAACTCAGGACTGCTTATTATTATTGATCTGTTAGCTACCAGTCTCCCTTCAGATTGAACTCTGTGCGTCGAAAGAGTCCCGCGATGAGAATGTTTTGCGTGCTTGCAATGAAGCTTCATTTTCATTGCTAAAACGACCCGGACGAAACATGTTTCATCCATTATGGCCTATTGAGGATATTGCCGAGCTACTGGACACATCAAAAAGGCGAGGGAGATAAAGGAAAGACGAGTTTCAAGCGATGTGAAAGATGGAAAAGAGGATTCAAAGTTTGCATGTGGCAACTCGAGCCAGGTTATGTTTGCTGTCATAAGAATATGCCTATCTGTGTGGTCGGCAAGACCGTCAGTTTAACGAGGGTCTCGGTTTGTTCTAGGTTCCTGCGAAATGTTCACTGTGGTATTTTCTCTGTAGTCTGGTCATTCTCAGTGCTACTCTTTTGCTTTGGAACGTGACTCGATATAGTTCAATCACATCAGAAGGCAGCAAGAGTCAGGATGCCGGCCATAACATTAATTGAAGTTTGCCAATCATTTCTCACCCCAAACTGTTAATGATTTATATACCTCCAAACCCTTTGCTCTCGTAATGCTTGATATCTGGTCCAAAGCTTTCAGGGGCCGTCGCATCCAAGTCCCAGCGATCGGGGATTTTCAAGCCAGCATCCAAATGATGCTGGATGAACTTCACACTAACGCCATCACGGTACAACCAGGGATCAATAGTCTTTTGTTGCCACTCCTCCAGCCTATCGCGCATCTCCTTCAAAGTCTCTGCGTAGGTCG
Source organism: Xylariaceae sp. FL0255 (assembly GCA_022578795.1). Taxonomy (NCBI): domain Eukaryota; kingdom Fungi; phylum Ascomycota; class Sordariomycetes; order Xylariales; family Xylariaceae; species Xylariaceae sp. FL0255. The sequence goes on from MU388897.1 coordinate 121,143, forward strand.
GGTCCAACGCGAGATTCCGTACCTCGTACGGGTCCGCAACGATATCGTACAACTCCTCCGGCGGCCGGTAGAAGTAGTCAACGACTTGACGATGGCCAATCACCTTAGGGTTGTTCTTTTGGTTACGCACATCTTCCCATGCTAAGGACCCATAAATATCAGCCGCGAATGGGAAATCGAGACGGTGCGCTATGTTGCGGTGGTACTTAAATCGGCGGTTGCGGAGATATCGAGTTGGCCAATAGTTGGTAACTTCGTGAAAAGTGTGCGAGCCGTAAACGTGATCCCAGTCAGATAACTCTTTGCTTTCGGACAGGATCGAGAGAAAGGACCGACCAGGACGGCCTGAGGCGTCTTCGCTCTTGTCTCCTACGTAGTCTAGGATCGTGGGTAGAATGTCAACGTATGAGATGAAATTCGGATTGATCACTGATGACGTGGAGGCCGGAGAGCGGACAATCAAGGGCAGATTGACGCCCGCATCGTATAGTGTTGTTTTTGAGTTAATAAATGGAGGTCCATTGTCACTAACGAAGATAACAAGAGTGTCATCTCCTAAGCCAGAATCTTGGAGGTTGGATAGGATCAGTCCAACTCCATGATCTAATCGCGAGATAGATTCATAGTAGCTGGTAAGCTCTGTCCTGGTCCCAGGAGAGTCAAGGAGGTATTCCGGTACATGAATGTCCTCTGGCTTGTATTTGACCTCCTCAAATCTATCGAAATTTTCGTTCCCAAAGCCTGCCCGCGTTCGATCACGATGAGGGTCGATGAACCCCACAGTCAGAAAAAAAGGTTTCCCTTCTGACCCAGCTCGTTGGAAGAGTGCAGCTGTTCGGTCGGCCACGAAAGCAACGTCTCGAGTATCGCTTTCTTCCCTCACCTCCCAAGGGTATACAGCTGCGGGCCCGACGTGGACTTTACCGACAATTCCAGTGAGATACCCGAGTTTGGATAGAATAGCTGGAGCTGTTTGGATGTGATCATGTGTTTGAAAGTGATTTCTGCCACTCTCAAGACCATATTGGCCGTTTTGGTGTGTGTGGAGGCCAGTATAGATAGTTGAGCGGCTTCCACTGCAAGACGCTGTGCTCGCAAATGCTTTGGTGAACTTGACTCCCTCAGCAGCCAACCTGTCGAGGTTGGGAGTCTTGCATGTCGAATCACCGTAACAGCCGAGCTGACGGCCTAGATCATCTGCGACGAGCAACAATACGTTCTTCTTCGCCATCTGGAGGAGAAAAATTTCAGTTAAGTACGAAATTCTTTACACTTGCCGATGACAGAGCGCGTCACTAAGCAAGCTTAGACGATAGATCTCCTATTGTCAGAACACGTGTTTTAAGATTGTATGCAGCAGCATCTCAATAAGTGAATCATATTGAGAACGCGGGGTATCGGACCTGATGGCATGTGGGTAGGAGATTCCGTCATTCGGTAACGATCTCCACCACCGTTCGGATCGCAACCCGTTATTGATCTTCACTTCGGCATCCCTTAGCTTTACCGAGTTAGAATCATGTCATAGTCGCCGGGGCTTATTAACTTGGAAAGAAAAAGAGGAGAACAAAACTCAAGGAGCCATCATGATCATCATTGAGCGACTTGTGACTGAGCAATCTAAGATGCCATTGAGTAACCCTTGCCCTTGAGATTCTATCCCTCAACATCAGACGGATCCCCACTCCCGAGGCCCGTAACGGGACAATCCGGCAGAGACGTCATCACGGCCTTATTATCGGGGTCCATCTGCCGGACCAGCTCCTCGGGATCAAACCAAGTCTTCAGCTTTGTGACTTGCATGGAGTCACTCAGGTACGCCACAGTCACTCCCGTGATATTGACATTGCGGCCATGGGCTTTGATCTTGACGTGTTCGCCAGCACTATCATCATCAGTTCACGAAATCGGCTTCGGCTATGATAGATATAATTGGACCGCCGACATACCGATTCATCCCTGAGTAATCCCCTGCAAAAACACCCCAGTGTCGCCACTTGAAAGCAACGACCGGCGCCTCGGTATACACCTCAAGCACTTCCCAAGCGAAAGTCGAGATGGCGCGCTTGAACGTCTTGTGGCTACTCGCAAAATCCATCTTCTCGGCATCGTAGTATTTTCCCAGCATACTATTTCCTTCTCTGTCCTTCTTCTCTTTGCCAGCACTTTCGACCAAAATGGCACTGTAAGTCCCGACGCGTAGCATGTGCTCGGCGGAGCTAGGTTCGGCCCCGTTTACGGCGAAGGAGTACTGTGTGAAGTCCACAGTTCGCCAGTCCGAGAGCTTCGTCTTGAAGCTAGCTTCGATTTCCCAATTCTTGACTAAGTTCTCTACTAGCTGCTCTACACTGCCGGGAGCGTGGGTGCGTGATTTGGCTACGAAGGATAGAGAGAGCTTATAAGCAGATGACTGGTTTCAATTGGGTGTATGTTACTGTATGTTACATGTAGTGGGCGTTCAGGATCCATTCCGTCATGGTACACCCGCAGACGCAAGGTATCTCAAGGAATGTGATGAAGGGCAAGAGAGGTGTGACGATTATGCGATGTGTTTAGAGCAAGGATTTGGAGAAATATTGCGAGGACTCACTTTCAGCGAAGTATTTCCGCGTCTTCGAGTAATCCGGAGGCTGTCCATAGCGCCAATCCGCATCAACATCTTTAAGAACCGCATTTGGGCTTGACATATAATCTGGTACGGCTAGAGAGTGCTCGCCCCTTGCTTCAGTTGTCATCTTAACCAACTTCTTCTTCAGCCTTTATTGTTCTATCACGCGGTCAATTGGTGTGTCTTAGAATGATGAAATTTTTTTATTGATCGGGGATACGGAGGAGCCTTGTCTTCAGGAGAGCATCAGGCCGTGTCGCTCAATATACGTTATCTAAGCAACGCATGTCGCATTTAACGTCACCTCCTGTGGCACGATATTTGTATGACCGTGCACAACATCCGGTGCGGTATGTAAACCTGTAATATCATACAATCTGCAGGCCAAGAATTCGCCGCTATTGCGCCCAGGTATCGCGTGCCACATGCACTAGCGGGTGCCACAGCTTGTACACTCGCCTGGTTAATGGACATGCTTCCAACGAAGCTCTCTCATGCTGGCCTGAAGCGATGAAGCTAAGATATAGCTATCAATGAACCAGTGTCTCCTTGCTAGAACCATATTTTTAAACCGACTTCTGAAGTGCGCGATCTAGATTCGGTTCTTATCTTCTAAACCACTGAGAAAAATCAGAGAGCGTTAGACAAGTCTTCAAGACGACAGATGATAAGGCTAGTAAAGCAAGAGTATGCGAACTCCACAGCCATCAGAAAGTCGTGTACAGAAGATCGAGGTTCTGGACCTGGTAGAGCACAGTCTAGGCTTCACGAGCCGGGCCTCTCGCTTCCGAAGACCCCAAACAAGCTGCTTTGATCGGGAGGCCTTCATCTTCTAAGTTTACAAACATCTCATGAGCTGACTGCTCGGTTACTAAGAAGGTCGGATGAATAGGGGCTTGGATCAGTTGACTCACAAGACATGAATCCGATCATACAATGCTTTGAACAAATTCATAATCATTGATCCGCTTTCGGGTGACTACCATTTCGTCAAAAATAATAGTTTAGCTCAAGTGACTATGAAATTGCCATGGGAGTGAATGGTTCCACAGCCAATGTCAACACTCGTGATTACCTGTCAATTAACTTTCTACTTCATTTTCTATTTAAACACGCATTTGACTCCTTTGAGCTTTATCTCCCTCGGAACAGATCATGCTGCAGCACAAGACCACCTGAAAACAATCTTTGAACATACTACCCAGTACCCAGAATACCAACCACCCAGGGCCACGAAAGGACTCAACAATGCAGTGCCGACGCTACATACTTGCTTTCCTAGGCACCATCCTGGCCAGTCAGAGCCTGGCACAGACTGTAAGACTCAATTCCACTTGCAACAGGCTTCAGTTGGTTCCCTCGCAAGGGCGCCAAATGCTTGCGGGAAACTGCACTGCCAACAATGGATCTTCGATATGTACTCTTCTCGACCTTGACAACTGTTTTGCCTGGTATAGTGGGATTCTAAACCCTCAAGATAAGTAAGAGCTTCACCTCACACCCTGCCCACACTGCAATGCAATGCATTTTCGCCTATAGAGTTGATGCCTTAAAGCTACCTGGGTTTGAAACTGTCCAGCTTTTACGCTTCCAAAATACCCATTCCGATCCTGTAAACTAACAAAGCTATCATTCGAAATGTGTAGCGGTCACTTCCAGACTCAAGGCGGTTGCTTTATCTGTGCGCTGTTTACTCAGTCATTGGAATTGGGTTGCCACTGTCCAAATTCCACAAACGGAATAAGTAGTGTTTATGTGGTCCTTGGTAAGTCACACATAACAGCATTCTATGAAAAGTCTTGGATCTATGTATCCAGTTACTAAGGACCCCTGCAACGATATTCTACTATCAACGTCCAGTTTTAATACTTGAACAGATACATTCGTTAAGAACTCGGATGGGGTTCTCACTTGTTTCGAGCACACCGGAAATGTCTCGACGACCGCCTGTGATCTTCCGACTCCCCAAGTTTCTCTACCCACCACATCCTCCACTTCCGTCTCTGGAGCAAATAGCGTCGGCGGGCAGCGCTTTATTCGTTGATGGAGACCACAAGGATGGTGTGTCTGTCTTGTGAAGCAGTGTAAAGTTACTAGCACGTGCTTTACTCGAGGAAAGCTTTAGATAACAGGATGGAAGACAAGTAGATTCTTCTAGAGCCTGAAAAGTTCTGATCAACCGAGCGCGTTCTGAGATTTTAAAATTGCCGTCGATGCCACTCTTGAAACATTTTGAAAACTTGGCTACTAAGTGGAACGAAGAAGGGGGAGAAAACAGGTTTAAGCCTTGTAAGGACTTGTTTGAGTATGGGCTTCATGATCTTAGGAATGGTACTGTCCCAAAAAGAAAAGGAAAATTCAGAGCATAGCGAGGCTGTATCTCATGTTACCGCAGCAAACAGTAATCATTCATCTGTGCGAAGGCATCTTCAATCTCATAGCTGTGGTTGTCTAGTGTTGGGCAAGTCATCATGCAAGCGGCGCCCCAGAGACCACTTCTGGACCTTGATCAGGTACTCCAGCCCGATTCATTCATCCTGTAGAAAATGAAGTTGTCTTAATATGGAGCAGTCGGTTCAATCGCTTCAGAAAAATACTTTGCATCGATGACTGTCGCGCTGTATTTGACAAAATCTTGTATGTTGGCGGAAAAGAGAGGGTCGCCCGGCATCAGTGGCGTACGCAGAGATCATACGTCATTGCCTTCAGTGCATAACACACTGCCCTCGTGGCTGCGCTTTAGTTGGTCAATTACCTTCCATGAATGATAAAGTGTTCGCTGTTGTTGGCAAGCCACGGCGCAATGCTGCCCAATAGAGTGCATCAAAAACTGAGGCTATGGCAAGGTCCCATTCATGGAATATTTCTCCTGTGCTACCTGGTACTAGACAGGTTTTGTTTCTTCCGTATATCATCTCGAGTGTCCACGCATGATAACAGATGATGTATCGGCGTTGATGATATCCCACAGATCGCCAAGATGCGTCTCATTAACGTCAGAACACTCCAATTGGAAACGTTCCTAGACGCCAGCAAGCGGCCGCCATACGCCATACTATCGCATACTTGGCTTTCTGATAAAGAAGAAGTTAGCTTCGAAGACCTACAAAGCTATCATGCTTCCTCATCGCGGGTTCCACCTGTAACACAAGAGCAGCCTGCAGTGCACCCACAACTCTCCCCGATCAATACCCGACCAGGCTTCCACAAAATCCGAGAGTTCTGCAGAGTAGCTTTGCAATCAGAATTTCTCGAGTGGGCATGGGTCGATACATGCTGTATCGACAAGCGGAGTAGCGCTGAGTTGTCCGAAGCAATCAATTCTATGTTCAAGTGGTACAAAGAGGCCACAGTCTGCGTCGTTTTTCTTCAGGATGTCGAGACCCCAGAAATCAGCCTTTCGAACCTCGAGCATAGTAGGTATTTCACGCGAGGGTGGACATTACAAGAATTACTTGCGCCACGGCAATTATCGTTCTACGATTCGCAATGGCGATGTATTGGAGACATGAAACAGAATATTGGTCTATGCAACATGATCAGTGAGATCACTAAAGTCCCAATGGCTTTCCTCACCGGATCTTCTTTGTCAGAAGCCTGTGTGGCTAAAAAGATGTCGTGGGCATCCAAAAGAAAGACCACACGTGTCGAAGATACCGCGTATTGCTTGATGGGTATCTTCGATATCAACATGGCGCTGTTATACGGGGAGGGAGATAAGGCATTCATTCGACTTCAAGAAGAAATAATCCGTCAGACCCATGATCATTCTATCCTGGCATGGGGAGAACTGAGCGATGAAAGTATCCCCAACGAACCCAACCAACGCTTTGGAGCCCTTGCTGCGTCTCCGAAGGATTTCGAAGATTGCTGGGACTTTGAACGGGCACCAGGATATCTGCACTACGACGAGAATTTGGACTTCCAGACCACAACGGCAGGAATACGACTGAGCGCAAGTTTAACAAACAAAAAGGCATACATACAAGGCACTTTCCTCAAGTTTCCCGTCTGCCAGCTGTCTTGCTTCAGTTGGCGAAGTCCAGACAACTGCCTGGCCATTAGGATTGGGGAGGGCCCATTGACAGCGCCGAACAATGAGCTCACTATGGTTAACCTTAGTCTCTTTCAACGTACCCAAGTTCTACCACAATACGTGAGATGCTCGCGAGAACTTCTCAAAACTGCCCCCATCCGACGAAGGGGCCAAACTGTAACCCTTGCAAAAGCAGTCGCACCTGAAATGACGTCCAACTCGATCGGGTTCGAACAAGATGACACTGGAGTCATTATCGTTGAGCTTCCTCAGGGATGTAGTGTTGAAGCTATCCCAGCTGATAACGAGGGTCAAAAGTTCAAACTTCAAGAAGACCAACATAGACTGGGGCACCGCTGCTTCCGAGTGACATATCCTCCTGACGACGACATCGTATGTCCCATTCGATGGAGATATATTTGGTCTGGTAAATGGATAGCTTTGTATGTCTGTGTTATCTGGCTAGGCTTCGCTGTCGCCGTTATCACTACGATCAAGCGAAATCGCCCGTTCACGATCGGGTTCACGGTGAGTGTCACCTTGATATATACATTCGTGGTTGGATTTTGCCGTGAGATCTCATTGATTCTCTGGCTACTATCTCGATTCCTGAGGATTTTTTGTAAGCGACTAGGCCAGTTGTTGCAAGGTCGGTGTTCCTGGTACACTACTATAGACCGAGAAGACGTTCGCGTTGGCCTTCGATTGATAGACCCCGAGACTCGGGATGGCTATGGCGTATCGCTTTTCCTTTGCTGTAGACCTCGTTGGTGCTGTATCAGAATGGAAACAACAGTGAATGAAGAGATCCACGTCCCTGAACGACAACGGATCGTAACTCTTCGGCGCGCCAGAGTTTATTGCTACTTGTCGACTTCATCCACAGCAGTCGATTCGCAATCAAGCCCGCTCCAAGTCCACGCCCGATGGCCGAAAGTCGTCCGTGCACCAGCTAGGGAACTCGCGTTGACGCGACACAGTTCCAAAAGCCCCAGTCTGTTGGTTCGCTTCACAGAGACTCCAGGAGGACATATGATTAAGCCTCCTGTTCTGCAATTCAGAGACGTGGTGCGAGCCGGAACGATGCGCATCCTAGGTTGGGCGGTTCGCTCCTACATAACTCCGATAAGAGATTTAGGGAGGCTGAAAGTTGCGTCTGCAATCAGGCGCATATTCGGTTCTGGGTCTGGCGAGTGAGGCCAGTACCACCCCCGGTGTTATATGTAAGTGCACACAAATCAATGACCAAACTAAGTTAGAAGACTTTGGCCATATTCCATACCGAGCCAAAAAAAAAAATATATGCAGGCTGGGCCTGACTCAATGTGTTTATGATAGAGAGGCGCAGGCAGGACTGTTAGATGTGCTTGGGTATTCCATTCTTTACATGAAGTTAGTTTTAAGTTGGTGTTGAGGATGATCTGTTAAGCTGTACTTGGGGTAATCTCAACAAACTTAGTGGGCTACATACAAAAACAACATTTTATTTCTATAATGGCGAATTCCAGCCCTACATTATACAACATTGCACTGGTTACCGCAACCCAATAAAGTCAACCAACCGCCGAGACTAGCGATTACAAATCACAACGCACCTAGAGTGAGATGCGACTTTACATGACTATTGATGAGTCTACGAAATGCTCTAGGTAATTGCGTTCCTTTTGGTACATAAAGTAAGGGATATATAGAGTCGCCAACCACGCGAGCATGTATCACGAGGCAGGGGTGTTCTCCAGACCCTGGATTCTGTCACTTCCTGTCGTGTTACGTTCGTAGGGTATCATTACTTATCTCCCCTTGCCGGTCGGTTTCTTTTCAGTCTCGCGAGTAATAGCTTAAGCAATCATAGACCTCATTTTCTCTTCTTTCTACCCGATAGAGGAGCAACCGTGATGATCGGAGCTACACATGTGCAAAGATGAATTTCTACCGTCCGGGTCCGTGAAAGGGGGTGACATCTCATCAACAGCTAAAGCAGACGAAGTTGTGATAGGCAATTCTCATTCAAACGCAGATAATCAGAACCCTATCCTGAAAAGATGTCGGTACATGCTCCAAATAAAATCAAGCCCGCCTAAGTTTCTAATATATATACCAAAAGGCTGGTATCTGACAGTAATCGCCCCTCCTAGTATTATCACATATGTTCGAGAAAATTCGTATAATCTCGCGAGGCCTCCAGCACTAGTATCTCCCTCGCCTTTTTTTACGTTCATTGTTTACTCCGGCTTCCTTCCGTAGACGACTTGGATGAGGAAATATGGCTGCATCCGGGGGTTGCGCAGCTCTTTTCGTATACGAGCTAAGAAGACCATGACTTGTGCTTGAGACCAGCCAAGAGCGTTCGTGAAGAGATACAAGGCGTAACCTGTATATCGGTTTCTATTAGCATTGATGATTCTCTTCATCTGTACCCGGGACGGGCAGGTAGAATGGCAACAAAATAGATCTATCATACCATCGAGATCCTGCTCCATAGCGAGCCGCGAGAATGCGCCGATCTGTCGCAATTTGTCGTCCTTGGCCCATGGGGTGCTCGGCAACTTGAAAAATCTCTCCTTGATGTCAACAAATCCGGCCTTCTCGAAGGCCTTAGGAACAACATTGTCGTCGACAATGCTCATGCTGCGACCGTATTTATTGGACGCCTATATTTTATTTCCAAGTCAGCATTGAGCCTCCGAGGGTATTCAGTTGATCTCTGAGGCATCATAATACTGAATATTTCAAGAAGGCCTAAGGAGATGGGCGCTGACCTCGTTGAATAAGATGCCCCAGTCGTACAGAGCTGTCCCCTCACAGATACTGCCGTCATCGCTCCGGATATTGACAGAAGCCTCGACGGCCTCTACATAGCCGCCAGGTTTGCAGGCCCTGAAGGCCTCAGCGTACATCTGGTTCCAATCGGTGATAGAGCCGAAGAGGTAGCGCAAATGGACGAAGTCAAAAGTATTCGGCGGATATGTCCACGGTTGTGTGCAGTCCTCAATCTCAAACTTCAGATTGGGAGGAACCCATTCAGGCTGTGAAGGCGAAACATCGGTGCCGATGACCTCGGATTCAGGGTTCATATCGGCAAAGTCACTACAGTGCTTCACATGTGAGTTTGTCATTCCACAGCGAGAACTTTCTGGATTGGGGATATTCACATTGCCCATATGCCTGAGGTTCGTGTGTCAGTATGAAGGACAGGGTTCCTCATTGAATAGACAGGGAGTGGATTGGCTCTCACCTGTGCCGCACCCAATGTCGAGAACTTTTATCGCGCCATCCTTAATGGGTGCCAAATACAATTGATTGTCCAAAATGAGAGTAAGGCAGTGGTGTCTATATCAAATTCATGTAAGCTTCTGCGCACTTTTGACAGAACTCTGGGCTCTTACGTGCAGTCCATGCTCTCAAGATGTACATCATCATTCGGCGTCCTGTTCAGATATTAGCCGAGGATGAGGGGAGTAGCCCAGAGACGACGGGAACACACCAATGATCGGCGGTGCCTTGAACAGAATGATACGTCCGGCCATGCAGCGTTCTGTACTCTAGAATGCTTGCAGAGAGTGATGCTGTGGTGCTTGCTCTATAACAGCTCATGATTAGGCTCGGGGGCCAAGACGGCAGCTACATCCATCGACCACGACCTACGCATCATCGCCCAATGCTGAATCGCCATCATCGAAGCCATCGTCATTCTCATCATCATCTTGCTATTCAAATTTTGCATCAGCATTTCATCCTGAAATTTCTGATTCACATTGATGGGGTCCATACGGGTTGAGTCCAGTGGGCGGTTGGAGGAACTTCGGGTGGCGCCGTCGAGGTTGAGGCCGGAGGGTCGGCGGCGGGCTCGGTTGTGGCCATCGCGAGCGATTATTAATTGAGTTAGTGAATCAATCACAGTCGTCGTTGGAGAGTTCCGAGTGGTGACACGATGCTGTGCACCGTATACAATATGCTATATCGAACGATGTTGAATGTGGGAAAAGAGACGATGGCTGTGAGGGGGTTACATAAGTAGCGATAGTTATCTACCTGTACTTTGCACAACTCGGGATAATGATTGAAATTGTGGAGGATCCTACAACATGGTTTCTAGATGCGGTGAGGCGTCCTGCTAGGGGTCTCGAGGCCATGCCACTATTTTTCTAGACTTTCTCTCGCTAGGGAGATGGGCAGGGGTCTTGTATGATTGCTCATTACTATTGATTGGTTTTAATTACTACCTCTTTACTCGTTTTCTGACCGCTCCTACGAGGTCCGACTCTCTCGAGCGTCCGTACTTTTCTGCATGCACAATGTTTTTGCTGACTTTTTCATTTTGAGTTGTTAGCCCACACCTGTTAGCTCCAAAACCAGTATGGACAGGATTGGAGACAAATACGCATCATTTGCATCCATACATACCGGTTAATACCAACGACTACATCCCGGGGCGGCCATCTATCCAGATTAGGATCCTGTCCGAAGTTGCCCATGTCCACCACGCGATACTTTAGCAGGGTTAGAGCTTGGGATCTTGTCTATCGTCGATTCAACACCTTGTAAGATCTGTTGTGGAAGGGGGATTCTGCGACATGAAGATACAGTAATATGCAACAGCCCCCAAACACATCTCACTAACCTCGTCGTAGACCGATGAGGTAAAGGGGCGCTGCGCCGCTCGATCCACGACACAGCTGATTGGTTTTCAGAGAACTATTCGGTTGCTGCTACTGCATCCATACACCGCATTGAACTAATCCACCCCACTGCAAGGCAGGCAATCCTCTCATGTTGCTCACGTTACCCTACTCCGTGAAGATCTGCTCATTGAACGTCTGTCTCCGGTTCCAAGGAGCCGGGTCAACTATGGCTCAGGCGTCTATCGCCATGGCAGCATGGGATAGGTCCAAATATACGGGTCATCCTTCCTTTATTTTCGTAATTGGAGTCGCGACGTCGCGAGTTGAATTTTGGCGCCTTTTTCGTGCTCGGTAACACTAGATCGGAGGATGCTATCGGGAGGGTTGTGGCAACGACGGTGACTGGCGCCACGACAACAAACCCCTCCCCCTGTAAGATACTTTCATCCTCACCAATCGCATCATTCTGCTGTACCTGTGACATCAAGCGTCCAAGCGTCGCCAACTAACCTGGGTATGTTATCAGACTATCGTCAAAGCCTGGTAAGTCCTAGATAGGACTTGGCAGGTGAGATAGGTTGATGGGATTGGGCCGTATCTTTTTGGGGCAATTTAATCCTAGATGGAATCATGGATGGGTGTCTATCTGGCTGCTGGCGAAGGTGACGATATCAGGTTATACCATCCTAATCTCTGTAGACCCGACGAGATCAGCCGCTTCGAAAGCGAACCGCATTATTATTACTTTCTATTCAAAACATTCCTTTACGTTTCCTCTGGCTAGTTCGCTAATTTGTAACTAATTGATCAAGAGAGGCGCGGCCCGAATACTAGGGCGCGGAGGTCACGAAGACCAGCTAGTTCATCATCATATCGCTTTCAACTGTCCAATCGACGTGCAGCCCCTACACGCAAGGGATGACATGTCATGCGTAGTCTAGTATCTTGTACAACCCGTTCGCCATATCCGAGATGCTTGACAAGATTCGATTCATCCTAACTCTTCTTGTGCAACCTCAAATCTTCAGCAAAGAGACGAGCTATATAGGCTGGGTATATACAAGCCAAGAAACGCACCAGTCTCGCGCTTGCGGAGTAGCTCTAGCTGAGAATCCTAGTTCACTCGATAGAGACTTATTACACCAATAAGAAAGCTTGAGTCCCCCTACTATGGTTTGTTCGAATATTCTTGCTATCGGCAAGACCGATCTCACCGGACCCGAGGGAACGGACCGCACTGATGCTAAAGACTCCCAAGACTCTGGCTCGCGGAGGTATGGCCGATCTTTTGATTCGCATCAAAATCTTGACCCGGGGCTACGGCCCCAGGGATCGTTTGAAACTCCGGTCAACACTCGTTCACTTATGCAACTCTACTGCTATTTATGAATGTATTTTTGTTCATCTTCTCCTTCAGATCATGTAATCTTTACTGCAGCCTATCAGACACATCTCCTAGTCGCGAGGCGTAAGCCAGTATATATCGATAAGTGAGCCGACCACTCTTTACCTCGTCTCTCAGAGTTCAAGTCCAATGAATCCACTAGACAGCCTGTGTTTTGATATCATATTTATGTTCTCTGTTTCTCTATATATACATGCGATGGAAAGCAAAACCGGACCGGCCAACTTGTAGGCCAATGCAATAGCAGAAGAGGAGAGAGTATTCCTTTGAAAATCAGACCCCAAACGAACAATGAGACATTCGCCATTTTCATCCATGTCTTCATCCTCATCTTCATCATAGTCTCATGCCTCTCCCTATCAACCAGAATGAGGCAAGCTTGACCACAACCTTGAACCTTCTGAGTTTCTTCCCCCCTTCCCCCAAATGGTTCAGAATCCCTTAACCTTCCCCTTCTCACTCTCCCCATTAGCCCTCAACCAATCCGCAGCACTGCCCACAAGTCCACAAACCGCAGCGAACACAAACAGCGGAGCCTGCGGGAACCCAGGGCCGCCGAACTCCGGGTCAAGACCCATCGTGCCAGGGTATAGAATGGCGCCTATGCCCGCAACCCAGTAGAAGGATCCCGTGAGCGCCGTGACGAGCATGTACTCGCGCTTCAAGGCGGGCGACGCCGCGGTGCGCCAGGTGTAGAACAGCGTCATGAGACCCAGGAAGACGGAGAGGTTTATCGTTTGGCCGTTGTGGAACCTGTGGTGAAGGAAGGGAAGACGTCAGTTACAGATCAAGCATTGATGATGAGGGATAATTGCTCGTGAAGGAAAATCAAGAACGACGAGTAGTAGTCTGGAGGTCCGGTGGGGAAGGAGAATGTGGCTGAGGCCGAGAATAGGTAAAAACAACGGGGCAAGAAAGACGATAGAAACGGCCTCAACGGTTGTGGAAAAACTCACTTGGCATGAGGCGCCCAGTTCGGGTTGAAGATGTGTGTAGGGCCATAGTCGGCAATAGGAGCTCCGAGAATCATCAGTAACGCGTCGATAGTCAAGAGGGCACGGCCTAGCATCGTGAAGTGTTGTTTTTTTGATAGGATTTTTGGATCTTCTTGGTGATATGACAACGGGTCCAAGCAATACCACTTGACGCTTGAGTTTATGGTCTTCTTTTGCCGGACAATCCAATCTGGAATAAGACAAAGGACGGTTGTAGATAAAAGCTCGTTCGGTGATTAGAGGTCGGCCGATCTGGAAATGATGCAATGACGGATGCAGTAGTGGTAGGAGCGACTAGGTTTATAAGGTAACTTTGTATGAACGAACAAGTCGAAATAGTAGCACAACGGGATCTCAAGCCGACTTATATAATAAAACTACGGAGAAGAAAACGGTCATTAATGAGCATCCCACCCCGTGAATCCTTTCAAGACATCTTTGTCGCTTCCCTTGCCTGATTACAGTATTAATCCGCGCGAAAGTGGTATGCACTCGGCCGATGGACCATCCGTCGCCAGTGTCCACTGTTCGAAAGGCCATTGCGGTGTCACGTAAGGACGTAATTCCACGATGCGGGAGTTTCATTACCTTTCTCAGTAATTCTTTAACTCCGTGCTTATCATTGGCATATGAGAAACTCGGCCGATTAGCGGTCGAAGTGATTGTTGGCTCATCTTGACCTAACAATCCACAGCTGAACACGGGGCAACTCTAATTTCCGCCAGCCCGCCCCGGATAGCGGCGGCCACTTTGGCCGTTCCGTGTATGCCGGGTTTCTTTCGGCCTCCATACCCCCTGGGAACTTATCCGACGAACTGTAGCAGCGTTAGATGATAGTAGATTGGAGAATGACTCTATTAGGTCCCAGATATCAAGTGACAGCAAATAGAAGCAAAAAAAGAACAATTGGTGATCTTTAAGTTCATCCGATCATCAAACACCGATTTCCGGATACTTCCCCTCCCTTACTAACTAAGGGAGTCCAGCATAATCCGTGCAGTCTATTCACAGAATGTTATGATATGCCGTAGTATATAAATGACGGATACATCAAGCAGCATATCAGCCCATGCACAAATTTACATCGTGATTGAGTCAATCAGGAGACACCTGGGGATGTTTCACGGCCCATTCAGGACGGCATGTTCTAATGCTACCCCACGATCAAGGCTCGGGTAGGCAGGTGTACCGCCGAGAACTGCATGTCTGTGCAGAGTGTAGGGGTAATCATAGGTGCCCCGGCCCATCGATCATCTGACCGCTGGCCTATCACAACATTCCCTCATATGAACTGAATATATGAAGAATAGATTTGACTATGAACTAGTGGAAGTGCCGCTTTGCAGAATTCCAGAAATCGAGGCGTCTCCAAATATGCACAGTTGGCCTAGGTGCCGATTCACCCAGGTAGAATCCATCACTTCATTGAGGACTCTGAAATTCAAGCCCCTCTAAGCAATTCTCATGAATATCATTGCCATGAATGCCAGCCTCTTTTGCCGGCGTCTTCTTTTTCAGAAAGGAAAAAGAGCGTAAAAATAACCCTCCAAATTATCGTCACGTCGTCACCAAATGAAAACCAGTGTCATGCCGACTATTCATACGCGACACTGATATCCTAGACAAGCTACGCCGAAGCAATAGATGGGCGAATCAGGTGGATTTAAGAATGATGTTGGCCAATGAAAGAAAGCGGCCGGGATATCCTCAATGAAAGTGTAAAAAACATTACTCGAATAAATATTCGAGCCGAAAAAAAGTTCCAGATATCACCCAGTTTTGTTCAAGCGTGAATGAACCTCGAGTTCGTCTTATAAAATTTCCAACGTCGCTTGTTGTTGCTCCGGGGGTATAAGTCATCGTCGTCTTTCCTTCGTTTTACTACTTGCGGAGATCTCATTTTTCCGTATGCCCGTCGTTGAGTAGCATTTCGAGCACAATTTGTTGGCCAGCAACTTCTGGGTGTGCCATACCAATCTTGACCGTACCCTTCGAGTTAGATGCATCATCGGCCCCATTCATTTGGGCACCTTGCCCATTGCTGGTGTAGAAGCCACCTGTTGGTCCTCGTACACCGTAGTCCAAAACCCTAACATCTCGACCAGCGATGATTTGACGGAGTCGGCCATTTTCGGCGTTTCGCACCTCAACATAGTCTTCGTTGAAAAGTAGCAGGTATTGCCCGTACAAAGAGGCACCTTTAGCCTTCTTTTGTTTGCCTGAGTATTCCATAATTACACTGCGGCTGACATCACCGTGCTTATCAATATAGACAGCGCAATCTTCGTATGCAAGCAAGTACTCGTTGTCATTAAGCCGGAACATGCCCAGGGGCTTCTGGTTGGCGATACGGCTGGCGATGTTGGCGATGGCAGGCTGTTTTGTGTCTGGTACTGACATGGGGATTTTCTTGTCAAGTGTCATCAGTTCAAAGCCTTTCGCTGTGGCAATGGCTATGTAAGAGTGGAAAATGTTAAGCGAATGACACTCGACGGGCAGATAAAAGTCATCATAGTCCCGGAAGCTTTCGGTGGCGCCAGTCCCGACTCTTCGAGAGCCACCAAAAAGACGCGACTTCTTCTCAGTGGCCTTTTGAAACACGGGTTCGAGCACCTTGAAAGTACTATGTAAATTCTCTTTCTTCTTATAGAATACTAGCATTCGATCCTTCATGCGGGCAGTAGCAAAGAACGCCACATCTTTTGCTAGCCTCTGCGGCGATCGGCGAGGATTGTCGTTTGAGGGAGCTGGGAAATGTGAAGGTGGCGAGACGACATCCAAAGGATAGGAAGTGAGCGCACGATCTGAAAGGACCAAAACGACTGAGAATTCCTCCAAGACGGCAATTTGCGTGACGCGAGCTGCCGAGACAGTCTATTGGCGGATTAGTGTTGGATCCCAAGGATGAAATGTGATGTCTAAAATTACCTTTGACCACCCTCTCTGATCATTGGCTTCAGCCACGCAAACGCCAACATCAGTACCGACTGCTACCATACTCTTTCCATAGGCCGAAAAGCCAGTAGCGCAGTTCACGGCGGTGCGTGTAATAGGCGGTGGTCCGCGACCAGGGCCAAAAGTCTTTTCACAATCTCGAATGGCTCTATCAAGGGGTGTTTCACGGACGCGAACTCCTCCAACGTACTTTCCAATAGCACTCACTGAATCATATGCGAAGGCACTGTCCGCCATGACGCGGAGCTTGAAAGGCTCTGCATTTTGTGCATGAAGGGCCATCGCATGGCGTGTTTTGGCTTCAATGATTTTGCTGCACCACTCTTGCCTCGATTGCGCCGACGAGGCAAACAAGGTGTAGACCTCATGACCTAGGTGTTTGACCCGGAATGGATATAGAATTCTACCTTCACTATCGTATGATGCGACAGATGAGTTCGTATTGACATGCTCCAAGCCTGGTCGCTCGCCACTATTTGCTGTTACCCTGTTAAGTTTGGGATCTGAGCCTGCGTTAGCTGCGCGAGCCAAAGGTGCGGCGATTCCTTTCTGTTTAGAGATTGGGTCATCTTGGCTACTCTCGAGGAACAGGAGAGGCATGGGAATCGGCTAAAAGGTATCAGCAGGCTACGCAAGAATAAGAATGGGGAAGATGGTTACCTCTTTTGACACGTCGTATTTCTTATCTGGTCGACCATCGCGTGTAGGCACGAGTTTGGCAAGAATGAGATAGTGATCGAAGAGCAGAGCATGCGTGTCGACCCAGCGGACGCCTTTCGACCCCATCCGTTGTAGGTCCCCTTCGAGAATGAGCTCTCTGCCCAGATGGTGTAAGTTGAGGTCTGCATGAAAACCTGGTCGTAGGACGAGGGTTTGTTCCAATTCCATCATGGTCACCTTCTTTGTCATCTCTGCTACCTTCGCGTCGCATTCAAGAGTGACAGCCTTGATCTCTTCCACTGCCTTCATTAAATTTGACCTTTCCTCACTATTCGGAGGCATTTTGCCCAAAACACTGTCCAAAAGCAAGGGGTAACGTTGCAAACGTGTGATGGGAGACTTCAGAAAGCTATCGATTCCCAAACGGAAAGACCATGGATGGGTCTGACCGGCGTCGACAAATTGTTTGAACAGGACGTTGCGCTCTTGTTCTCTTTTCATAAGAAAGATGGCATAAGGAAAGCCGGCAGCATACTCGAGGAAAGCGGTCCTAGCCTTCCTGATCCATTCACGGAAGATATCGCTGAGGCCAGAAATCCAAGGTCCTTGCTCTCTCTGTCGGTATTTAAGCTGTGCTAGCAGATGATCTCTGTTGACAAGCGTGACAGTTTCAACCCTACCGAAAACGGCCTTTACAAACTTGTCCATACGAGGCTCTGCTATAGCCTTGGGTTGTGTTGACAAGAGCCGATCTCTATAAACGATCCTCAACACGTCCAAGTCATTCATAAATTTCTCCTCAGAGGTTATGCATTCGTGGAATCTGTTCTGTACGAGAACCTCATCTGGTGGCTTGTCCCGATAATCTTCTTCTTTTAGCTTGTAGTATTCGGGCCATGACAGAATCTGTCGTACTCCGTGAGAAGAAAGCTCATCAAGAGTGGCTTTCTTCAAGGTACGCGTGCAGTGGAAGGAATAACATCGCCCGGCTGCATCTGGGTTACCTGATTGTTGATCAAGTTCGTGGAGCTTGGATGCATAACAGCCCTTCCCAGTTAACTGCCACAGCACGCCAGAAATGGAGCCGTGACCGAACTTGAGCCACTCTTCCTCGGTGACGAGAATGCCTGCACGTAGAAGGGAGTCGACCACCTGAGCCGCCAGTGCTTCGGCGCCGGCAACGTTCATTGTGGGGACTTTGAGACAGAACAAAACAACGAGGCCATCTTCAACAGTCTTTCGTTTGAGATCGGGTTCGCCATCGGCCATCTCGCGCAGCCATTGTGCAATACCGCTAAGCGCCCACGGTTCAGTGCATGATTGTACATCAACCATTGTAATCTTGTCGGGTTGGAATTTTCGCCGCCGCCCGCTGGGCAAAGTGATGACATCGTAATCAACCGACGAACCCGTGCCTTCATAGTCTCCATAGGGAAAACTCTGCTGAGCGCCGAGCTGCTGCTGTTGTCTCATATGCCTCAACCTAGCGTTACGTTCCTCAGCGGCGTCGGTCTTGGACCTACCCGGAGGTTGCACCTGAGGCGAAGTACTGTGACTAGAGAGTGAGATAGATCGATCGATGGCTAGTTGTTGCGCGTTCTGGCCATAGTACGCATCTGGGCCCGTGTACGGACGCGAATCGGCGCTGAGTGAGTAGCTGTGCTGCTGTATCCCACGATGTGGAGAATGGACAGACAGCAAGGAGCTATCGTCTGAGCTGGCGGGAATCGCAGGTAATGGTCGGTTTCCAATTCCGGGGTGGTAGAACATATCTGGATAGTCTTCTTTGTAGGGTGACTGGCCGTCGTCACTCTTTCCTGAGTTGACCGACACGCGCTCGGGACCTTCATCGAAACTGAGACGATGAGCCCTGGGCGACTGAAGCCCACCTGTTCCGCCATAATCAACATCAGCCTGTTCAAATGCAGGGTATCTGTTGGTACTATCGTGACTCCTCTGCGAGGCATGATTAGGATGGAGAGGCTGTACATCGGCACCAAGATTAGCATCATACGCGAGATGACCAGGGTATCCGCCGCCCATCAACCCAAGGTCGTTACCAGCAGCAAAATCACTATCACTACTCGGTTCTTCCTTATGCATTGGTAAAGCTGCTGGTGCTCCGACCTCGGGTTGGCTGAATAAAGGAAATGAGGTGCCAGCCATACTGATCCGGCGATCATCTTCTTCCGCTTGTAGAAGGGCATAAGCGCCTGCTGCGCCTTCCGGATCACTTTCATCTCCGTCATCATCATCATAGGCTGCATTAGCACTCAGGGAGCTATTGGGATTTAGGGTGGACGCGTTGGACGAATAACGAACCACTCCAGAGCCGGTCTCATCTAAATTATTGAGCGTCGTAGCGGTAGAACGATAACTGGAGGTGGACGTGAGGCGACGGAGATCGCTGTTGCTGGCCGCTCCATTATGTTGATTATATGCAGCAGACCGGCCACCATTTGCATCACCCACTCTCCCCAGAATATCCTGCATGAGATTATCCTGCGTGAGATGTTCATAGGATTGAGCTCGCTGGACAGCACCGTTGGACTGGTAAGATGCAGCTGGGGAACTCTCCATGGGTCGGCTCGGTAGCGGTGCATTAGTCGGGTGACGTGCCAGACCAGGCGAGGGGATGGGCGAAGGCGTTGAGCCGGAGTCTGAAGCCATGTTAAGAAAAGAATTCTGGTCTCTATCCAGATCGTTCGGACCAACTGGTATTTGAGATGCTGCAGGGTATGGCGCTTGCGTGTAGGATGTTGCTGGCGGGCTTCGTCCATTGTTCCAATAGGTCGGCGCATATTGCTGCGATGTAGGAGGTTCGTAGCCACCGCCATAGCCATGGGTAGCGGGAGAAGTGTGGTTATTCGTCACGTAAGCTGTAGCTGGTACGGTTTGATCGTAGCCCTGGTATGTAGTTGGCTGAGTCGGTGTCACCTGGGCTGGCTGGGCTGCGTATGTCGGCTGCGCTTGGTAGTACGGAGACTGAGTGGTCGGCGGGCCATACTGTTGTTGGCTATTATAGTTATTAGTATAGCCGGCATATGATGGTTGACGTTGCGGAACTGGGGAATTAGTATACGCGGCTGGGTTGTAGGGCTGATGCTGGAAAGCTCCGGAGGTCGTGGTTGGGCTATAAGGAGCAGCAGGTTGGGCATTCGGCTGACCCCATCGGCTGTTGGGATGAGGGTGGTATGGCAGGTTTGTCGATTGTGAACGAGCAAAAGACTGTGGGTTATAGGTGGAGGGGGTAGGCGGAGTCTGAGCCTGGTAGGCCTGCTGATACTGGTTTGAGTTGCCGTAGTTTACCCTGTTCGCTTCGCCTAGGAACAGCTCGTCATTGGACGGATGATGATGCTGCGGCTGCTGATGCTGTTGAGCGTAATGGTAGCCGGAAGACTCGTCGCCATTGTTGAAACTCGGGGATCTCGTAGGATAGCCGCTCGGGTCTGGCGAGGAATGGTTCGCGACGGGATATTGAACAGGCGGGACATGGCCGTATCGGCGCTGGTCGTCACCTCGGAAGGACATGGTGCTGTCGTCGGCAGGCTGGCAGCGGCGCGTCTTAGGAGGTGTTTAGCGAAGATGGATGATTGGAGTGCATTGATGGTGGTCGCCGAGGAGAGCAGCTCAATGTATAGCAACCCAATGCGTCGCGCACCCTCTTCCCAAAGGCAGAGGTGTGCGATGGAGCAGTTCCCAGAGCAAATATAGTCAGTTGGTCGCCCTTTGTGGAGGGAGGTTGACACAATTGTCTGTCGTCAAGAAAGAAAGAAAAGCCGGTTGAGAGAAATTAAGACTGTCTAGGACGAGGTCTAGGAAGAATACGACATGCGTGCGAACGTTGTCAGCACTGCTGGCACCGCATCATATCAACACCTACTAACAGGACATATATAAGTACCTGCGATGCGGAGCCAGGATGGTCGTTGTGTGGTGTCGAGCTGGGGGAAGATGCGAATGCGAAGTGAGTGCAACGAGCCGCTATCTTGCATTGATTGTTGTTTGGATATTGAATACCCAAGTAATTACTCGGGTAGGAGGAGATATGTAGTAGTCGCAGTATGCCGTGAGTTGTAGCCGGCTTGCGACAACAGCTTTGAGATGGAAGGGTGGATGGATGGGAGTGAGTGGGGAGGAACCAGGTTCAGTGTTTAGGCAGGGTCGCAGAGTGTGGGCACTTTGTGATTTGTGCACCTAATTTAGAACAGCACAACATCAAACCAGCACGATGTCATAAGAATAACAAGGTTGCTGCAGGTATTAATAAGACAGTAGGAAAGGTAGGTATTTTTGATGAGGTAGAGAGTATAACAATAATAAATAATCATCTATGTAGTATAACTAAGTCTGAAGAAGGGTGATAACAGAGTAACGGCTCTTTTGCATAACTAAAACTGAATGAATTGCAAATGCGTCATTGCAGACGCTGAACAAAAGAACCTGTGTTTGCAGCAGCCAGGCTTTTCAGGATTTTCAAGTCTTCTTCCACTGCAGACGCCCCCCCAAACAATCTACATGGTACATTTTGAACTACTGCAATATTACCTCCTTCCCGTAGCACTGACATTTAGGGCTGATTTGGCCCCCTGCAGCTTTCTCACTACATTAGGTACTCGACAAATACGAAAGGATTTTGTCTGATCAAACGCGAAGACGAACATTTTTTAACTTAAGACGGCTAAAAAAAGTAGAGAGAAACACTCAAAGAAAGATACAGCAGGCAGATCACCCGTCATGGAGTTGGAGCTGAGCCGTATAACCACCTGTCTCTCGTGGTTGTGTTCCTGGCACAGCATTCAGCCTCTAAGGTTGCCTCATTGTTCGACTTATCTTATCCTGGGAATGCTCATGAAGCCTACCTCAAGGTTAGGTATATCGCCACTTCTCCCGGTATTTGATCTTCAGGCTATGCCTCCACCACCCTGAGAACTCCCATCACCTGGGCAAGTCTTCGCTTTCAATTTATCCGCATGCTGTGTAGTCAAGTTCGTCTTTTTGAATAATTCTAGAATGATTTCGTTCCAGTCCGAAAGACTGTCGACCTATTTCTCATTGCAGGATCTTCGTATTCCACCCAACTACATTTCCTCCAGAGCCTGACACTGATCCCCCGGACTAGGGCCAAGCAGGTTTGAGATTAACAAGTATCAACAGCATGATGCGGCCACCTCGCCTCAACTTTTCTTTACCCCTGAGGTTCCAGTCGGCTTAAGCGGGTTGAAACACTCAGAATAGTAGATGTGTTTCGTTTGATTGATTTACAAACCGTTTCGGTAGTACGAGTCGGTGTGTTTGCGTATTGAGCTGCTTCGCGAATTTGGTATGGACATCCTTCGCAGGTCATCTTATTAATATGCTTGCCCCAATCCCCTATTATCCGTACAAGATTAACTGCTAGATACTCAACCTCTGGTTGCCACAGTTCACTCTCGATTGCATTCAAGCCAGGAAAGTAAAAGAAGCCTAGATGTACTTGGGGGGCCTCGAACAGAGTATTTGCTACAATTACTTGCTACTAAAGGCGCCGGGGCTTAGCAAGAGGCAGTTTAGTTTGTCCTAATATTTTCAAATGTACCATCTCGCAGCTCGGTGACCAAACAGGGAAACAACAACGGCACGAGTCGGTTCTCATTTTCTTAGAACCTCGAGCGTTCAGAAGAAGTTCGTGCGTCAAAGCAACGAGTGTCATGAAAGCAGATACTGGGCCAAACAAAAAGTATGATTTGGCTGATCAATCTACAGAATGTCCTATGTCAAAAACAAACTACCTATTGATGATGTATTGCTTGTTTCTCTAACTACAATGCAACCTTGGCTGCCTCTTCCACGCAACATTGCGGCGCGGTGAAGGAGTTCGTCACCTAGTACTACTGTTTCATCTCGTTCTCTCGCTGCAACGCGTGAGAATTTAAAGTTGAGATCCAGGGCTCTGCAAGATCAGAAACAGATAGACTATCAGATCTATACGTGCAAGGGGCTTGGAAAATACACATGTTCATGTTGACTAACGAGTCAGTCCAAACACTATGCTTCCCCCAGATGGAATAATGCCTGAGTGTCAAGTAAAGCATATTGATAAAGAATTCCGTGTACGGCGTACTCGAATAAATAGATCCCGACGACCGGCACATCAATTTGCTTGGATTCTTTCGATGTCCGAAGGTTCTGGCCCAGAGCTCAGGCAAACAATGATATCATTTGTCAGTGCAGCGTGGTGGTAATGACGGAAGAGATGCTCGTGCGGGGCAGCTCTGTCTCTCTTGGGAACCCCCTCCTCTTTGCCCACACTTGTGGCGGTGGAAATATGACGACAATTTGGAAGTGGTCTATGCAAGTGAATCATTGTGAAGCGGAGGTAAGGTCGGTTTTAAAGAGGCTGTAGCACCAAAACAACAAGTGTAATATTTAGTAGAATATACTATTGTTCGACATAGTCACCTGCTGTGAATTGTCGGTACCTGCGACCCACAGCCAGTCAAGCTGCCTGGCCTCCCGTTGTTTGCCGGAAGACACAGGTCGATACCGGCCTGTTCGGACGATAGGGATTGTCTTAGGGAAGAACCCCTCTCGGAGTGGGCTTTATTAGATAGAAATTTATAGAAGAGCTCTCTTACCTTCCCCCCTCCTCCTCAACAAACACTCCCAATATCAATTACACGATTTATCAACAACTAGCCAACTACACACGCGAATTCATTCAAAATGGTTAAGGCCGGTAAGTCTTTGGTCATCTCTGCTGCCTTCCCTTTGGAATCCACTCGTTCCGACGTAGCGGATGAGCAAGTTTCCAGCGCCACCGAGGAAATTTCCGCCCCGGTCTTCAAGGTCCCGTGGCATCTTTTGCTATTGATCACCTTGATGGCCAGTCACGGCGGAGAAGAAGCTACCTGCTTGAGTCGCGTCATCAGATAACTCTCATCCAGACTGATTCATAAAATGCTACCTTCCCTATCTATGTTGCAACGGTTCTGATTTAGTACTGACGCGAAGTTCGGGTCTATAGTCGCTGTCATCCGTGGAGACTCCAAGGTCTCCGGCACCGTCACCTTCGAGCAGGCCTCGGAGTCGGAGCCCACTACCATCAGCTGGGACATCACCGGTCACGACGCCAATGCCCAGCGTGGCTTCCATATCCACACCTTTGGTGACAACACCAACGGCTGCACCTCCGCTGGCTCTCACTGTGAGTTCTCTGCCTATTTAGCTAGTCCACCACCTCAAGCATAACAGCTCATAAATTCCTTTCATAGTCAATCCTCATGGCACGACCCACGGCGACAGGTCGGACGAGAAACGCCATGTCGGTGATCTTGGCAACATCGAGACCGATGCTCAGGGCAATGCCAAGGGCTCTGTAACAGACAAGCTCATCAAGCTGATTGGACCCGAGAGTGTCATCGGCGTAAGCCACCCCCGTCCGTTCTATGTTCAAAGTTGAATGACTTAATAACATATTGGCAATTATAGCGAACTGTTGTCTCCCACGCTGGCACTGATGACCTCGGCAAAGGCGGCAATGAGGAGTCTCTCAAGACTGGCAACGCTGGTGCCCGACCTGCTTGCGGTACATAATCATCCATTCATAACCAGAAAATTGTTGCTAACCGTTGCTTAGGTGTCATCGGTATCTCTGCCTAAGCTAGTCACGACCATATGAATATCTTCGGTAGCTGGAAACTCATCCGAGTAGCTTAGATAGGACTTTCTAGAAGTACCTAAGAGACTTAAATAGTTACTTGACAGCTAAAAAAAATCAATTAAGGTTATCGCTGCTAATCTCTGAGCCTCAAGTCTTTGAGATCTTTGTGAAATGCATGTTGACTTAGCCAAGCTGTGAGAATAGACATCTGCCGAGGATGATGCTATGTCTGGTTTCCGTCGGAAGCTTCATCCCAAAACATCGGCAAAGTCCTGTGGCCAAAATTCAAATTAATTGATTCATCCATATCAGCGCCACAAGAATGTCAGAAGTGTTATTTACAGGTCGTGACAATTCAGAGCCGGTCACTCGCCGTGACTTAGATGTCTCGAGTTCATGACCCCGCCATATCAAGATTCGGAGCTTTGGGTAGACCCATTGATACCCCGCCATTTTTGTCGGAGCTCTCTGAACTCCACACAATGGTCCCGCCCACCGAGCTGCACGCAGGTGCCAATTGAAACCAATTCTCTCGCATTCATCCCATCGTTCCATGATGAGCCAGCTGGCAGCTATTGTGTGAACACCTCCCTGCAGCTTTCTCCACACAATTTGCAATTGGTGAAACCTGTCAAAAAGCAGCGGCGGTGACATCAAGCTCTACTACTACCTCAACCTAAGCATCTCTCTCTCCTTGCTCACCGCTCCTCCTCAAGAAGAAAACACTTTCTGCGAGCTTGAACTGCTTCTCACTTTGGGCCGCTGTTTCCTCGTGCGTGTTACCTTTGACTTTCGGGGTGGGTGTGCACATTGCTTCTTTCAGTAAGTGTCGACTTCTCCAGTCCTTGGGCCCCTTCTTTCAATAATCACTGTATTCCCTTGGCAATATCACCAACACCTTTCCAACTTGCCACAGAGGACCTTCACAAGCATAAGATATGACCTTATCGAACAAACTGTTCTTCCTTCAGTTCCATGAGCCCTCTCTTTTATTTCTGAGCACCCTTTCTTCTTCATCCTGTTAGACTATGCTGTAAGTATGGCTGTACTTGGTATATCAGTATGATTGCTTTAGCTTAGGGGTTTCAGAAGACTTGTGCCGTATTCACGCCGGCAATGCCAAGATCTACCGTGCAATCTATCCTTTTTATTCAATTGATTCATAGCCGAATCTCTAATTAAAAAGACCTAAGAAAATAACTAATGGAGGGATAGCTCTGTATAAAGTCTAGTTCACTTCTGTTTCTCAAGACCTCCCATACCCCCAACTCGACACCATGGCGAAACAATTCTTCGCCAATGTCAAATCAGTTCTTAGTGGCGACACCTTGATCCTGGCTAGCCAGAACAACCCCAACGCCGAACGTACCTTCTCGCTAGCCTACGTCACAGGGCCTCATCTGAGAAGGGAGGGTGATGAGCCGTTCGCATTCCAATCCCGCGAATACTTAAGGGTCTTAACTGTCGGCAAGCCCATCCAGTGTACTGTTCTCTACACGATCCCGTCATCTGGGCGCGAGTACGGCTATGCCCAACTCAAGGACGGCACCCAAATCCCTGACGAGCTGGTCAAAGCCGGCTGGCTTAAGATCAGAGAAGATGCCGGACGTAAGGAGGAGTCAGAGGACATTCTTACGCGCATAGACACGTTGCGTAATCTCGAATCGCAGGCAAAGAGCGAGGGCAAAGGACTCTGGTCTGGTGCTGGTGGAGACATCGAGGTCAAGAATGATATTGGATCTATTGACTTTAACCAATGGAAAGGCAAGACCGTGGATGGAGTTGTCGAGCGCGTTCTAAGTGGTGACCGCTGTCTCATGCGACTCAAGCTGTCAGACAAATTGCACTTGCAGGCGATGACACTTGTTGCCGGTATTCGCGCTCCTGCCACAGAACGTGCCAACCAATCGACTGGCCAGACACAGCCAGCGGAAGAATTCGGCAACGAGGCGCGCCAATTCGTCGAGCAGAGACTGTTGCAACGAGACGTAAAGGTCGAGATGGTCGGTATCAGTCAACAAGGACAGCTTATTGCCTCACTTATCCACCCCCGAGGAAGCATTGCCGAATTCTTGCTGGCCGACGGTCTTGCGCGATGCAACGACTTCCACTCTACGTTGCTGGGCAGCAAGATGGCTGCTCTTCGAGCGGCAGAGAAGAAAGCCCAGGGTGCCAAGTTGCGCCTACACAAGGATCACGTAGCAAAAGCCGGCGCTGGCGGCACCTCCGACATGATTGTCTCGAAAGTCTTTAGTGCAGACACAATCTTTGTTCGTACCAAGACTGGAGCTGAGAAGCGTATCAGCCTCAGCAGCGTTCGCGGTCCTCGTACAAACGAGCAGAGCGAGGCCCCTTTCCGAGACGAAGCGAAAGAGTATCTGCGCAAGAAGCTCATCGGTAAGCATGTGAAGGTCTCCGTAGATGGTTCAAAACCTGCCAGTGAGGAATTTGAGGCACGTGATGTCGCGACTGTGACAGAGAAGGGCAAGAATATCAACCTTGCTCTCGTTCAAGATGGTTACTGCTCTGTCATTCGCCACCGAAAGGATGACACGGACAGAGCGCCAAACTATGATGAGCTTCTAGCGGCTCAAGAGGAAGCCAAGGAGGCGAAGAAGGGTATGTGGTCTGGAAAGGCCTCCAAGGCCAAGTCTTATGTCGACGCTTCCGAATCTGTCCAGAAAGCAAAGATTCAAGCATCCACATTATCTCGACAGAAGAAAGTACCCGGAATCGTCGATTTCTGCAAGGCTGGCTCGCGATTTACTATTCTGATTCCCAGGGAGGGTGTGAAATTGACCATGGTTCTCGCCGGCGTCCGGGCCCCAAGAGCCCCACGTGCCGGCCAGAACGACGGCGAGCCATTTGGAGCAGAAGCACTAGACCTTGCCAACCGGCGATGCAATCAACGCGACTGCGAAATTGATGTTTATGATATTGACAAGGTTGGTGGTTTCATTGGTGATCTTTACATCAACCGAGAGAGCTTTGCCAAGGTTCTTGTGGAAGAGGGACTTGCTCAAGTTCACCAGTATTCAGCCGAGAAAGCCGGCAATGCGAACGAGCTGTTGGCTGCTGAGCAAAAGGCCAAGGAGGGTCGCAAGGGCATGTGGCACGACTGGGATCCATCTCAAGAAGAGAATGACGATGATGAGGCTGCAGTGGCGGACACGCCTGCGGATGCCGGACCAACGGATAAGAAGGCTGCTGATTATCGTGAAGTTGTCGTTACCAATATCGATGCTAACGGCAAGCTTAAGATTCAAGAGATCGGAAAGGGTACATCTGCACTTGAGGTCATGATGAATGATTTCAAGAAATTCCACTTGGACTCATCAAACAAAAAGCCACTCGCCAATCCACCCAAGACTGGTGAATATGTTGCTGCCAAGTTCTCTGCCGATGGTCAATGGTACCGCGCCCGAGTCAAATCCAATGACAGAACCGCGAAGAGGGCTGAGGTTGTTTTCATCGACTACGGCAACAGCGAGCAAATTGAATGGGCAGCCCTCCGTGCTCTAGATCAGCCTCAGTTCACGGTCCAAAAGCTGAAGGCGCAGGCGGTTGACGCCGTCTTGTCTTTCATCCAGCTACCCACGGCCACAGATTACTTCAATGACGCTCTCGGCTATATTTTCGAGGCGACTGAGGGCCGCCAGATGGTAGCAAGCTTCGATTTTGTCGACGCGAAGGAGGGTCTGAGCTATATTACACTGTTCGACGAAGGTGCCAGCAACTCATCGGCAAGCTTTGCGGACTCGGTCAACAAGGACGTCGTAGCTAATGGCTACGCGATGGTGCCGAAGAAGCTTAAGGCCTGGGAGAGAGGCAAGGCGTCGGAGGAAGTCCTGAAGAAGCTCCGAGAGGTTGAGACAGAGGCCAAGGCCAAACGCCGAGGCATGTGGCAGTATGGCGATATCACTGAGGATTAAGATATGAGCCGTGTGATATATAGTTTCTTTCTAGCATTGCTCAAGGATCACGTAACTATAGCCTAGTTTACTTGCATACTGGGGACATCTCAAAACAAAATCCGGACTTAGGGGTCACAAAATATGTAGCATTCAGATAGCGTTGTAGTCGATAAAAATGGGAGGATGCTTAAAAATACCTGCAGGTCTATTATATATCGCTATCGTGACCAATCACACAAATCCCGACGCTCCCCGTGGATAGCCGGTCTAGCGCTTTCGGTGTTGCTGAAGGTATACTGTAAGGAAGATACGACATGCACCCCTTAAGTTTTTGGATTGCCAAAACACAAGATAAGACAAGTTGCCATGGGTTAAGCCTTGGCAGACTGTTCTTGTAAGTCACGGGGCATCAAGACCGTTTCACGCATCCCTTTCGACACGTCTTCCATACGAGAACGGCATACATTATTTCGTGCAGAATTCGGATAGGCTGCGTACCTGACTAGAACGCTTCTCTTAGGGCTTGGGGGCTGACTAGCCGATATTGGAGCTGTTGCGAAGGAAACAGTTTGAGGATTAAGAATCTCGGAATGTTTTCGTCAGGGGTTTTGATATGAGAAATAAAAAAAGAGATGACAAAAGAAACTGGTTGTTCAGAAGTAGAGAGCTAATGGGTAGGGGATCTCCCGCAGGTTTTCCTGCTGAGTTTCGCAGCAAGGACCTGCTCGGAAAATCCAAAGGTCTACCTAAGTTTTAAAGATAGAATAACTATCAATTGACAATTTTTCCTGGTATCCCTCAACCGAGACGAGGAGCCGCGGGGTCTCCTAAGTATTAAATAGCCTAGGGTATGGACACACCAGTAATGAGGCCGGGTATTTCTCGAGAAAAGTATGTATCACAAAGATATGTGAAAAGCCATTTCTGCGTGTGGCTCTGAATAAGCAAGCTGCTGCTGAGTCGTCATGAGGTGGCGAATAACAAATACTCTACGGGGTGGTGCCCGCAGCTCCCGAAGCCTCCCGGTAGCTATCGAGTAGACGGAGTATAATAGCTATGCTATCATGGTTTCTCTCTTCAAAACAGCACATCTATTTGACAAAACGCATTCATATTCGATCTCTTCTTTACGGAGACAATTTCAGATGACGCCCAAATGACGAGGCGGCAAAGTTTGTGAGATCAGATGCTCTCTCGAATTTGCAGATTTCTTCGTAGTACGGGAGTAATCCCCCGCGTCCGGAGTGCTGTGCCCCGCCATTGGAGAATAGGCCGGCATCGCCAGAATTCTTGGGGGTGGACAACTGACTGGCACTCGCGAGTTTGCCTTGAGCCGAGAAATGCTGCGAGATTTTTTTTCATGAACTACGGTCATTGGTAATATGGAGACCAAGGAAACGGATTACCCATTAGCTTATACCAAGATTAGAGGAGATGAAGTAATGGGGCAAAAGTTGTAATGTCACAGGCCTTGCCATCAGCTCCCATTTATATTGATCCCCCACCTATCCCGGTCATACTCACGTCAAACGTTCTTGCTACAAACAACAATCTATACCCATCACCTCTCCTCTTGCTTCCTTCTATCTGCTGTTTTAGTATACAACCAATCACCGCACACTTTCTCGTTATCATGTCTAGCTCACTTGATCAATTGAAGGCTTCGGGCACCGTAAGTTATCCATTCCCTGCGACAATCCATCGTCGTCGATTACCCCTCATACCCAACAAAAAATGTTACCCCTCCATCGCCATCGCAAGCTTCATCATGGCAACATTGCGCATTGACTTTCGGGCAATTCTGCATGGGCATGAAAATACATATCGCCTCAGCATCTGATATAAATTGTCATTCATAACATAGATAGCTAACCTGATTTTATTTTGTATAGGTCGTCGTTTGCGACTCCGGTATGTTTGGGACTTACTGCTCTACTAACCCTCGATCTGGACGCTGACTGAGACATTTTTCTTGGTGATATACAGGTGACTTTGCCAGTAAGTCTGCCTCTCTCACCATCGTCACCTGATTGCTTCTAACAGCCCTGTAGCCATCGGCAAGTACAAGCCCCAAGACGCCACGACAAACCCCTCCCTCATCCTCGCTGCCTCCAAGAAGCCCGAGTATGCCAAGCTCATCGACGATGCCGTTGCCTACGCCAAGGGCAAGGGCGGCGATATCGACCACCAGGTCGACGCCGCTCTCGACGCCCTCCTTGTCCAGTTCGGCAAGGAGATCTTGAAGATCATTCCCGGCAAGGTTTCTACCGAGGTCGATGCCCGCTTCTCCTTCGACACCAAGGCCTCCGTTGACAAGGCCCTTCACATCATTGACGTAGGTTTTTCTATTCAAAGAATATTTGGACCGAACTTTATTACAAGCTTGACTAACACATATCCTCTCACCTATATAGCTGTACAAGGAGCAGGGCATCTCAAAGGACCGCATTCTGATCAAGATCGCCTCGACTTGGGAGGGTATCAAGGCGGCCGAGATCCTGCAGCGCGACCACGGCATCAACTGTAACCTGACGCTCATGTTCTCCACCGTCCAGGCCATCGCCGCTGCCGAGGCCAACGCCTTCCTCATCTCTCCCTTCGTCGGCCGTATCCTCGACTGGTACAAGGCCTCGACAGGCAAGACCTACTCCAAGGAGGAGGACCCCGGCGTCAAGTCCGTCCAGAACATCTTCAACTACTACAAGAAGTTCGGCCACAAGACCATCGTCATGGGTGCCTCATTCCGCAATGTCGGCGAGATTACCGAGCTTGCTGGCTGTGACTACTTGACCATCTCTGTAAGTCCATGATCAACTTCCTCTCTCATTACATTTCGCATCGTTCGCACCTTCAAAATCATACTTGATGCAATTCTTCTAACAAAGATAAAATAGCCTGGCCTTCTCGAGGACCTCCTCAACTCCACAGATGCCGTACCCCAGAAGCTCGACAGCAACGGTGCCTCGACCCTCGACATCAAGCAGCAATCGTACATCAACGACGAGTCATTGTTCCGCTTCGACTTCAACGAGGAGCAGATGGCCGTCGAGAAGCTGCGCGAGGGTATCAGCAAGTTCGCTGCTGACGCCATCACCCTTAAGGACATCATCAAGAAGAAGATCGCTGCTTAGGTTATCTAGATAAGTGGATTTGTGGGATGGTCCTGAATGTGAACGAAACGAAATGAACAGAAAAGAAATATGTGTATATCCAGATGACAAGAATGAAAGTGGACAGCAGGACAAGGAAAGACTGTCTCTGGTGAAATCGGGCTCGTTGCTTGTTTGGTAGGTAAGGAAACGAAACTATAGAGTGGTTAAATTTAAAAAAAGAAATGACAACATGGGTTACTTTTTTCGTCGACTTGAGCAAAGCTTTTTTAGATTGGGCTTTGTCGTGTTAGTGGGAAGAAACTTCGTTGCTTTTGGATTGATGAAGCCAAGACAAAAGGAACCCAGGGCAAGGGAGGTATGTATGTCGGTGATAAAACATAGGAATGCATGTTGTAGTCAACTTTTATTGATTAGGTATGTGTTGGGTATCTTAGGTTAGTAGGTATCCATCGACTACTCAAGTCTCATCAGCACATGAAACGCTGACGAGGCGGTGCCGTATCCTAGGACCTTTCTTTTTTTTGTCTTTCTTTTTCTTTCCACTTTCCTTCTCCTTTTTGTCCTTCTTACCCATAGTACTGACCTCGTCTACCTCTTCGCCATCGTCGTCATTGTCGTCGTCGTCATCTGAGTCTGACTCTGATTCCGACATCTCTTCACCTCCAGTAGTAGTAGAAGTAGTTGTTGTAGTACCAACAACCTCAAAGATGAGCGCCGTCAACTCCTTCCCGTTCCCGCACCCCGTATCGATCCCAAAGGCGTACTTGCGCATCTGTAGACCGGCTCGGGCGTCGTGGCCGTAGACGATGGTTGTTCTGGGTGCGGATTTGGGACGTAGAGATTTCTGGGCTTGTGTCCAGAATTCGGCCCAGGGTTTGCCTGTGCGGTCTGAGGAGGGGATGAGGTCTTTTTCCTTCTTCCTGCTCTTCTCTTTCTCTTGCCCCTTTTTGTTTTGGGGGGTTGCGACGGTGACGTCTTGTATGGACAATGTGGATAAAGCTGTCTCGGCGTTTGAGTCCTCTGTAGTTGAGGTAGACTTGTGGGCTTTTTTGTGGATTTTGTCGGGACGCAGAAGGGTCCGCATGTTCATCACAGCGTAGGGATCTTGGTCTGGGAGCGGCACGCCGGAGACGAGGCCGGCGTGCACGACGAGGACGTCGCCATACCGTGGACCTAGATTCCCGATCTTGAGGATGAGAGGTAAGTCGCCTAGCCATGCTCGCTGCTTGCTGGATAGACTCTGCGCAGTCGCGAGGTCGCCTTCTCGCTTCTCTTTCGTCAAAACTTTTCCTCCAGCACTTTTATCTCTCCCGCTCTCTTTCTCTTTCGCCTTTACGGTATTATCACCGGCGCCGTTACCATTATAATTGCCATTACTACTGCTGGAATAATGACGATGACGTTGATACTCCTCCCAAGCACCCAAAACGCGATCCTCGTGGTTCCCGCGCACGCCCGAGGCGTTCATGGACATGGCGACCGAGACGACGCCCGCGCTGTCGGGCCCCTTGTTCACCATGTCGCCGACGAATATGACGTGGTCTTGCGCGGGGTTGTACCCCGTTTTGTGCAGCAGAGCGCGCAGGGACGCTGAGTGCCCGTGGACATCGCCTATTAGGATTAGGCGGCGCGGGATAGTTGTGTCTGTTCTGTCTCCTGAGGGGATCGTGGGAAGGAGAGAGGCGTCGAGGGTGGAGAGGTGGGGATAGGGTTTATGCCTCGACGAGGAGGAGGTTTCTTCGATAGTTGTTGAGGGATCCATTTTGTTGATACTGTTGACTGAGCTCGGTTGGCTTCTGTGGAGGGAGGGTGGGAGAACGGATATGGATACGGAGGAGAGGTCGAGGTATGATGTGTAGCCCAACAGTATTAAGGCAAGGATGAAGCTGAACGCCACTACGAGCGTCCGAGAGCAAGAAGGTCTTGTCTGAAGAAGGCGTTTTTGGTGGCGCCACTTTGGTTCTTTCTGTGTTGGTGCCATCTGTTTCTACTCTGGTTTTGTCTTGTGCTGACTTTGGCACGATAGTTATGATATCATATACAAGAACAAGGAAGTGAGCGCATGCGTCGGTGGCATGTGGGCTGTTTTTTTATCTGTTCGTCATTATCGCAAAGGCGCCTTTAGCTTGATAATAAGTACTGTTCGAGGCGGAACGGGATGGGATCTGTGGTATACAGTTGGCAACTGGGTCTGAATAGTCGGTGACTGAGCGATTTTGGGAGAAAAGACTATGTTCACTGTAATGGTTGAAGGTGAGACGAAGAGATCTCTCGTTCGACGGCGGCGGTTTTCTTGATGGAAATATCGCCGAATTCGGCAAGTGGGCAGGTGATTTTGCTTAAATGCATTGCATGTTAATGATGCTATCTCAACTTCAAGTTGAAGGCGAGTTGCACTCCAAATTAGAATCTGTATCAAGAATGCAGATGCGCACGACGTTTAGCTTAATATCCGAGGCTTGTAGATTTCGGCCACTCGAAGACAAGTTGCTGTTTGGGTCAACGACTTCAACAATCTTCATAAATTTCAGCAGCTGTATTGGTTCAGCATATCACGAGATGTAGACTTGCTCTCTCGCTTGGAGTGTTGAACCGACACACTCATCCGCTTATAGATGATTATGAGTAGTTGGGCAATAGAGTAGATATTCGTCGAGTCCTTAACGCCACCCAATGCATTCGTAGTCGATTAGACCATCGTACCATATTCATACACACTTCCATCAGTATACAGAGTATTGTTCTCCCCAGAAGTATCATCCGCCCCATTGTTTTCCTAACATTACTTCTTTTCATCTTGCTGTTGTTGTTGCTTCGCCTGTTCAGCGCGATACTTTTCATTCTCCACCTCGCGCCAGTCCCTCGGCTCCGGTTCATTGCCATCAGTCTTGCGCACGCCGCTCCCAAAAGCCGAACGACCCGCGTACAGCTGGTAGCCCTCGCCTTCCTCAGCGCTCTCTAGAGTCTTGAAAGTAATGGGCTGGTTGCCCCGGAATCGCTTGCGCATGTCGATCATGCCTCGCCGACAGTCGCCGAAGCCCTTCTTCAGCTGCTGGCATTTCGTGGGGAGCGTCTCGGCGAGTGGCGATCGAAGACAATCGGCGGCTGAGTTGCGGTGCACCATTACGCATTCGGATTCTTGGAGGCATTGCGCTAGGGCGGCTCCTGGTTGGGTTGGGTAGACTGTGTTAGAAATGTGCTCGTTGCTCTAAAGGGCTTTGCCGGATGAGAAGGCCGGAGAATGTGATGGGGGCTAACATACTTATCTCCTTACATGAGCTCGGCATCTTTGGTAGTCTCTTCCCGATCAGCCTTTTTCTTTCTCTGGCCTATACGGTTTCGTGGGTGCGTTATTGAATCAACGCGACAGACGCTGGTGTCACCGTTGGAGCTCTCAACTGCTGATATCACTTCAAGAAATTTGATTGGATCCGGCAACTTCTATTAGAACTCGGTATTTGCAAGCTCATCAGTTATTATGCTCTATGCAGGGACTAGATGTGCAGGGGTACTGGCAGGAGCTGTCACACCGACATGACGGACACTGGCCTAGAATGGATAAACGCTGGAGGATCCTCTTATTCCTACCGACATCTTTTGCGATTCAGAATGCCATGAGAGACATGAGTCGTAGACCGACTAAAGGTTATAGTGCTGTATAGTATTTTCACATTCACGAATGAATATCCATCTATTCGGTGTTTTGGACCAATAGTCAGCGCATACGAAGGTTGAATAGAGCGGACTAGAGCTAAGGATTACGTCGCTGACTCCTGCAAGGGCCGCCCTTATTCTTAAGTTAATCAATCAATTACATGTGACATGATATCACTGGACAGAGTTATCCCAAACCGCTGATCGTCACGACCCCCGAGGTGACCCCTCGTACCCTCTCATCCCGAGTCGGTTCAATTCGATCCCAGAGAGAAGATGTTCGTCGAACCTCAGTAACACCGTTCTTGCTTCTGTACTATTTTTCTTTTTCCTATCCCCTTGCGTCAGAGTGTACAACATCAGAACTGTGCCTCACAATGCCAGTCCCATTCCTGGGTCGGTTAAATATGTTGGTTCCTCCCTTCGACGACCTCGGTCGGCGGTGCAATACAATGTGAACATTTCATCTGACCCTGAGTAGAACCGAATATGTCGCTTTAGTCGGCTCCTTTGTTTTTATCACTCTTGAAGCCTTCATTCGAGTGTTGACCCTGGCTCTACGTACGAACCAACCCTTGAAACCGACCACTT
Source organism: Xylariaceae sp. FL0255 (assembly GCA_022578795.1). Lineage (NCBI taxonomy): Eukaryota > Fungi > Ascomycota > Sordariomycetes > Xylariales > Xylariaceae > Xylariaceae sp. FL0255. The sequence goes on from MU388897.1 coordinate 157,338, forward strand.
CGAAAACTAATTACCTGTGTACTAAATCCGAATTCTAGCGACATCTATCATAGAACTGTTGACACGTGCGTCGCAGCGCCTCTTCAACAAAGTAACCGGGCCTGCCCAGAGAAGAGCCGAAGAGAGAAAGAAATGTGAGCCAATATGCCAGGCTGTTCCTGCGCTGTCAAATGCTAATGCCTGTCTACTACAGCTATCTCGACTTCGCTCCGAAATGCCTCCGATTTCGTCGAAATTTGTGCCACCTTTGGCTACACCGCCGAAGAACATGTAGTCCCAACTAAGGACGGATTCCTGCTCGGCTTACACCGATTGGCCTGGAAGAAGGGCGAGGAGGATACCAAGGTCAATGATGGACCAGCGAGCATTAAGAAACGCATCGTCTACCTCCATCACGGCCTGTTGATGAACAGCGAAATTTGGGTCTGTCTGACAGATGCCCGGAGATCCCTTCCATTTGTTCTCGTTGAGCAAGGTTTCGACGTTTGGGTAAGTCTCCCTCCCTCACCCAAGAAACATACAAAAGCTAAGTGGGTTCGTAGTTGGGCAACAACCGTGGAAACAAATATTCCAAAAAGTCCATCAACCACTCACCCAACTCGACCAAATTCTGGGACTTCTCTATCGACGAATTTGCCTTTTATGATATCCCGGATTCAATTCAGTATATCCTAGACACTACGAGGCAGCCCTCGTTGTCCTACATCGGATTCTCGCAGGGGACAGCACAAGCCTTTGCCAGTCTAGCTGTTCATCCCAAATTGAACGAACAAGTCAATGTCTTTATTGCCCTTGCTCCAGCTATGGCTGTTCCAGGATTGAGCAACGGTATTGTCAACGCGCTTATCAAGGCCTCACCTCAAGTCCTCTTCCTCCTCTTCGGGCGACGGTCTATCCTGAGCTCCGCCACGATGTGGCAGAACATTCTTTACCCTCCCATCTTCGTCAAACTAGTTGATATGGGCAACAACTTTCTTTTTGGCTGGAAGGCCAAGAACATTTCTTTCAGTCAGAAGCTGGCCGCGTATCCGCATCTTTACTCATTCACGAGCACCAAGGCCGTTGTTCATTGGTTCCAGATCATTCGCAGCAGGTCTTTCCAGATGTTTGACGACGATGTCCAAGTGGCTCTGGGAATGAGTACCGCGAACAAGTATACGAAGGTCGCCAAATACCCGACACGTAATATTCGGACACCGATCGTAATCGTTTATGGTGGAAGTGATTCATTGGTGAATATTAAGGTCATGCTCAAAGAGCTTCCAACCCGGACTGTTGCGACCGAAATTCCTCATTACGAGCATCTTGACTTTTTATGGGCACGCGATGCCGATTCTCAAGTGTTCCGGCACGTGTTCGACGCATTGAACAACTTCACGACTGCAGAGAATCCTTTGGAAGAGTATGAGCAGTATAGGCGGGCTCGAATTAAGAGTCTATCGGCCTCCTCGACTTTCAAACAGTGAGTGCATTCATCATAACCTTATAGATTTGTTTCCATGTCACACATACTAATTATGACAAATAGTACACGTGTTGATAGTGACGTGATTGAGTCCGATAGTAACTCCTTGTCTAATGGGCCAGAAGGCCGTGTCTCGAGCGGACCACAACACAGAGCACGAGAGGGAACCCACAGTCCCACGCCCTTGGGCGATCATGTTCTCACCCCGCAGCACCCTCACCCAACACGCCCTTTCTTAGATGAAACAACCTCGATAATGGGAGACGGTGGCGCGACGAGCCCCCACACGTATGATAGTACCTTTGAGGCTCCGTCACAGACGAACTCGCCCACGGCCACGACGCCAAGCCACTCCATCGCGGATAGAAAAGATAGAGATGCACGCCGAGGTAGTGCCGGTAGTAATCTCAGTATCGACTCTTCGAAACGTGGTGGGCGCGGCGGCATCAAGATTGCGCTCGCGAAACCCGCGGGAAACGTCGTCACGACGGGGAGTAGTGATGAGGGGCAGCAGTATCGGCGGTCTCCTGGTCGGCAGTGAGGAAGGTGTCATAATCCTCGGTATCAGCCTTACTCAAGGTGTTAGGGTTGTTAAAAAGGTTGGAATTGGAGTTGGGAGAAAGGAGAATGGTGTTTCGGTGACGAACAAATAGTACATTGTTACATCGCTCTGTTATATTTACTTGCTCGAACATTGCTTTGTGGTAATTATGGTTAAATGATACCTTGGTAGAATTCGAATTAAATAAAAACTTGCTTTAAAGGACTGATCTTTTAGACTTTGCTTTGCTTTGCTGGCAATATTATCAAACCCCAGCAAACAGCCACTGCAATTTTGTTCGAGGCTGCAGAAGGGAAGACTGAATTCGCGTCACCATATCATTGCGCCCGTTATCTCATCATACTATATTATCTGAGACACAGGTCCAGGGGCTATGAGAAATTCAGCTCCTTTTTGAATAGTACAGAGGGTATCAATACACGTACATCTTCATGTCATTCTCGTTCCGCCCTGTTTCATTCTGTTCGTCGCAGCACTAGAACCATTCTGCTTAATCCTTTTCAACTCCCACCTCACCCCATCCCAGTATATTGCAAGAAGGCAAGTCCTCAAGCCATATTTTGCACATGCGTGTCAAAAACCTCATTCTTCCAACCCCCAGCCTCATATTCCTCAACCCGATCCCCAGCGCGTTCCGCCTCCTCATGCCAGATCTTAGTGATGCTCGCAGGCGTATATACGCCTCTGAACACGCCTCGACCAGGCTGATCAATGCCAATCCGAGTATACAGATCAGGATCCTCCTCTGGCATAAGCCGCGCAGCAACAGCCTTGAAGAAAGTCCACGCATCTCCGGGATTCGCAATTCTCGTCGCGCGAAGACGCTCTCTGGCGTAGAGTAGTTCTCTATTACCAGCATGGAGTAAATCCGAAATAGCGTGTGCTAATTGAGCTTCCATCGTCGCACGCAGGATTGGGCGAAGAATAGGCTTGATAAGCCAACCGATCCAAGAGAACTTGCTCTTGCGGAGCTGGTAGTTTAGTTTGTGGACTCGCACCCGAACACGCCGTAGCGTGAGGATCTGCTCCAGGCGTTCACGGCAGATCTCGACCTCGAGGTGGATGTCGATGCCTCGTTCATCTAGCGCGAAGCTCGCGATCCCTTGGTCAGCGAGGCGGAAGAGGCCGCTGTGGGCTCTGAGCCAAAAGCCGATCTCGTCGGCGCGAGCCGAGAGCCCGTCGATTTTGATGAGCATTAGATTCTTGGTAGAGGTCGTGGTTCGTACGCGTGCTTTGCGGATTTCGACGTTGTTGTAGTTCTCAATTTTTAGTCGGTATGGTAGGAATGATGTTTGGTTGACGGTTACGCCCGGTTCAATGATGAGATTTTCAAGTAAGAGGTCGATGTCCGGTGTGCTGACTTCTAGACGGGGAATTGGGAGGTATTGAATTGCCGAGATAACAAGAGGAACGAAGACGTTGAGTGCATCGTGGATGAGATCTGGGTTAGTGATAGCCTGAGTAGGCGAGAGGACGCCAAATAGTCGAAGAGTTGTGGTCATAAGATTATGAATATCTTCGTCTCTGAGGACACTTTGGAAGGTAATCGAGAGCTGCATAAGAAGATTGTCGACATCATGTCTGAGGCTACTCTCTGTCCCAACTTTCTTGCCCTTCGCTCTGAGTTCTTCAAACTTGCTGTCGATGTCGTTGAAAAACTCAGGATCCGTAAGGAGTTTTTGAAGACTATCTCCTACATCGACCATCAGATTCTCAAATTCGGGATCTTGGTCTTTATGACTCATGACTTGTTGGAGAAGCTGTTCGCATCGTTCCCATTGCTCTCTTTCGCCAAAGCTTTTGACGAACTCCCATAGGTTGACCAAAGCACGATCAGTCTCCGGGTTCTGATTCACATCATTCTGTGCAGTCTCTACAATCTCTTCCGCTGCACGCGAATACACCATGGCATAGCGTTTGATCAATAAGGATATGATGGATACCGACTCCGAGTAGTCTTTACGTTTCCGAAGGTTGAGGACCGTAGCCTGGAGCCGTTTTATGAGCTCCCGGCCCTCGTCCCCAGAGACTTTGTCCTTCGCGCTTTCGATAGCCGCGCTTGCAACGTCTGTGCTGTGATCTGCCACAACCTTTGTTACACTCGCAAACTCGTCTTCGAGATTTTGCGCTGACGGTGCATGGTCATTCGAGTCCCGGGCCACACTCGTACTACCATTCGAGTGCGTATCCAACTGTTTCCCAGCTTCTTCAGCAGCATCGCTCAAAGCAAAGGCGGAATCCTTGAACACTTCCCTTCCAATCTTGTTCAGGTCACCAAGAAAGGTCCGGAAGTCGGGGTTGGTGAGAAGTAGAGAGCCAACAGTGCGCAGACTCTGGTAAGCAGCGGCAGTATTAGCCTTAGCTTTGGCCTTCGAAGCTTTCGAAGACAGATGGTCAACATCAACAGACACTCGGCTCTTGGTGAAGAACCAAATTAGGTCTTGCAGCTGGTCCCTATCGTTCTTGTGATTCAGAAGATCTATGAATTGCTTGAGCCAAGTCTTGGTCAGCCGCATCAGTCTTTGGCCGCTATCTGAGAGATCTGGGTTGTCAGGATTGAGCACGTCGCTTGCCAGCAGAGTGCGGAGGTTGATGATGGCTTGTTCGGTCGTGGGCATGTATCCTTTTGACAGGGCACGTATCATCTGGTATGTATGTAGTTTTCTGTAGAGCTGGCGCTGCAGGTGTGTATCCTGCTGATACTGAGGGAGCAAGGGTTGATGCTCAGCATCCTCCCCGCTCGAACCGAAGCACCACGAGAACATGATCACACGATGCTCTGCAAACTGTGATGCCTAAATTGATCGTGGATTGTCGGTACAGACTCAGAGAGATGGACTTGACGAGAGATGGATGATGAAGGCTAGGTACAAAGTAGTGTACCCCACGTAAACAGTAGATGGCAATATTCACCTCTCATACTGGAGTATGTTGACTCCGTGATGTGCTGAACTCAAAAAGCTACAATGGCAGTTGCAGAACTCAGACGAAGTACTGATGACGTTGTTGATCGGAGCTCTTGCTCCTGAGACGCCGTTCAACCAGACTGGTAATTTGGCACTGTCTTGACACTGTGTGTGCCCCAACACCACATATTGGTGGTATCACCTGTCGTCCCCGGAGCCATAGTATCACAATAATTTAAAATAAAACTACCTAGGTAGGTATATTCATATCTTTTGATTTGTACAGACCATCTAACCTATCATACCGGCTACCTGGACTAGTCATCTCGTCTTCATCATTCAGTCCTTGAGAGGTCCAAACAGACTGAGACACAGGGCCAATATCACACTATCTGACTGGGCTCGCCAAGTCTATAGGTAACTAAGAATTGGCTACTTCTCATGCCAAAGAAGTCCTCTCTTTTTGTTACACGTGCTTCTTCTCCCTTTTCTCATATTATACTGGTGCAGCTTGCGCTGGCTTGCAGAGATCCGCATATGGTATCTCAATGTGGGTAATTGGGGTATCGTACAACCAGCAAAAGAAAACGCCAAACTCAGGAACGCCGCCTCAAAGCCTTCGCGAGAGCGCAACTCGGACGATGTCGTTTGCTCATTGAAGGAGGCCGTAGAAGCGAGATCATAGCTGTGTGGCTACTGCCATCGGAACACAGATCGGGATATTAAAGGTGGTTTGTCGCTCAACAACTTTGAGGGGGCAATACTACAGGGGGGGAGAAATCGGAAGGGATGGGAGAATACTACGAATTTCACCTACGTAGTGCTCGGTTCCAGTGCAAGCACTTTCGTTTTGTCATCGAGAAACTCTTGCCTGTGCTTAATGATCGCTTTGGTGATGCGATCGAAATCGCGGACGCGGTTTGCTTTGAGGTCGTTAAGCACCCTCTTGAGGCCCTCGATGAACTTGATCCTTGTCTCTCCGACAAACATGTCTGCAGAGCCGAGCTGTGTAATGATATCGGTGTCTAAAAAGAAGTCGAAGCGGTCAGCTATCAAAAAAAGGGGGGCGCAGAAATGAAGGTCCAAAACCATATTAAGACGAAGAGGTGGTATGCGAAACGGTTTATACTCACCTGACACGGCCATTGTGTCGAAGTGCTGATATTGGCACTGAGGGCCGTTCGGACATTGTTCTCCAGCCAGCACTTGCGGGCAAATGGCTTGCATCGGATCTATCTTAGCGCTAAAAGTCATCGACTTCAGTCCCCCAGGCACTTCGTCAAAAAACCTAGGATGGAATCTATAGGCACGGAAGTATGAGAGAGGGCTTTCGTATGCAACTGCATCTTCAACAGATGGCTGAGGAGCTCTAGGCTCATCCTGCGAACCAGTCAGTAGGGGAGGCTCCCTGCAGGAGCGGTCTTGTACTTCTATGTTTACGGTTTCGACGTGGGACAAATCCATCACTTCAGAAATGCCGTTGATCTCCGGCTCGTTCGGCGAAGCATCGTCACGCTGGGGTTTTGTCAGAATCGTAGCATTACAATGGCTCCAATAGCTACTTGCCTCGGATTTCTCTTGCTCTTCGGGCTGGATGTTCTCGGAGAAGGTGTTCTCGGCAGGTGTCGGCTCGTATGCTTTGACTTCAGATTGGGGTGGCTCTGAGATAGATTGGGAATTGTTTTCAGGCTCGCTAGTGGGGCCATCAGATTCCAGTGGGTGCGTGCCGATCGCTGTAAAGGCCACCTCAGGTAAAGCAGTCTCATCATCAATCGCATCAGGTCTGGATAGATCCTTATTGGTCTCCTGCGCAATTTGTTCTTCTTCACCATTCTCGGGCTCGAGTTGCTCATTGCTCAAGGATTCGGACACCATGTCGCCGCTAGATTCAGCGCTAGTATCGTCCGTGGATGGAGAAGCGTCAGCCATAGGTATGTCGGGGCTTTCATTATTATCCTTTGAGATAGCTGCTTGGAGAGCTTCGTCGTTGGCGGAGCTGGTAGCAATAGGCGTAGGGTCTGATCCTTCATCTTGAACGCTGGCTGCTGAGTCGTCTGCGGGCTCAGTAACTGGACCAGAAACATCATCTGAGTTGTTCATGGCTGTAAAATCGTTAGAATAAGTAATGAAATGACAAAGGCATAGACACAGAATAACTCACGAGTACTGGCATCTGCTGATGGTTGTTGAGGTTGGGGAGTAGCATCAGTGGGAATATCCATTAATTCCTCCATTTCAGCGTCGAGCTTCTGCTTCTCTTTTACGTCATCTTGGAGTTCAAGCTCGAGTTGGGCCGCTTGGGCAACAATCAACTTTAGCCGATCTTGTTTCTCTTTCATCGTTGCAGTGATTCGAGGCAGTTCATAGCTCACGATTCTATCGCGTCGCACACTGCTCGCATTCCTAATACCCGCAGTGATCTCATCTGTTCTTGGTGTTTTTGGTGAGCTGACCATCTCTTGGGCAGCGGGCGTTGATGGTTTCGGAGACATATTGAGAATGGCCTGTTTCGCGGCTTTCTTAGCCTCGCGCTCAGCGATCATCCGTTTAGTCTCTTCGATCTGCTTATGCAAGAAATCGAGCTTGATTCCACGGACGGGAGGAGTAGCTGCAGAGCTTGAAGCGGGACTCAAGCGATGTTTTCGATTGGTTGTGTCAGAGAGCGGTGGAAACGCTCCCAGAGTCTGTCGGGAGGGCAGGTTGAGAGAGTCCGTTGGAGGGGCTGTCTCATCTGCCGGAGAGCCCATGTCCATCTCAACGTCTTCATCATCACTAACATCAATAATCAATGTCTCATCGGTCCGAGTTCGTTTCAATGTCTCGTAAGCAGGCGTGTAGTCATCGAAGTCAGAAGCTACTGGACGTTTCACCCCTCTCCCGGAGGATTGCTTAGTCTGGGATGGTACAGATACAGAAAGACCGGGGATGCTGGAATCTCGGGTATCCCTCTGAGGCTCAGTAGACGGAGGAATTATGTCCAAAGTCTGGTTGTTCACCGACGGAGCAGTAGGAATCAAATCGCTCGTAGGACTAACTCCATTGCTGCTCGAGACAGCAGATATTGGATGCCCGTCACCCTTTGAGACGGCTACTGGATGGGGACTGGTAACAGATGATGGTCGAGTCAGAGTGTTCTCGTTCGGAACTGCAAGTGCTTTATCGGCTGCGAGTTGGGCTTGCTTTTTCTTGAGAGCGGCAAGTTTTTGCTGGAGTAAAGCATTGTTTTCAGCCTTGGTTTTCGAGATGACAGGGGTTGCACTAGCTGTTGTATCAGGTTTAGCAGCTGGTTGCAGAACATCCTTTGGGCTAGCTTTAGATGCATCGGAGGATGCAGAAGAAATGGGCGGTGCAGCAGAGGTAGGAGTTTGTGTAAGTGTCGCTGAGATAACAGGTATGATTGGTGCTGTGACAGGGGCAGACGTGCTCTTCTGTGCCATAGCGGCAAGTTTGCGCGCAATCTTATCTTTCCGTTCCTCGGCGGCTGACTTGACCGTGTTACTAGTATCTTTGGCGTTGCTCTCGACACCTGGCTTATCCTGCTTTGCTTGTGTATGAGGCTGCGCACTACTTTGTTGCTTCGGGGGTGCAATGGACGGGGGCTTAGGTGGCAGCGATGATATGCCAGAAGTAACAGCAACTTTGGGCACAGTCGCAGCGGGTTTTGGCACGGACGTATCCAGTCCGAGTTCGGTGAAGAGAGCCTTCACGACACTTGGGTCGAGACCTTCCTCAATATAGTCCTGGTATCGGACCTTCAATGGCACCAGTCCAAGAATCGCTTGCAGAGCTTGCTTCTTTTGCTCGGATAGGTTAGGCGTGGGCTCTTTGTCAGGGCCTTTCGTTGCTGATCCGTTAGGAAAAGGATGTAAGGCTGGCTGAGGTGTGCCGTTAGACAGGTTGCCTCCCACTGAAACTCCAGGCATAGAGGTCACGTCCGCAGATGTTGCCATACCCTTCGGTTCCGAAACAGTGTTTTTCAAAGCAGGGAGTTTGCGGTGAACCTCTCTGGGAGACAGATATGGGGAGTAGGACCCTGATCGCTCTCTGTCTTGATAGGATGGCTCCCAATCCTCGTCACTTGGAGTAGAGTCTTCCTGGGGAGGTGGGGGTTGATGGTTGGGATTCGACGAGGTTGAGACAATATTGCCATTCTGCGGGGTGTTTGGATCGTAGATAGAAGAACCGTCGGGATCACCGAGACTATCGTTACGGCTCGCAGCTTTGGGGAAACTAGTGGCATCTTTAGGCTCGTACAAGTCTTCGAACTCGCCTTCGCTAAGCTCGCCCTCCTCGGAGGCAGCGTCTTTCTGTGTTTGCGCTGTCGGGTTCACTGGGAGTTGTTGGCTTGGATGAGGTTGTTGTGGCATGGAGTAATGCTGAGACGTTTGCACGGGTTGTACGGGTGCCGACCAGTTCATAGTCACTCCAGAGAGGAATGGAGGAGGCACAGTTGAGCCATTTCCAAGTCCTAGACCTGGTATTCTATTTGCATTGTGTTCGTATGCGGTTTGGGTAAAGGTACTATAGGGAGGCGCTGTGGTAGGCATTTGCGACGTAGCAGAAAAGTGAGAAGGCTGTGTAGCGTCTGATGAAGAGGCGGGTTGGAAGATAGGTTGCTGATACTGGCCGTATCTATATGGTTGCTCGGCCATTTTGACAGGGTTAACGATCTGAAATCAAGAAGGTGGCGGCATGAAGCAAGCGCGATGCTGTGAAGGAGTCAATGAGTAGAGTGTTATGGGTTGCAGTTTCTTTGTTCAAACGGCGAGGAGGCGGCTCTTTCAAGATGATGGCGGTAAAAACTCATTTCAGGCGAGGTGATGGTGGCACATCAATAGGATGGAAGGACCAACGGAGGTGTGCAAGACGCGCATTCCCGTCTGGATGGACGGTGGCGTCGCACAAAATGCACTAAGCCGAATAGTCGAAATTGTCGTCGGCAGTTTTTGGCGACAAGTAGTTGTGATGCTGAGGCGCGCGGGAAAAGGTATGTGCGATCAGTGGGATGAGAACGCTAGATCGTACAAAGCAGCAAATATATGCGACGGGGCTATATTCGCGTGAGTGTGATGATGAGATAATGGATGAATGGAAAAAAGCTGCAGGAACATGAATGCGATCACCAAATGCCGATCAATGAATGGCGGCAGTGCGATGGTGCAACGCAAACACTGATGAATTATTAGGCTGACAGGTGGCTGTGTAGATGGGCAGCTGTTTCAGCTTCGCAAGCCATTGCTTTAGCGGCGCCTCCATTGTCCGAAACTCAAGCCTTCATTGGTGGAAGCCTTTCCATTTATCGTAGTGATAAAGCTTGATGGTGAAGAAAATATACATCATCTATTTATTGATGACTTTCAGATAGACTGCTCTGAGAGATAATGGACTTCATATCTCTGTGAATCCAGATATCATTCTAAATACAAATATTTTTAAATGAAGACGCTTCTCATCGTCTGCGATGTTTGTTTCGGACATATCGAAGCCAGAAGTGGTCTCCATTTTTGAGACTATGTTGTCCAATGAGGTGTGCCAAGGATCTAGAACAGCAAATGTTTACTTTCGCGCCGGTTGCTATGTCACCCCACACATGTCAACAAATGGCACTTACACTTACACTTTGCTACAAACCACTTCGAAGCATGATCTTCAATAAAGAATCATAATAAAGACCTCTTCTTTTCTTGATTGTGTTTCAGCACTATTACTGCAGAGCAATTGCCACATCCTTGGCTCTTACCATCTGTTAATTGTCTACCTTTCAAACTCTGTTCGCTCTTAACGCGTGCTGCGTTCAGTTTCTATGGCAGTCTATCTTGTCGATACTAATTGCAGTAAAACCAACTCATGAACGACTCATTCCTCTCTCCGCGAACCACCTAATGAGGCGTACATCCTTTCTGTCCTAATCAACATGTCGCAAGTCCGCAACAATCCATTCTCCCGCCTAGGGTCGCCGTCCCCATCACCCGGTCCCAACGCCTCCAGTAGGCCAAAGTCCACCCTTTCCTCCTCACAGATACCCTCCTCTTCTTCACCAGTGCCAACTCCATCTTCTCCTCACAGCCGTAAGCGGTCTCAAAGTGGGCTCGCCGCCCAACTGGCTCCTACAGTTATACATGGCAACCGCCACCAACGCGCCGACTCAAGGAGCGGCACCCCGGGTTCAACCACATTCGCCCCCTCTTTTATCAAGACCGAGGATATGAGAAGGAGTATAGATGTTGTAAAAGGCATCGAGGGTGAAAATGACTTTTCTGGAAAGCGATACGTCTGGCTTAGAGATCCGCAAGCTGCCTTTATCAAGGGCTGGGTCATAGAAGAGCTAGAAGGCGGCCGACTTCTCGTACAATGCGACGATGGGAGCGTGAGTTGTCTTTTCTTTCCCTGACAGGTAAATCTCGTCACTAATTCTTCTCGACAGCAACGCGAAGTCGATGGCGAGAGCGTCGATAAGGTCAACCCTACGAAGTTCGACAAGGCAAACGATATGGCCGAATTGACTCATCTGAACGAAGCCTCTGTTGTTCATAACCTGCATGTGCGATACCAATCCGACCTGATATATACATATTCCGGACTTTTCTTAGTTACCGTGAATCCGTACTGTCCTCTACCGATTTATACAAACGAATACATCAACATGTTCAAAGGTCGGAGCAGAGAGGACTCCAAACCTCATATTTTCGCCATGGCCGACGAAGCCTTCCGGAACTTGGTAGAAGACGGCGAAAACCAAAGCATCCTGGTTACAGGCGAATCAGGTGCAGGAAAGACCGAGAACACCAAAAAGGTCATCCAATACCTTGCTGCTGTCGCTCACTCTGAGTCCCCAGTGAAAGGGAGGGCGCAGCGGACCAACCTATCTCAACAGATTCTACGAGCCAATCCCATTCTAGAAGCTTTCGGAAACGCTCAGACCGTTCGCAACAACAATTCGTCCCGTTTTGGCAAATTTATCCGCATCGAATTTGCGAAAAGCGGCTCGATCACAGGAGCTTTCATCGATTGGTATCTCTTGGAAAAATCAAGGGTTGTCCGTATCAATTCCCAGGAGCGCAATTATCACATCTTTTACCAACTATTGACCGGAGCTGATCAACGCATGCGCCGCGAATTCATGCTTGATGGACTTCAAGTTGAAGACTTCGCATACACACGCGATGGTCATGACACCATTGTTGGGGTCTCCGATATGGATGAGTGGAACTCCTTGATGGAGGCCTTCCATGTCATGGGATTTTCCGAAAAAGACCAAGATGCAATCTTGCGCACAGTCGCTGCGGTTTTGCATCTAGGTAACATCTCCGTCGTGAAAGAGAGCCGCATGGCTGACCAGGCCCGTTTGGATGCGGATGCCAAAACGGTGGCATCTCGGGTGTGTACCCTACTTGGAATACCCCTTGACCCCTTTTTGCAGGGCCTCCTACACCCGAAAGTCAAAGCTGGAAGAGAATGGGTTGAAAAGGTTCAGACGCCCGAACAAGTCCGTCTCGGAATAAACGCCCTTGCCAAGGGTATTTATGAAAGAGGTTTTGGAGATCTTGTTACCAGAATCAACCAACAACTAGATCGCACTGGCATGGGTCTTGATGATTCTCACTTCATTGGTGTCCTTGATATCGCCGGTTTTGAGATTTTTGAGGAGAACAGCTTCGAGCAGCTATGCATCAACTATACCAACGAGAAGCTTCAGCAATTCTTCAATCATCACATGTTCGTCTTGGAGCAAGAAGAATACGCCAGAGAGCAGATCGAGTGGCAATTCATTGATTTTGGTAAAGATCTCCAGCCTACAATCGATCTGATTGAACTCCCCAACCCGATTGGTATCTTCTCCTGCCTGGACGAGGACAGTGTTATGCCCAAAGCCACAGACAAATCCTTCACCGAAAAGCTCAACTCGCTATGGGACAAGAAGTCAACCAAATACCGACCTTCGCGTCCAGGCCCTCGCCATGGATTCATTTTAACGCACTATGCCGCCGAGGTTGAATACTCAACCGAGGGCTGGCTCGAAAAGAACAAGGATCCTTTGAACGACAATGTCACGCGTTTATTGGCCGCATCCACCAACACGCACATTGCTAATCTATTTGCCGACTGTGCTGATGATATCGAAGAAGGCGGAAACGGTCGAAGCAGAGTCAAAAAGGGACTGTTCCGAACAGTAGCTCAACGACATAAAGAGCAGCTGTCCAGTCTCATGGCTCAACTACACTCAACGCATCCTCATTTCGTTCGCTGTATACTGCCTAACCACAAGAAGCGCCCAAAGCAGTTCAACGCATTACTCGTTCTAGATCAACTCAGATGCAACGGTGTTCTCGAGGGAATAAGAATCGCTCGAACCGGATTCCCCAACCGACTCCCATTCAGCGAGTTCAGACAGCGATATGAAGTCCTCTGCCGAGGCATGCCCAAAGGCTACCTTGAAGGTCAAGCCGCGGCATCGATGATGCTAGACAAACTCGGGATTGACAAGGCCCTTTTCCGGGTCGGCCTTACCAAAGTGTTTTTCCGAGCAGGAGTCCTTGCCGAGCTGGAAGAACAACGCGATGCATTGATCACTGAGATAATGTCTCAGTTTCAATCTGTCGCTCGTGGCTACATACAACGGCGCATTGCCTTCAAAAGGCTGTATCGGACAGAAGCAACACATGTCATCCAAAGAAACTTCAATGCATACCTCGATCTTTGCGAAAACCCTTGGTGGCAACTTCTTATCAAGATGAAACCATTATTGGGTGCCACTCGCACAGCTGTGGAGGTTAAGCGACGTGACGAGAAAATCCGCGAGCTGCATGAGAAGATGAGACAAGAGAATGAGAATCGTACACGACTCGAAGAGGAGCGTCGCAATTGTCATACTGAGCTCATGAGAACTCAACAAATCCTCGAAAGCGAACGTGCTCTTGCGCTAGATAAAGAAGAAATCTTCAAGCGGCTGCAGCACCGAGAGGCAGAATTGGAGGAAGAACTCCAGGGCTGCATGGATGATCAAGAAAAGCTTGAAGATCAACTCGACGATCTTCTGGAAGCGAAGAAGAGAGCCGAGCAAGAAGTAGAGAAATATAGGTCACAACTCGAGCAAGCAGCTGCTCTTATAGCACGCCTGGAAGAGGAAAAGTCAGAACTTGACGCTCGTGCTTGCAACCTTGAGGCAGAGTTAGAGGAGGTCTCTCAACAACAAGCAGATCGCAGTGCACAAGAATCCGCCTTGGAGGACGAAGTTAAGATGCTCCAGAGTCAGCTTTCCTTAAAGGATCGAAAAGTCCGGGACTTGGAGGGCAAGCTGCTCAAAGTCGATCAAGACGCGGATATCAAGCTCGCAGCAGCACAAAAGGAGCTTTCCACTTTGAGGGTTCGAGAGCAAAATCTTTCTCGAGATCACCGCGAAATTCAACAACAACTCTCTCAGCTCTCCAAAACATCTACAGAATACGAAGACATTGTTCGTAAGAAAGAAAGCGAGCTAATTCTTTTGCGGGGAGACAACAAGAAATTTCAAATTGATCAGCGTCATCTTGAAGACCAGAGAAATACCTTGTTATCCGAGAAGGAGAAGACGACTTCTCGTTTACGAGAAGTCCAAGCCGAGATGTCAGCCATGAAGTCTCAACAGTCTCAACTTCAACGCGAGGCCGAGGACGCAAAACAACTGCTTCAAGCCCGTCTCTCTGAAGATGCTCAAGCTAATCAAAACCGTGAGCTTCTGGAGTCGCAGATCAAAGACCTGAAAGATCAGCTCTACAAAGTCCAAACCGATCTCAGCAGGGAACGCCAATCGAGAGATGATGTTGCCCTCCTCTCTGATCATAAGTACTCTGAACTGCAACAAGAGCACGAACAGTTGAAGGAGGCAAAGATCACTATAGAGAAGGAGCTCTACCTCCAGCAAGATCAAATGCGGCGAACCATGGAGGCCCGTGCCACGGCTGAGAGGGAACGCGATGAAGCTCGAGATGAGATCCGACGACTCCGTGTTGCGAAGTCACAGGCCGAGGAGGCGCGCCTGAGTGCGGAAGAGGCTGCAGATCGCCAAGCTACACGGGTCGCCCGGGAACGGGAGGCCAGCTTACAAAAAGATCTCGATGCTACCCTCGAGCGACTGAAGTGGTACGAAGATGAGTGCGAGAAACTCAATCACCAAGTGGAAGACATGAACAAGTTCATGATCGAGTCTGGCGAGTTCGGCCTCAAGAACGATCAAGCCAAAGAACGTCTCGAGCGCGAGTTAGTCACCGTCAAGGGGCGCTTGACCGCGTCTGAGAATGATAACCGTGCCTTGCTAAACAAATTACAACAAAAAGGCCTGGAGATCGCTCGATCAAGTTCGAGGGCCAGTGAAGCCTCAAGAGGACAGGTTTTGAATCTTCAGCGTGAGAAGGCTCGTCTCGAAGAGCTCAACGCGAAACTCAACAAGCAGTTGAGTGATTCTTCGCTGACCATCGCTGGTTTAGAAAAGAAGGTCGAAAAGCTTCAATTAAATCTTGAGGATTTGAATCATGAAGTTGCTCGAGAAGTCAAGTCCAACCGCAACGCTGAGAAGGCATCTTCCAACTTCAATGCTCAACTGGCTGAGGCAAACCGAACGATCGAATCGGAGCGCCAACTCAGGTCACAGGCTCAAACCACCGTTCGTACGATGCAGAGCACTTTGGACTCACGAACCAAGGAGGTTGAGGAGCTTCGTACTCAAATGCTCCGCGTGTTGAAGGCGGTTGATCCGGAAATAAATATCCCAGCTCAGGCCGATGGCACTCACGATAAGATCATGAGTAATAACTTCGAAATGATTAGGAAGATCGAGGAATTGCAACAGAACTTAAGAGTGCAGACAGCCGCTCGAAGCAATGCAGAAGCACAGTTAGCTGAGGCTCGCGCCAACCGAGGGGAATCCCCTATGAGGCCAAGGCTGGAAGAGATGCACCCTAACGAGGCGCCTTTCAATGGCTCGCCAACTCAGAGACGTGCTAAGATCCACGCGAGGCAATACTCCAACACGACAACGCCAACTCGTCGTTTCGCCAACGAGAATGATTGTGTGCCGGACTCTGGTAAGTCTGACCGGACTGCCGACATTCTCAGCTTCAACAATCGCCAAGATCTGAAGACCGAGGTCGAAGAGTTGCAAAACCAGCTCCAACTTTCTCAAATGCAGAACCGCCATCTGCAGAGCCAGCTTGACCGTGCTACTCCGTTGAGAGAGCTGGGTCTTGACGACAGCCCATCAGCCCGACGAATGCAAAAACTGGAGAAGGCAAACAGTCGCTTGCATGATATGCTTGATGACTCGACTAAGAAAGTGTCCTACTTGGAGAAGGCAATGCGAACTGGCGAGCTTTCACTTCGCGATATCCAGACAAAATCCCACGAGGAAATTCTAGACTTGCTAAACAGCCAAGAAGACTCTAGACGATCACTTTTACATAGCCACAACGATGCCATCGCTGAACTCACCAATGTCAAGGAGAATTTCGAGAAGGCTCGGCACGGTCGCGCTAGTCTCGAAGTTGAGCTCCGAGACCTCAAGTCAGATCTGCAGGAGATGACGGCGGCAAGAGAACAAGAGTCTGCAAGCCGAAGTCAGCTATTGCAGGAGTATGCGGACCTGCAAATTCGCTTGGACGCAGAAGCTTCAAGCCTGGCAGATGTCACATCGAGCCTTGAACTATACAAGGCCCGTGCTGATGAGTACTTCGGCAAGCTTGAACAAGCCGAGATAGCAGTGCTCAAGGCCAGTCGAGCTGAACAATTTGCCAAAACGCAGGCTAAAGAAGCTGAAGACGCTTACGCTGAGATCATGTCCCAGCGAAATAAATCTGATGGAAGCATGGAAGATCTACAGCGACAGAATCAGCGGCTCGAAGAAAAACTTGAGGATATCTCGACAGATCTTGAGGCTGCTGTACAAGCCAAGAAGCGTCTACAGCATGAGCTCGAGGATTACAGGAATCAACGAGCTATTGACATTGAGGACAAGGAATTGAGCATGGAGCAGACACGTAAGAAGTATCAAGCTGAGTTCGCCGGCCTCACCAAAGAACTAGACCTAGCACGTGAGGAGAAGCTCTACAAGCAATCCGAGATTGCCCGACTTCGGGAAGAACTTGAAGATCTGCGAGCCAAATGGGACGATGAGGTTCTCAACAGTACAACTTGGTCAAAGGAGAAGTCTCGACTAGAGAGTACTCTCTCTGATGTAATGGCTTCACGCGATGAGGCTGTCAGCGCTCACAGCGAAGCGCAGGGCAAAGTTGTGTCACTGCTATCTCAAGTCCGCAGCCTGCGAACTTCCGTCGACGACATCACTATCGAAAGAGATGCCTTAATCCGTGAGAAACAGAGCATCGAGAAGAGATTACAAGAAGCCAAAACTGGCCTAGAGGATCTTTCCAAGAGTGAAAGTCCAGCTTTGCGAAATGCTGCTAGCACAGACAAAGAGATCCTAGACCTCAAATCCAGCCTCGCTCAGCAGGAAGACATTGCTACTGCTGCAGTCGAAAAGATGCGGCGAGCTGAGTCCTTGTCTACGGAAACACAGAAGGAGATCACAGCTGAGCGCGAGATCAATTCCGAGCTCTCCAAGCAGAAGGCGGCACTCGAGAAGAGTTTGAACGAAGTCCAAGTCCGCCTTGTCGATCTTGAGACCAAGGGCTACTCGAGCGGTAGCCAGGATGTCAAGTTCCTACACAAGCGTATTCAGGAGGTTAGTCCCACCACTCCGTATCCCCAAGCCCAAGAACTCCACAAGAATCATCAAGTGATGCATCATCGTCCTCCAGCAAGGCCTATTTCCGCACTCATCCGTAGACTTACAAAGAAACGCGACATTAACTCATCTTCTTCCCACCACCAACAGCTCGAAGCACAACTTGAAACACAAGAGAACGAGCGATCCAAGTCACAACGATCAGTCCGTAACGTTGACCGCATCGTCAAAGACTTGCAGTCGCAAATCGAACGCAAAGACAAACAGGCGACTCAACTTAACGATGACGTTTCGAGGATGAGAGATCGCGTGGAGAAACTGCTAGGCACGATCGAGGAGCTCCAGGCGAGCGAGAGCGCGAACCAGCTCAGTGCACGCAGAGCAGAGCGCGAACTCCGCGAGGAGAAGGAGAGGGCGCAGCGCCTCGAGCGAGAGGTCGAGGGCTGGAAACACTTGCGCATGGAAAAGGGAAGTGTCAGCGGTTCCAGCGTCAGATTCGGCACGCCCGGCCTCGACGGTGCTAGCACAAGACGCGAGAGCTCCCTGCGCCATATCTCTGGGGATGGAGATGAGGTCGGCAGTGGGTTTAATGGTGCGGGGGTTGAGATTCCCAAGAGGAAGAGCAGCCTTAGTAGGGCGCCGAGCTTGACCAAGGGATTCTTGTAAAGGATGTTGGTAATGTCATATGCAAGGGTTAAGGATGGATTCGAATGGAGTCTTGAGGGATGGATTGATATGACATATTCATGGCATGCGTAGGCGTATTGTATATCATGTTATGGTTTGTTTGTTTGTTTAATGGCCTGGCCTTACGAGACATCACTTGAGGTCCTGGCGGAGCATGATGGGATGGCGGTGCTTGGCGTTGCCTACTAGCTTACTTGTGTTGATAGGAAACATGATGATAATGGAATGATTTCTTGTTCAATGATGTTGTTCTTGTTCCCGCTCTGCTTCGAAATGCTTCTTGCGTCCTATAGATGCAGTTGTCATCGTCAATACGCGGGGATCTTTCAAAGGTCTTTCAGGGGAGGGTGCCTCCGAAGAAGTGCACTGGATGTCGTTTTCTCAGAATGTATGGAAGCTGCAGGCATCAGAAAGGAGGAATCAATGGTGACGAACAAAAGATTGTTCTTCATTGCACTTGCTCATTACCGTGACGCCAGGGGCGGAGGGGCAGATAAGGGGATTGATTGGGGGGGTCAGTATATCTGCCATTGTACTTACTTTGTGTAGGTAGGTACCTTATATACCATAATAACAGCTCTGCCCTCAACTCCAACACGGCCGACCAGTCAGGGTGTGAAGTTTGGGACCCGTTCTACATGCTAGCGCAGTTGGTTGATCCAATTGCGTGAGTGGGACATGCCATCCTGCTGGTCACTGAGGTTGGGAGTTCGACTCCCACCCTCTTTATTTTTATTTTTTTATTTTTTTTATGATTTTCTTATTCTAATTTTCTTTTCACTCTCGGTCAATCTGAAAGCTCTTAGTAGACCATGATCGTCAGCTTTTTTTCTTCTGTTTCGTTTTATCATATTGCAAAATGTTAATTTGCCTGTGTGGACTCGATTGACCATATTGGTGTTTGCGGCAATCTATCTAAATTGAGCGAGCGAGCGCGGCCCGTCAGGAGTCGCACGGCGAGGATCTGATTGTGACTGACCATGGGTAGCCTTGTTTAGGATATGCACAGGCCGGTCGGTTACCTTACCTACAGAACCCAAGATCGCGGAGCTTATCGCTGTCACTACAGCATGCGAAGCTGTATGTATGTATGTTTGCGTTACACGGTGGCAGTCAGCAGGCCGATTAGCCAACGTGCATAGGAATTCTCACTCCAGAAACGATCCCAATGTGATATAGTTAAAAGAGATATATATGCTTAATAGCTGGAATGGGAGAAAAAGTTCAAAGTAATGAGTAGTAGGTCAAAGTTACTCTAGTAGAAGGCAACGTAAGTAAGTATTGAAAGCATAGAGGCGTAGAATTGAGGTGATAGGTCCCAGAAATCAGCACTCAGCTGGAAGGCATCCCGGTAGTGGCCTCATACAAGATCCATGTAGAAAGCATCTTCCATTCTAGATCAAAAGTCAGGAGGGCACACATTTCACTATGGCTGCTCTTTTGCAGAATCTCAATCTCTGCCTAGCTGATATGATAAGAGTGGTGATAATATTCCTTTGCAGGTGTAGCGACTTACACAATATGACTTAGAGCTACCAAAATGAGGTTTGGGATGTTAGCAAAGCGTCTTGAAGGGCCTTCAAACAGCACCAATCAGCAGGATAACTATATGTGCATAATGAGTGCGCGTGTTCTATGATCATCCATTTCACGGCATGTTCTGGTTGACAGGAACGGTACAGATGCCCAATGGCTGCAGCACTGGATTGGTTAAAGGCGGCGTGAGACGCACCTTAAGGCTTAATTAGAACATAATCCTTTCAACAACATAACTAAAACCCTCTCGATTACTAATGAGTTAGTTATACGTCTTACTTTGAAGTCTCATTCGGTACTATTCTCTTCTTGTTGCCGCTATGTGCCCTGTTTATGCCATTGTTTAGCCACTAGCTATTTTCTTGTGAAGACTACATTACTGCGGACTTTACAGGCTCATATGAACTGATCAAGCATGACATCCAAGACCACCAGGTTCAAAAGAAGCTATGACACTCGGCTTGGTTGCTGTAGACCGGCGTGCAAATCTGGGTCCGCAAACACAAGGTTGAGAAGACCCCATTTCGGATGATTTGATACACCAGAATCAATGAGATATCAATATTATTTACGGACGAAATATCTGATCTTTTGTTGTGCTCAGTCTTACGACTAACAGATAACTTGAGCATCTGTCAGTGTCGGACAGAAGCGCCGTCGTTTATCCATTTGAGTTGCTGAGGAGTTAGATGATGCTGGGATTTCCGGAAGTACCCCGAGCAATGCGTGATCCAATTACCCGTATCGCCAGATATAGCTTTGAAAGTCCCAGAGAAACCCCTTCTTACGTGCTGGCTCACCAGTGAGAAGTAGACGGACCATTGTGGCAATATAGATATGGGAATTTAGCTTTAAGGTGCAGGTGTTTGTATAGTAAATTGAGAGTTGAATGGAAACTGGGTAGCAGAGGTAGTGAAATGTAGTTCAAAGAAATAGATGCGTCCGAATTTGATGAGATTGATGACATCGACGTGCAATGTGAGTGTCCTTTCGCCTTAGCTGATATGTTCTGGTCCAGCTTGCCGTCAGGTCCAATAGACCACATCATACTCGTTCCGACCGATTTCTTACTCCGGAAGACGTCGTAGCTAGTGCGATCAACACAAACTCAGTTCACCATGACCAGACTGTTCTTAAGATATTTATACTCACTCGATTCAAACTTGTTTGGATAGACTACAAGTCAAGTTCATAGATCCAGACCATCATACTAATCAGATAACAAAATGAGTAAAATCGCATTCAACTATCCAGAATCGATAGCATATCTATAGCAAACACGATACTATTACGATAATTTCCTAGGAAGCCATCACGGAGCAGTAGGCTGTTATACACAGCATATCATACAGTCACTCATGATGAGAATACAAAAGTACCTAATCTATGAAATTGCATGAACATATGGTACACTGGACGGCGGGAGGTGACACGAGAGCTACTCCATGCATTTCCTACTACTGCCCATAAGACAATCTGGGGTGGCTCATCCCCTTGACATCGTACATGACGTCGAGCAACGTGCCAATTTTCCTATTCTAATGACGTACATATACACACGTGCGCGCAACACGAATAACAAACTTCTCACGCGCCTAGTGGTCTTGGGTACCTGCCTGTTTACTTTCGGCCTTGAGCAGAGAAAGATGCCATGTGGCAAGTCGATAGTCGACTGTGACGGGAAGTAATTGAATTAGTTAGATCGCACAAGCAAACAACTCATACTTACATGCAGCATGATGGGACCGCACAGACTCAGAAGCCGTTAACAATCGGTTCATTCCAACCCGCTTCTAGGGCTACAGAGCCTGGCTTTCACCAAGTAAGGTTGTCTATGCTGTATAGATAAACCTCGGGCCCGCTTGACGGGAAGACGGCGGCTTGTTTGTCATCCCGAAGATCGCCCTGTCAGTAAGCCTTGATATCTCTCCGGCGCCCTCTTCCCCGTTCCCGTCTCGGATAGATGTCAGTCAAGCAAGATTCGATGCCTAAAGTAGATACCTCTGTTTCATTCAGCCGAAAGATCGGATCTTCCAGCAGCCGCCCGTCCGTTTATCGGCCTGCGGTAGAGATGTCGGGACGTAGTCATTCGCGGCCGGCCGTGCGAATGCCGACGACGTAGAAGGCGGGTGATATAGCTTTTAAGTGAGTCGAGTCGGCGGCCTTGATGAGCTGATACTGTCTCTCCCCGTCACGGCAACACACGCACAGCGGGTTTGACGTGCACGTGGAGTCTTACCACTAAATGCGTGCAGAGTGGAGGATCGGGGAATACATACTGCAAACTTTCATTCCGTATGGAGGAGCGAGTCTGTGTGTTGTCATTTCGATGCTTCTTCCCTCGGTGTGAGGATTCGAGGCGCGGTTATGTAGTGAGGCGAGAAGGGTGTGTTGTACTTGTTGTCAATAGTCGTGACTTCTTGCCTCCGATCACATGACTGCTTCCCAACAAAAGAGCTTGACCTTAGTGTGTAGTTCATATATTTGCTTGTATTTTCTTGCCCTTGTCGATGTAAATAATGATGGCCAGAAAGTAAAAGAAGCAAAACGAGGGCAAGAATGGATCTTAGGGGTAAATCTGTTTCTGGACGACATGATCCAGAGTTTGGCTTCGTATAAGTAGTTGGGCATCTGTCAGATATCTTTGGTTTTCACTTTCTGTTTCTTTCTTTCGCTTTTGTTCTTCCTCATTCTCTTTCTGCAGCTTTTGCTAAAAGCAGTCAAACTTATTGATGCCGGCTGGTACTTGATCTCTGCCATCACCGACCATCGGCCACTTACAGACTTGTGTACCAGGATACTAGTCTTCCTTCGCATTTATAATCCCTTTGTCAGTACACCATCGTGTCACCTCAGTCTACTCTTCTTACATAGACACCTCTCTCCATGCCATATAAATGGCACCTCTGGGAAGTCGATTCGGACGACTCCGACCCGGGCTGGCCACGTCGATACCTTACATATGACTACAACACTGACTGTGCCGCTTGTCATCAGTCGAATGGCTTGCTTCGTATTCTCCATCATTTCTTCGGCGGCCCAGCGACTCGATGTCGGCATCATCGTGGGCGGAGCGACAAATTCAGCCATGGCTGGGGCCGCGGTGGTGTCCTTGGTTGGTCTCGGCGGAAGGGATGTGTAAGTGATTTGCTCTGTGATATAGAATGAAGAGGCTGAGAGATGCGCAAACCTGATGCCGGAGATTTGGATCTTGAACTGAGTGCTAACATGCCACACGCCAACAATCAGAAAAACCGAAGACACTACGCTGTGGCTTTTCGCCGATCCTATGACAGATCTGAACTTCCACCGGCTGTAGACATAAACGGGCATGAGATCCGTCTCCAGCTGCCTGATAGATGTCACTGGCGTACACCAGTGAACAGTAAACCAAGCCACGTCGAATGGCGCTACGAATACCCGTACGGAGCTCACACATCATCACTTGACTCTCTTCTCCAGCCTGAACAAGAGCAGTATCCCCCGCAGGTTATTGATGTAACGCCGCAGATGTCAGACGAACATCCCGGAGCTCCACCGCCATCAGTACGAAACAATACCGTGCTGAGGCCAAGAAGGACTTATGTCCTCCGGAACACGCAGAGTCAAAAGCGGAAACGCAAGCACCACCGCTCTCGCAAATCCCTCAGTCATCGATGCAGAGATCCCGACTGCCCGGATTATCCGGACTGGCATTACCACTATCCTTACTGCGGGATTGTTCCTTCCGGGGCCGAACAGACCCCCTACAACATCAAGAAACCCAGAAAAGAAGTGAGAGGGATTCAAAAAGGCGGTAACAGTAAAAAACTAACGCCCCCTGCTCTCCGTGAGCGTTTGATCGAGGTCGAAGAGCGCCGAAAAGCGCTACGGCGACTCGAGAGGCGGAAGAGGAGAAAGGCTGAGGAAGAAGAAGCAGCTAGACGGGAATGGGAACAAGGCTCGGGCTACGCGGTGGTCGGCTCGCCCATCCAGGATCCTTGGAATGTCGTTCCTATCCCGCCGCTGGTTGATCCGGTTCCGTTTCAAGTTCAAGAGCCGGGGCATATCGTCGACGTGCCGTATCGCCCGCCTTATGCGGAGTGTGCTGGGTTTGCGGCCTCTGGCGCCGGGAGTCATCACTCTGCAGGCTCAGATAGTGCAACGTCGGTTGGGAAGAAGAGTGGAGGTGGAGGTGGCAGCCGAGGGGATTCTCCTGCCGGGAGTGCTGGCGGTGGTAGCAAGGCGTCGAAACGGAGTGCGGGGAGTGCTGGTGCCGTCGTGGACAATCAGGCCTAGTGTCGGGGGCAGAGAGTTGGCGCTTTTTGGTGAGACGTAAGAAAAAAATTGCAACTTGGAATATAGGGACTGGTGAATTGATATTGCGGCGAAAAAATTACTAATTACGTTGCAGCTGATGTACTTGTTGTTATGGGGGGCGTCGTTTTCTACCATGGTAATTGTTAGTTGTAATGTCTATAAAGTGGACAAGATTTTACATTGCGAGTTGTCATTTGAGCATTCAAGTTGTACTAGATGACCTCATCAGATTACAAGGTAGTTTAAAGAAATATTCAAACACGCGTCGAAACGAAAACCGATAAGTGAACTTTAAGATCTGTATTTATTTCCAGGTTGTTATTACTATTACTACAAGTCCAAATCTCCAGTGCAAGGGGTTCATCAATCCCCTGTATCAAGCACGGTAGTTTTTACCCTTCCTCAAGACGCCACCAAAATATGCAAAAAAGGGCAAAAAATGGGTATTTCGTTAAGGATCGTAAGAATGAAAACGATGATGAGGATGCTTTCTTTGTGCCGAGTGCGCCAACTTGGCGGTCTATCTTGTACAAGAGAATTGATAAGGGAAGAAAAAAGTAAGAGGTCACGATGCCGATGATGGGCAGTGTGGGCTTGAGGCTCGCTTACAAAGCGGCGACAGCGAAGGCGACTATACCCATGAAGCCCAGACCACTGCCAAGCTGAGCAGCGCCGGCTGTGGGTATAGCTCCAGGGGTGGAGGTTGGGGAGGAGCCAGATACGGGAGAGGTGGCGAACGACGAGTAGGCAGAGACCGAGTAAGTTGCGGCAGTTGAAGTTGGGAGGGCAGTAGTGACACTACCAGGAACAATCACAACGGCAGGCGACGATGAGGAACCAGCACCTGTAGTCGCAGCAGTGACGGTCGTGAAGACAACTTGAGGTACTGTCATGGCGGTTGAGATAGTGACCGTAGTGCTGGAGCCTGTAATTGTCAAGCCTTCCGAGTCCGTGCAGGGAACCACCGTAGTAGCCTGGACAGTGACGACAGTTGGGCTGGCGATAGTGCTGGTAGCACTAACGGTAAGATAGCTGGTGATGGTCGCAGGGGCAGTGGCAATTCCTGGGTTCGAAGACACGTAGGGTGCGCAAAGACCCTGAATGTAGCTGATGGCCTCAGAAATGATCTCGTCAGACTCGCCGTGAGCATACAAGCACTCATACACGTTGGAGATGTACGAAGAGTCGGGGCAGTAGCAAGAAGCCTCGGTGTTGTCTTTGCAACCAACAGAGTACATCCAGGTGTTGAGACATGAAGGGACGACACCCGGGCAAGACAAGGTCTCGGTGGGGTAGGCCGAAGTGGTTGTTGTCGTGGTACCCGATGAAACCTTGTATGTAGTTGTGCCAACAGTGTACGTGGACGTAGCGGCAGTAGAGCTGGATGAGTAAGACGAAACGGTATACCCAGGAGAAGTGGTAGTAGACACGGCAGCTGAAGAAGAAGTAGTAGTAGACGAAGCAGCGGGTGTAGAAGTGGTGGTCAAAGTAGCGGGCGTGCTGGAGCTGGAGTATGGCGACACATTATATGGCATTGTTGAGGTCGAGATACTGGTGGAAGACGCAGCAGCAGGCGTGGAGGTGGTAGTAGACGAAGCAGCTGGGGTTGAAGTGGTAGTGGAAGAGGCGATGTAAGTAGACATAGTAGTAGGGGTGGTTGAGTAGGTTGAAACAGCGCCGCTGGAGCTTGAAGAAAGCGGCGACGTATTGTATCCAATAGGAGTGGTGGTAGAGTACGGCACAACAGTATAAGTCGAGCTAGGCGTTGTCGAGGTAGCTGGCGAGCTGGAAGACGAGCTCGAAGGAGTGTAGACAGGATACGATTGGGGGATGCTGGTAGTCGTAGTGGTCTTGGCGCTGTATGTGCTTACTGGGTACGTGTGTGTCACAGTTGGGGAAGCTGAAGCGCAGTAGTAGCTCATGGAATGAATACCAACGCTGCAGCTCGATTTCCCTGTGTCAGGCTGGCTGGGATAGACAACCGTCACACCAGTAGCACCTCCGCATTGCGAGTTGGTCACGACGGTACCAGTTTTCTTGCACGAGTTGCGTTGCTTGCAAGTCGAGCCGTCAGGCATGCTGTAGTGGAACTCGAGGTCACAATCGTGGTCCGGCGTAACCTGGAATGTCGACCAAGAAGCCTTGTCGGTGCCGGAACCACACTTGATACTAGGACAGCTGCCTGTATCTTGTGTGGCCACACCAGTAATGCACTTGGACTGGAAATCCCGCCCAAACAGGGAATCTCTCTTGTCAAAGCTATCTTGGCACGTCCAGCCAGAGAATTCGAAGCCACTGTAGCTTGAGAAAGATCCAACATTCAAGTCAGACCAATCCCAGCCCGAGGACATCTGAGAAGTACACTTGTTGTCCGTGTTACCGGGACAGCTGAATTGAGAAGCATCGATGAAAGACTAGTGATGTTAGTGATTGCTCTATAGAGATAGACAACTCATCTAAGTTGTGTTACGAAGACTTACATCGGCATTAACCTGGCTAAGGCCAGCGGCCAGCGCAAGCAGAGTTAGGGTGTTCTTCATGGTCAATGATTTGATGACTGTATGTCGAAAAAAGTCGTGTGTTGCAGCGAGAGTGTTTCCTTAGTATATCTATCCAAGATATGTTGTCTGAATTATAGAAAACGAAAGAGAAGAGTGTGGAAGCAAGGGAAGCGAATGACCTTGACTTTCAGAAGAAGGAAAAAGGAAACGACGGATGAATAACCCTCTTGAGGGAACGAGAGTGTCGATTAAAAGACGAAATCTTTGAGATGATCGAGAGAGGAAAACCTAAGTGAAGTGTACGGGAGTCGAGGCATATATAGTATATACCTACATTGATAGACGAACAAGGACGTATCGCTCAGTCCAAAAGCATCGACGGCTCAGACAAGGCGAGGGCCTTGCATGCACCTACGACCTACTACGGACCAGGGTCTTTCTTCATGACACCCATGTTTAGAATCGTCCCTTGTCCCATGCTTTGGGAAGCGATTCGTTCGAAGCAGACATACTGTATGCATCTTACCTGGGTTGGAGGTATCAGGTGTAGCGAAAGGCTCTTGGCGACTGTGCGGCTAAAGAGCGAGAGGCGCCAAGGGACACGAAGACTGACCTAATCCCTGCCGCTCAATAGTGCATATCAGAAACGGGAGGCTGAGCACTAAGTTGGAGGGAGGGAAAGGCCGCAAAAGCACAGAGCGCGCGGTTGCATCAAGGCCGGAGTCTTTGGATGTCGTCGGACAACAAAAGATGCAGTCGCATTTTCAGGGGGCCGCCAGGAACAAGCCTTAAACCGCCAGGGAGGGGCTATAGCTGGCAGGGGTTTCAGTGGCCCAGGTACTAGTGTTGTTGATTGAGGGCCAATCATCGCGGCCAGGGTCTAAGTCTACAGCCAATTGCAGCAACTGGAGAGAAGCGATTCGGCTCGACGTTACCGATCTCCCAAATCTGTTGCTGCAGATGGATTGGCTCTTGATGAACACGCCTTTGCCGCTGCCGAATTTTTCTAAAAATTGAAGAGAAGCACGTCCAGTAGACCATTTAGTGCATTATCCCATCTTGCAAAGGACAAGAATAAGAAGACTTAACCACAAAGACGCACACTGCCTGAAGAGCACCACGGCGTAGATGATTGCTCCGATCTGCAGGTGATGAATCAATCTGAACCATGTGATGGGGTACAAAAGTTGCCAAGAGTCTTCTCTGGATGTCTTACGTAGTAGGCACTAATTGGGACTATTCACAGTCTCCCCGGCCAAACATCGAGACCTGCAGGTGTGCTTGTTGATCTTGAAACGAGCATAGCCACCCCAGAGCGCTGCCCCCTAATGCAGGTACAGACTTGCCCCAGTCAGACCTCTATAATCTGATCGGGCATTATTCAAGCCTCTTTGACAACCAACACATAGTATACAATGGCTTGAAGTCAACTATCGGATGAAATGATATTGCATAGTTATAATCCGTACCAGTAAATGACCAACCTCAAGTCTTTATGCAGATCATCCAGAGACGTGTGTTCGGTTGGTGCCGATGTGCTCTGAGATTTTGTTGAAGGCCATCCCTTTTCAATAGTGCATCTGAGAATAAGACAATAACCAGAAAAGAAAAAGCGCACAAAGACCGAAAGTGGAAGGACATCTCAAAGGGAGGAAATCGCCAGAAACTCACTTGAGGGTTTGGCGTGCTCCTTTCAAATTTGCGCTGCTGTCGTTTCAGGTGGTGAACCTTTATGGGGTGGATGATGCCCCCTAGGATCAATACGAAGTCGCATCGATTGGTCAGGTAGTACTCCCAATTGAGGTTAGCTGCCGCCGGGATCTAACATCGGCGCTGCAGTTCACAAAACTCCAGGCTCGTTTCAACATTGCTTTGCTTTACTATTCTCTTCATCAGAGGCATGCAATTAACTCCTATAGTTTGAAAAGTCTTAAGAGCTGCAATGATCTCGTCAGGTTGAGCAACTTTGATACTTAAGAAAATATTCTGACTTGTCACCCCTTTCTTGCTGGATTTCTGGTGCTCCCAAAGCTCGCTTGGACCCCATCCCCAGTAGCTAGAACAGGGGGCATTTTAGGGCCCCCTGCTCTCGATCCATGTCGAAGTACTCAGGGACGAAACCCGAATTTGCAAACGGTGACAGCTTCACACCCAAATGTCGGCGCAGTTATCATCACGGGAGAATCTTACCTAATAGCTATGACTGGGACTTTTCGGTCACTATGAGAGACTACCATCCCGAGACGAAATATCCCGCATCAAAAGTTCGTGTTCTTGATGGTGAGACTCTAGTTCTGCCACTTGGCTCTTACATGTAGCATTAGGATCGTAGCTTTCCTCCGAGCGACGAAAACATGCCACCGATTCTCAAAATGCTCCATCATGATCTAGACAAAATGATCAACAGGCATAGATCCCATCTGTCCACTCCTGGAAGATGACACTTTGTACGTAGAAGGTGATAACATCGCCCACAGGAGGGGTCTTTTTCCAATGATTCATTTGCTCCGTAACCAAGTCAGGGTGTCTTACCACAAGAAAGAGAGACAGGGTCTTTCCGACAAAAGAATTACTCCGAAGGGTCGCTTATGTATATTTCCGAGTCACTATCCGGAGCTAGGTCGACTTCGTTTGTTGAAGCGATGAAACACTCAAGGATAAAGCACTCTTCACCTACTATTCTGGAGGGAAAAAGCAGCCTACATCGAAAGGTGACGAGTCCCATTCACTCATGACAAACGCACGGTGTGGGCAACAGTAATGAGCCTGCCCACCTGAGAGTCTACCTCGCGATGCAACATCGCGTTGCGCTCCTCCGCTGTTCACCGAAACCACGCCAGTAACTACTAGGGACACAACCTAGGTTTTAGGTCGTTGGGGGTATTTACGGATAACGGCTTCTCGCCACGGCCGACAAACCAGGTGAACGGGGGGAGCCTCGTGTTCAAGTTGTCACTAACTTCTTGGAAGAAAAAATCAATATATCACACAATATACCTGAGCCCAACTCCATATAGTGTGATCACTGGGGATAGTTGCGTAGGCGACGCTCCAAGCGAGATTTGTCTGTCACCTCGCGCTTCTCTAGGCTCTCAATCAAGAAAGGGCAATGCTGAGTAGAAGCGGCAGGCAGTAAAGGACCCTTGAGTAAGTAATAAGAGTGTATGGGGAAAACGATTGAGGAAAGTTATCATGAACAGCTCAAGGGAGGATTTGTACTCCTGAAAGAATGTTACCGAGTTACCGGAAGCTACCTACCTTACGTAGGTGAGTCAGAATCCCCCAACAGAATCCCGGCAAATCACAAAGGATCAACACTTCAAGAGAGGAAAGGAATTGCGCTCCCACGTGCGACCGAACCGGGATGCTGTGGATGCATAGTCCAATCTCTACCTAATGTGCCTATCTTATTTCTCCGTCTCTACTCCCGCGAGATCCATTCTGATCGGCATAAAGATCATATGTGTCCACGGCGTCGATCAGTCGAGTACCAGGTCAAGGAGGTACGAACGATTGTATTAATAACCAAACTATTATTATAACTCGTCAGGAACAAGTTTTTTTTGAGTTGTCATGTCTTATCTATTTTCTTTCTGCCATAGATTTGAACAGCTGCTCTACAACCAGGAGGCCAAAGCTCGCCCACTATTTCCTCTCACAAACAACAAAGCATGCTATACATCTGCGACCGCGACAACCAAAACGGAAAGCTTTCCTATTTTAGGCACTTCACCTTTCATTGACATGCCTAGCCATAGGCCATATTTCTGACCACATTCCAGAGCTAGGTAAATGAAAGGGCGACGAACGGAAGCAAGCGCTTCGCAGAACTCGGATTTCGGAACATCTTAGTTAGCAAAGCAAACAACTACCTAGCCAGTGGCCTATCGACTGTTGGAGTATACTCGTAGAAACTTGCCCAAGACCTTTGCATACTGATCTGAGCATCTCAGTAGGTAACAGGACCAAGATGTAAGCGTATCAAAAAGAGGTTGGCAATCCAGTTTCTTCAGCGCGTCATCCCGTCGTTACCGCCTTACATTACGCGCCGCGCCGATGCTACCGACGATAGTGGAGGCCATTCCGAGTTCCCACCCCTACGGGCGCTTAATACCAGACCGCCCTAGATCCACCCAAGCTACCAACAGGCGGTAAAATAAGACGGGAAAGGCGAAGATCATCAGCTCCCTTCCCGTCCTTTCATTCTTTCATTTGCCTCAGCTCAGAAATAGTTTGTTGTCTTAGGCATGGAGTAAAGGGTTTTTGTAACCTTCTTTGCAGCCGCCCTATTGTTAGTTTCTATTTCTGGAGCTTTCAGCTCTGCAACCGTAGCTCCTGCAAAGGAGAAAAAGGATGAAACATCATATCGTCAAAAGCCATGGCATCACTTCAACAACCGACGCATTTTCTAATTGCTGCAAGGATCGGGATCGGTACTCGGAGGTAATGGAGCGAGGAATAGCCTTGCGCCGCGTGAGGAGCAGGACCAGCCGAGGCATAGTATCTATATTTAACCTCTAAAAGGCTACCTCGTAGAACGATCAGGTAAAGCAGATCGATCCCAACCCTAGGTAAAAGGTAAATTACCCGCCAGCGCCTTGCATCTTCCTAAACCGCTCCTCAGCCGCGCGCGCCCTCCGCTCACGATCCAGCTTCATCCGCTGCTCAGGCGTCAGACCCCTCGCCTCCTCCTCTCTCTTTTCCTGCGCGGATCTCGCAACACCAGCATCCAGTATACTTCTGCTACTACCCGTTTTCGTCGTGACTTTAGGTCCCTCGCGCTTCAAACGATCTTCCTCGGCTGTGCGCCGTGCACTCTCTTTGCGCTCGGCCTCGACGCGGTCGCGCTCCTCGCGGCGCTGGGCGTCGGCTCGATTGAGTGGTGCGGGCACGTGTGCTGCTTCCCAGTCCCAGGCTTTCTCGCCTAGTTCGTCGCGGGCTACGCGGAAGGCGTCGCGGGTTGAGCGGTCGCCGACTAGGTCGAAGGGGGTCTTTCCCTCGGCACTTTGCTGCGTTGGGTCGGCGCCGGCTTTTACGAGGAGTCCCGAGACGAGCGGTGCTGAGTTCTGGCTTGCGGCTAGGTGCAAGGGTGTCGGTGCATGATGATTCTGTTGCGTGTCGGCGGGTTGGAAGCAAAAATCTGGTGACAGATCGTTTGTCTTGAGGTAAGACAGTAGACCGGGCAGCTTTGAGCGCCGGATAAATGCCTGTAGCTGAGATGTGTGTAGTTGTGCTGTCTCTTCCTCTTCGGTAAGCTTCGGCGCAGCTGGTTTGGTGGGTTTCGCTGGCGTTGTCTTTGTTGAGGACTCAGGCTTAGCCTTCTCTAGTTGTGCAGGGTCAATCTCTTTCATTTTTAATCGGGTGAGTTCAATGAAAGACCGCATAAGTTCATTTTGGGTAGGTCTCCGTGTGTTGAAAGGAAATCCTCGTATCCGCGGGTCGTTAGCTCGTAGCACCTGACCCTCGTAGGGGCCGAAAAGTGTCCTCCGGTTCATCGAACTCGTTGCACGGATGAACAGAAGCTCCGAAGTGTCGAGAAGCCCTTTCCAATCTTGCAGGAGTGCCCGGACTTCGTCTATTAGTGCCTGCTCGTTGTATCGACGGATGCTCGAACCGGCAGAGTGGGCGTTTCCTTTCGCGTTGTCATTTGCAGACTGCAAACCACCTTGCTTTCTTCTTGTTGTATATCGGTGGAAAGTCTTGTGTGCCAGAACAGTTGCCTCGCGATTCATGGGACCGACAGAGCCATATTTTGTTTGTCGCGGTGCTAGCGACACCACCATGGCTGCAAAGTGACCACCACCAATCATGCATAAGAAGATGTGCGGTCCATTGTATGCCGCCGAGGCCAGATTTCCGTCTGGACTGGGCTTGGGTATGGATATTGGCTCCAGTTGTTTCTTCTTGATTACCTCTACTAATTTGCTCTCGTCTTTTATCTCGTCGGGCGCAAAGATAGCATGGTAGACGCCAAAATAGTTGTTGGGCGGTAAGGTGGGCGAGCCAAACCAAAGCAAAGGCGGTCTACCACTGCCTCTATTTCTTTTTGTGCTGTCATCTTCGTCTGCCTCTCCGCTCGCGTTGCGCGCGTTTCTTTCAGCCAGTGTAGCCTGTTTCTTGAGCAAAGCAGTTAAGGTGCTTTCTTTTCCATTGTCATCCTCTTCATCCGACTCTGAGGACTCGGATCCGGACAAGCTCTCATCTAAACTGCCAATGAGTTTCTCAAATTCGACTTCTGACACGGGGGTGTTTCCGCGCAGCTTTTGCTTTAGATTGTAGTGGTGCCAGTCGGATTTTAGATGGCCTCGTTGGTCTTGGACTCTAGCAAAAGACAGACCGCATAACGAACAGGCCTGAGATCCGACGACATTTTCGGTAGAGGCACTAGACGAGGGATCTTGCGACTTAGATGCAGCGGATGACGGAAGATTTATTGAGTCGAGTTGCGCATCTTCTTTGAGGGTGAGAGTCGAGAGGACTTCGTGCGGTAGATCATAAACTAACGTGGGATTAGCAGCTGAGCAGGTCGCGATGTATTTGTGTTGGATGGCATACTATAAAGCGGACGCTTTAATAAATCTTCGGGGTTTCGATCCATGACCCACGATATGTATCACCCCACTCAGGTTTTGTGTATAGAATGAGGAGGATGAATGGGAAATGAAGTGTTGTACGGATCGGTAGTCGAACATGAGCTCCCAAAAATGACGATAGAGCTTCTTTTAGAGAAATTATTGGTGGGGTTCAAGGGCCCGTCCGGTCTTTGACGGCATAGGAAGCCTGTGACTCAGCCGGTCAATTCAATTCTCCTCACCACTTACTACAATCCGGGTGGCTGAGTATGTCTTGCTGCTGCGCCTTGAGCTAAAGACCGATCATATTCTATTCTATTTCATTTTATTTCATTTCGTTGATTAAAAATCACCCCCCAAAAACCTTTGTGCAGACCCCGCATTCCCTAACCCCTTAGATTAACTACATATCTTTAATATTGCATTTTTTTACCAAAATAACTGTAAATGAAATAAAATTATATTCTCTATAATTATAACTTTCGAGGCTTTAATATTTTGTTTACTAACTATAAACTTTACGTAGCGCCGCTAGTTTTCGAGGTATACTATTAATAAAAATATTTATAAATAACTAAAAAACTTTTTACTACGTTTTATATATTTAATTTTTTAATATTGCGATATTTGCCTTGTTTTTTTTTAATAAATATATTTTTAGATATTTTTTATAAAATATATTTTTTAAAATTTATTAAATATATTTAATAAAATTTATATTAAAATTATAAATAGGCTAATTTTATTATTTAAATTTTATAAATTTTTAGCTATTTTTTAAAATATTTTAAAATATAAATTTAAGCGTTATTTTATTAAAAAAAACGTTTTAAAAAATAATAAAATAATAATACTTCGTTTAATATTTTCGTATATAATTTAGAAATATAGCTTCTATTTTTAAATATAATATTTTATTTTATAATAATAAAATCGAACTTTTCGTTTTCTTAAACAATATTTTATATTATAATTAAAATATTTATTTTATTATAAATAATAATATTAACTATTTAATAATTATATATTTTATTATTATATTATTAAATTTAACTAATATTACTATTAATATTAAAAATTACGGAATATTTATTTAAATAAATATTTTTAAAATAGATTAATTAGTATAATTTAAAATTATTAATTTTATTTATATATATTTAAATTAATTTAAATTTTTTTTATTTTTAGATATATATAAACTTAAATTTTTCAAACATTAATTTTAATAATAAATAGATACGTTTTTAAAATTTTTAATAATATAATCTTTTTGTCCGAAAAATACGAATATAAATTTAAAAACTTACTTTTCGATTTATATTTTCTAAAACGTAAATAGTAAATTATTTTTATATAATATTAGATATTTATTATATAATATTAAAAAATTTTAAAATATAAGTAAAATTTAATAGTTTAGGTTTTTTTAAAAGTTTTTTTAGTTAAAAAGTTACAGTTTTAATTTATTATTTTATAATATTAAATATTATATTACGATAGATCCCAAATCGTTCTGAAATATTTTTTTTACTATATCTTTTATTTATTATTAATACGATCGTCGTATAAATTTGCAAAAAAAGCTATTTTTTTCCTCTACCTTTTGGCTATTCCTTTAACTGCCATTTCACCTCCGCTACCCTAAACTACATTTTTTAGTGGGCTATGTTCCACTTATTTCTTTTAAGCCCCTGAAATCTCATTTCAATGAAATTATCACCAACGTTATTAATAATACTAGCCTCAACAATACTATTTTTTATAAGAGAGTATAGAATAATTTTTATATAGATATAATTGCTTTATTTTGTTATATATTATAATATTTTTCTGCTTTTTAAAACTTTTGTTAAGATAGAAAAAAAAGAAGGTATAATTACGAAAATTAATCGTGGTATTTTATAGCTAAATATTGTTTTTATAATTTCTGTAAATAATATTAATACTTTTATATTTATAGCTATCGAATAGTGCTAAATTAAAGTTAATATATTGTTTGATTTGCTTTTAGCTTTATTAATAATATTTTTGCTTATATAATTTATCGAGAAATAGATTATATATTATAATATATAGTAGCTTTTATATTTTTTGCTATATTTAAAAAAAAGCCGTTATTTATATTTTAAGTTTATATTTATATTTAAATTGATGATTTTTATTATTATATTTATTTATATAAATATATATAAAAAGACGAATTTCGATAATTATTAAAATTTATATTACTAAAACTTGCGGTATTTATTTATATTTTATATTTTTAAAAACTACTAATATAAGTTAATACGTAGATTTAATATTTTTAATTATATAAGGTATTTTTATATTTTTAATAACTTAAAAAATAAAATTTATAATTTAGCGTTTTATTTAAAAGTTAACGAAGTTAGTAATTATATCTATAATATTTTAAAATCGATATTAAAAATAATATTAATAAATTTTATTATCGACAAAAGTATAGTATTTTTCGAAAGTAGATTTATTGCTGCTATATATATAGGTATAAAATTATATTTTGACGGTTTTAAGGTTTAGATTTTTACTTTTAGCAGCTATATATTATACTAGCTATAGTATTTTAATAATAAAAGTTTTATTAAAATTTTATACCTAAATTAGGTATTAAAAAGCTAGCGGCGCTTTTGGCTTTTAAAATATACTTCTAATTTTAAAAAGGCGCTAAAAGTACTAAATAATAGTTAATAGGTAAATAAATTAATTTCCGGAAAGTTTAGATTTTTGCTAATTAATATAGGTATTTATTATACTCGTTTGATTTCTTTTTTATTAATTTTATTACTTTTTTTTCGATAACTTTTTTATATCTAATAACTTTTTGCGATTTTTCCGTAATTATTTTAATATTAACGCTATAGCTACAATATGTCTAAATTTCGGTATATACAAATTTTTCGTCAAAACGAAAGAAAATAATAATAATAAAAAAAAAAAGCTCTAGAAATAATAAAAAATTAACTTAATTAACGATAAAAAGATCTAATATTTTGTTTTTAAAAATAATACTATTATATTTATTATATTAATTATATATATTAAAAATAAGTTTAAAATATAATAATAATACATATAATTATTTTATAATATTGCTAATAATATATATAATAATAAAAAGCGTAAAAAAGTGCTATTTTTAACGTAGTTATATTATTATAATATATATAAAAATAATATTAATATTATTAATTAAAATAAAGCTAAATTTTAAGATTATTATATTTATTATAGCTACGATTAATATTTATTTTTACGTTTTATTTTCAAAATTATATTAATTAATATATAGCTATTATAGTATTTTATATATTAACTATTTTGATAGAAGTATTATAGGTATTAAAAAGTATAAAAAATCGCTTTTTTTGAAACTATTTTTGACAAATATAGTAAATATAGCAAAATTGGCATATAAAGCTATTTATGTACTAATTTTGTTAAAAAAAAACTTTTTGAATATATTTTTATTAAAAAGGGCAAAAAGGCTAACTATAAAACGTATTAAAATTTTATTTTATATAGCTAAAAACGTACTATTTTAGATATATTAAATAGTAATACTATTTTTAGGCTACGAAAACAAACAATCTACAGATATGTAAACTACGATATTATACTTTGCAATAATAAACGTTGTTGGAAGCTTTATTATAGTGTTAAAATACAGCCAAATTTGGGGTAGTGAGAGCTTTTCTGACAAATACGGTTTTATTGGTTAAATATCCATGTCGATGTGGAGTAGTGGGTTACTTTTGGTAGCGGAGGTGAAATGGCAGTTAAAGGAATAAGTAATTGCTTAATTTTTTACGTAGAGTTACAGGTATTGTTGAGAAAATAAGGTTGGAAGAAAGAAGGTGGTTTAGAGAAGTTTTAAAATTAAAACGCGTCGCGGGTCGCGTTGTGGGGTCTGCACAAAGGTTTTTGAGGGGTGATTTTTTACCTATGCAATTCAATCCATTAGCTGACATTGAACCAATCAGAGAAGATGGAGTCTGGGATGCCCATGGTGTGTGTTTTCGGACGCTGAATGGTCCCTTCATCAGCCAGCTTACCCTGGAATTGATATTCACAACCACCTTACAACTCATGTCGACTCTGCAGGACTTACTTCCCAGTCCAAATTGGTAGATCTCCTTGGGCTGGGGGCATAATACAATTGTCATGGTATGCTAAAATTTTGATTGACAAGAGGAATAGTCTTCCAGTACAAAAAATGCAATCTGGACGTATTGTTGTGTTATGATGACAAAGACGAGTTAAGAAATGTCCTCTTTCACCACCTTACTTAGCTTGTTCCATGAGAAGCCGGAACATTCACATTGTCAAGTATACTTGTTCTTCATGAACAAAGAATAGGGCGCTTTGGTCCGTACATAATCTCTACCTTTTTCTCTATGCTCAGGAACAGTCTGCCCAACTCAGAACTTGATTCAATCATTCTTCTGCTGTTGACAGGATCAGCTCCTAGAAGAGGATACCGGCTATCGCCCTTCTAGGCTCCCTTCGTTTCTTCTCTGCCCCTTATCTTTATGGCGATTATCATTTGTTTCCTTTTATACATTTTTATTTTCATACTCCCAACCGCCATCTAGTTTTACCTCCCTACGTCGACCATATCAAACATCAGATGTGCCTGAAAATCACCCTTGTGTGCACCTGTGCCCACAGGGAGCGACACACTGAACGCTGCTTGTATGATTCCTACAAGAATGATGGCTATTCCTGGATCTTCACCTGCTGTATGCCCGAGTGCCAAATACAGAGAATGAAGCAGCACCTCGAACGCGTGTGTAAGGAATGTAATAAATGGTTCTACAGGCACTATGGCAGGACCCATTATAAACAAGCCATTGCCAACTTTCTCGAGTACAAGGAGAGAAAAGGCTGGCAAGGCGAGGCGATAGAACCTCGAACCGTCCCTCGTGAGATGCTCACGCGGCACTACCTGGATCGAATGCCACCAGTTCCTATGAGACATCAGGGCTATGCCCATAATAGCGCTATGACTGTGACGATGGGCTTCGAGCAGCACCGCCAACACCAGCGCCAGCAACAGATAGAGTATTATCGGCAGCAGCAACGGCCAGACCAACGTCAAAATACTCACCCATCCGGAAGCAGATCCAAACCCGGACACTGGAGAAGGCCGTCCGATACGCCTCACCCGAACCGGGCCCTTCGTCGAAAGGAAAGCTCCACCAGCATAGACTGGACTGCTGAGGGCGTGCTTTCAGACAATTACGCCAGCCCCTCGACAGAAGCTCCCAGACGCCCAAGATTTGCACAAAGCCAAGTAGGCCCACCTCCTCGCCAGCTTCTTTCGGCTGACCCGCCTTTCCCAAAGGACGCCAATCCAGAGCTATTCGTGATCGATAACGACGACGACGAAGAAGATGACGAAGACAACTCCAATTTCGATGACTACTACTCCGAGTATCGCTCTGAGGCCGATATCTCGCCCATCATGAAGGACTGCCCCCGACTGAAAAGCCCACAGCCGATCTATCACGATGCCCGTGTCGATCGCCAGAGGAAATACCCCATGGGCTCGGTCCCCGACGAGTTCCTACATCTTGTAGTGAGTCCGGACTCCATCATGTTCAACCGGAATACCCCTGAGCTCCAGCACCCGCAACCCAAGAAAGGCAAGGGGAAGATGGTGAAGCGCTCTGATTCGGATGCTAGGTCTACTTCATCCCACGTCCAGCGTCTCGAAAAGGCAGCCGAGACCTTCGTCGTCCCTGACCCTCCCGCCTCAGTCGTGACCCCGCCGCCTAATACAATTCTTCTGAATGGCATCTGGGTGCCCAAGTTAAGTAGTCCCCCACCACCCCGTAGCCGTCGCGCAACTCCTACCCCCAACATCGTAGACGAGACCGCCTCCTCTCAGGAGCAGCAGAAGCGACGAGAGCCCAAAGGGAAAGGCAAAGCCGTAGACCGCCGTTCTCGCCCCGAAGTCCCCAGACTGCTCATCCCCGGCAATGACCCGGCAGCAAGAGACCACCAAGCTCAGTCTGCCAATATCGCCTCAGCATCAGCGTCCTCCTCTTCATTCCAAAAGTCCTCCACCTTCCCGCGCTACAGTAATAAAAACCTCCCGCCATTGCCACACACCCCTGAAACGGCGATGGCTGCCTCCGGGTCCGGCTCTGTTTCCAACTCGGGATCCATGACCGACCCAGGCTCGGCGCCTCGCACCGCGCCTCTTTCTTCCAAGCGGAAGACACCCCGTACGCCTAGGCGCCGGCCGGCGTTCTACCACGAGGGTGGGACCCCGTTCGACATCACCAACAATAATTGGACGGATATCCCGCTCGATGACAACAAAGCTGGGAGCACTAAAACTTTTGCCAGCTCCAGCTTTCGGGCTAGAAGTGTAAGCTTGAGTAGTTAGTGGATGATATGAGTGTAAGTGTTTTGTCCTCTAAGCCCGTCCACTCCTTGAGAGGTAAGTCAGATCATGTATATATCGTCATGGTTGTGTATATTACATTTTGATTTTCTTGCTATTGTACGACCACGCTTGCTCCGCGAGTTGTATTCGAATAGCCAAATTCTATATAAAATTACAGTCTCTACCGTAATCCTGCTTTCCAAGTGCTCCGTGGTAAATTATAGCTTAGATTTCTAAAGTGATTAACATGCGAGGACGCTGTCTTACTCAAAGGGTCGAAGGTAATATATTTAGGCTGCTTATATCTCTCGGATTCGTTTAGAATCATACCAACATGTAAGTCCATATCTCACTTCCTTTTCCCTCCCTTCCCGCCACCCTTCCCCTTCCCTTGCCCACCTCCTCCTCCTCCTCCTCCACCACTACTCATAACCTTCAAACTCTTCACAGGCACAGCATTAATAACATCCTCAGCCTTAATAGCGCGTATAAGCTCGACCTCCCTCGGCCACATCCGCTCCTTATCCGCACTCTTCTCATCCACAACACCCTTCTTCTGCGCCGCCGCCTTCCACGCCTCCAGTATCTCTTTCACCGCTTTCCCCTTCTTCTGCGCGCCGGGCTGCAACTTCACTTTATACTTGCACTTGCCTAACGCGGCATACGGCGCACAGAAGACCACGGCCTCGAGAATCTCGTCACCAGGGAGTGGCATGCCTACAAGGGAGTCCAAAGGCGAGAGATTCGCAACCTCGTCGGGATCGAGAACCTCCATGCCCTCGTCGAGCATGAGCTTGCGCACTTCCTCATGCTCGGCTGTCTCTCGCTGCTGGCGCTGATGTTGGGCCCGACGGCGCGCATGGGCCGCTTCAAGAGCTGCTTCGCGATCGGCTTTGGCTTTGGCTTCCGCTTCGGCGCGTTGCTTGCCTGCGGATGCACCGATGAGGGCTTCGATAGCAGCGCGGTCTTCCTCGTCTTGGTCTTTGTATTTCGTTGCTGCTTTCTTGGCCTTACCGCGCTGCCCGCGTTTGGGTTGCTGGTTGTTTTTCTTAGATTGTGATGGTTGTTGTCGCTGCTGTCCGCCTGCAGATGATGCCGCCTGTGTTTGTTCAGTTTGTAGACTCTCGGTCTCTGAGGCCGCGTCTCCTGCGACCTCCTTCTCCGCTGTTGAGATGGCTTGTGAGGTGTCAGGTTCATCATCATCAGCACCACCTTCAGGAGCTGCCTGGGCTTCAGATACAGTTAATTGATCCATCTCTTCTAGAAGGTGGGCTTCTTCGATCGACTCTAGTGGCTGACTATCTCCGGCATTACCCTCAAAGCTCTGTAGAGGATTTGATCTCAGCTTAACATCTTCGTCTTCTTCAGCAGTGCTGTCCCCGGAGTCACTTGCTGAGTCGATCGTGTTTTCTCCGCCAGTAGTTGCAGTGTGTTCATGTTTAATTTGATCCGACATCCCCGTCATAGAGATTTCAGAAGACTCAGCACCGGCAGGGGAATCATATAGTCGGTGCTTGACATGTTTCGCCTTGCTTTCTTCACTGACCTTGAACATCAGAGCAAAGCCCATCACAAGCTGGGACGGTGGCAAAAAGTTCTTCTTGCCGCGAACCATGAAGGACCCAGTAGGGAGGAACTCTCCTGTCGGAGCAGATTTAGATACTTGGTCAGCAGTGACCCACCAAGCGGACATGGAAGCTTTCGAGTCCCATGCAGTCGATGAGCAAACGGCAAGCGATCCGGCTTGTGACAGGGTTGAAGGCGGTATAGGTGCGTCGGGCATATTCGGGCTGTTCTTGATGATCACGCTGGCAGCGCCATGAAGATCCGCATGCACATAGACATCACCCTTTTTCAGATAACGTCTGTACAGCTGCTCATTTTGCTGCGCATCCTTGCCACCAAGCACTAGATAACCATCTGTTGACAAGAACCAGGTAAATTTTTCGAACCACATTTGCCGGCGAATGGGTTGGAGTGTAGGTTTCTCTTGCTTCAGTCCCTTTTTAAGCTCAGCAGCAATCTTTTGCTCCGCATTCTTGAGAGCAATATCGGACTGGAGCTTCGTTTTCTCTTCTTTGACGGCTGCTGTCTTTTTCTCCTCATAGTAATCTCGAGCATTACTGTAGGGGGACAGACCAAGGTTGATGTCTATGGCGAGACGTCTATCTGGGCCTTTCTGCTTCGAGGACACGCTTCCACCAAAGCCACTATCTCCGTAGTCGCTATCAGAATCATCCGAACTGTCAGTTTCATAAGCTTCATCCTCATCATCTTCTTCAGCCTCGCCGAGCAGCACCGTAATTGTATTCTCGTGTAGTTTGAGGGGATGCGATATGATGCTAGCGACCGGATTATTCCGAAGCCTTTCTCGGTCGATTAGCTTCGCGATATCTTCCCAGTCCATTCCTTGTTGAATCAGGCCATTCACGGCATCTATGGCTTCCTGAACTCTCTCAATGTTGGCTTCTATTGCACTGGCTTTCCGATTGTTCAGCGTCTGCACTGCCTGTAGACCTTCGATACGTTTTGCTTGATCAGATTTTGCTGCATCTAGTTTGCACTTGGCAGCAGCCTCTCGCTCTGTCAAGCGCGACTCTAACTTTTGACCTTCGATAGATGAAAAGAATTCATCTACTGTCTTGCCAAAACTATCAAAAGTAAGGACAGTCAAAGAGGGGTTTTCCTCCATTTGGCAGGGGAGAAATGGGTGGAAATCTTCGTAGAGTAAAGTCTTTCTCTTCTGTTGTTGTTCTTCTTGCCCCTCATTAGGAGCATTACCTGCTGCTGGACCAGATTCCGGTCGAGTTTTTGCGAATATATATCCCTTTGTCGTGTCTGAGCTGGTGATCTCCTCGACCAACTTCCGAGCGCGTTCGAGAGAGCGTAATAAATGGTCTAAAAGTGATTCGTTGTCAAGAATAGTCGCTGGTAGTAGAGTCGAATCGAATTGCTCAGTCTTCATTGCGTGATCTAGCAATATTGGAGGCAGCTCATTGATCGTGATAGCCAGACCTTTCCTCAATTCATCTCCGGGCTTCTTCTTTATCTTCTTTGGACCATTTGCGGCAGCCTCATTTTTCTCAATAATAGTACGAAGAGCTCCCTGCAAGCGGTCCTTTGTCATGGCAGGGACGCCGCTGTAGTTTTGCCTGTTTTCTAAAGAGTACGTCAAGCCTGGACGCTGCGGTTCTTGACCTTCTCCTTCTGATACCATGCGCATCAAGATTAGGATCTTGGAGTCTTTGTCCGTGAGGATGACATTCCCGCCAGCGAAGAATTCGAGATACAATCTATACAGTCCATCGCTGAACTGGAATTCTATTATACGATCGGTACCGACTTGTGATACAGAAGTACAACGGCGAGTCTTCAGGGCCTTTCGCAGCTTCTGAACGAAGACGGAGGGTGCAGCAGCCGTAGTTCGGGCAAATTCGGTCAAATGGCATCGGAAACCGGAGTCTATCAAGAGTTGCTTCTTGTTCTCAGGCTTTGCGAATTTGAGTAGTAATATTTTGGACGAAAGGTCGTATATATTGGACAGTCGCAAGGTCACAAGGCTGGCGGAAAGTTCGTGGGCTATGACCTACAAAAAGCAGGAATCGCGTGTCAGTTGTTGAGCTTGATCACCTAATGCGAGGGAACGGGTGCCATCAGTATACTAACCTTGACATCCAGTGAAGAGAACCTCTGCTTCATCTTGCCTGTCCACTTCCAATCATTAAAAAGCACTTGTTACAACTCCCGAGCCTACCCAAGTCGTCGAATTCCCAGTATTTTCTCGAAATACTGATTTCAACCAGGTGATGTTGTTGCTGGCGCAAAGAGTGATAAGGTAACGTGGGGTCATCGGGATGTATCGTAGCGGGGCAACTTCTTTTTTGATGGACAGACAATTTCACAAAGACCGGTAGCTGACGTCATCCGACAAGAACCTTCTATACGCCGAATGATTCATGTTCACATATGTGTTTCTAAGCAATCATTCTAGAGCGACGAATATTCTAGTGATAAATTGAGGTTTGTTTGAAATGGTAACTCTGCTTCACTTATTACTTTCAACTTAAAGCTAAAAATCCCAGAAGCTGCTCATATTTTCGTCGTCATAATATAAAACTTGAAGCAAACTCTCACATCTGATATTTGGCTCCATTCAATGCTATGAGGCAGGCAGGTGAGGTAAATATCTTTGTAGTCATTGAAGTGAACATCGTATGATCCCATCCTAACAGGTAGGATCGGATCCAAAATATCGACCAATGAGGAACGGAATATCAGATATATATCTATTTGAATATCAATTCGGCTACACTCTCGGCCGAGGTTTACGGGTAGCTCAATGCTCGCCGCTATCCCTACTAACAACAGTTACCTACTATCTCGCAGAGTAACCGTTAGCAAGTGTGACGCCATGAACAGGGGATGTAAGCTGTGAAAGTATGAAAAGTGACATATGTCTATTCTTCAAAAACTTGGTTGGCGATGATTTTATTTTTCAAAAAAAATCATGGACTAGACGAAATCTTTCCTTTTCTTTACTCTATGATAATTCTCACTCATAATTGTAATTCATTCGTTGTCGTTTGTGTTGTCAGTCATGGGAGCTTCAGCATCCATTCCAACTGATCCCTCCCGCAAACTCGAAGTTATCGACGCTGGCTTCTCTCGGACAGGGACGCTTTC
This sequence comes from Xylariaceae sp. FL0255, assembly GCA_022578795.1. Taxonomy (NCBI): domain Eukaryota; kingdom Fungi; phylum Ascomycota; class Sordariomycetes; order Xylariales; family Xylariaceae; species Xylariaceae sp. FL0255. The sequence continues at coordinate 201,682 of MU388897.1, forward strand.
ATTCTCGGCCGCGCTTGAGAAGCTCCTCGATGGACCGGTGCATCATGGTGGGACACAGATATTCAATCGAGAAGATGGTACATTTCATAATTATTAATAGCTCCCATTTACAAATTGAGAGGACTAACATATCGTCCGCAACAAGCTTACTGCAAGAAGATGAGTGATCTCTACAAATACCGACGTGAAGGAGATCATGCGAAGCTACTGAAGACGCTCAGTGAATGTATTTCAGGCTTCGTGGCGTGCGCCGATGCGCCTATGATACACTTTCTGCCAGAGCTACTCGAGCTCTACCCAGACGTCAAGGTCGTGCTGGTCACGCGTGATGCTCAAAGCTGGTGGCGCAGTTACGCCCTCTTTGGGGAAAATTCGGATAGCGGCAGCATCAAACTTATGGATTGGATACTGTGTCTACTTCCAGGAGCAAGATGGTTTGCTCTTACCGCGGAAGGTTTTCAGGAAGAGTATGTCCTCATTAACCCAGCATCTCTCTTGACCTTGAGATGTAGTTCCTTGCACGTTCCTTCCTGATATCGTACAATGTGGCTAATACGTACATACGTGATGAAGCCCTATGAAGACGCATGGTCAACCAATCTCTGGACCAGATTTCTTAGAACTTCATAATGAATGGGTTCGAAGCCTCGTGCCGAAAGAGAGACTTCTTGAGATGGACCTTGCCGACGGATGGGCACCTTTGTGTCAGTTCCTGGGAAAGCCAACACCTGATGAGCCTTTTCCTAGATTAAACGACAGGGCTGCTAGAGACAAATTTATGAGGCGAGTCCTATATCAGGCCGGCGTAGCTTGGGTTGGCATCTTTACAACTGTCGGTGTGGTTGGTTTTGGTGCATGGCGAGCATGGAACAGTCAGAGATAGACTCTGGGTCAGTCCAAAGATGTAATTGCAACTTTACTACTCAATATGATGCCCCTCCTCTCTTTATTTTGCATGGAAACCCAGGATGCATATCACTGATAATTGGAAACGACGGCCTGTGATGTTCCACCATACCTAGTAGTTGTTCAGCTCACAATTGATTGCCAGAACGATACTTCGGCGTTGCTAGTTCAAACGGGCACCACCACAAAGCTGCCATTGACCCATCTCCGAATTGCTAGGCCGTTTTAGGGAGACTTTCGTAGCGGACTCTTCTCACTTGATACGAACATGATGTGACTATCTTCCCCCTGAGAGTCATCAAGCTGGATGTTGGATAAAACCGTTGGTCTTGAGTTGGGCTCAATACTAGATGACAGGGCAAGCTGGCTGTAGGGTAGCTCCGTCGGCGGCATACGGTGGAACACTCCGAGTCTTCGGGCATCCAATTTGATATCCCGTAGGGTGTTGAATTAGGTACCTAACCCAACCTCTTTCACAAACAATCCTTTCCTTTACTCTCTGTTTTTGTTCACATGTGGGAACAAAGAATGTCTACTTGTACTGCGCACACAACGACCTCCAGCGCTTTTCCGACAGCCTCTTTTTCATCGCTTCACATGTGATCGATCCCGGCAAATTGCGAAACGCGACTGTCTCCACCGGAGCCATTGAACAGCGCCGATAGCGCGTCCTCTCCAGGAACGTTGTCACAGCAACGCCTTGGAGCTGACGATCAAGGGAACGAATAGCTTGCGAGGGTAGGTCCGTCACATCCAGGGAGTGCCGAGGTTGGCCAAACAACCATCTCATCAAGAGACGAAAGTGTCTGAAAAGTCGGATGCTCTATCGTTGAATTTATAGGTCGATCAAGTCTGTGACCATCGATACATCATGATTCGATATCAACGACGCCAATTGGTTAGAATGTTTAGCTGTGTGTTTAATCCTACTCCGGACACACAGTGTTAGGATCAGCTTATGACTTGAAGCTGGGCTTGCATAAGTCGCGTTGCACAACCCAATGATGATGCACCACGCTGTCTACGCGCCATGGAACATCCCTCATGAGAAGCAGCAAGGTGGTTGGGAATTTTGATTTTCCATTTATTATACTAGTACGACCGGATTGGATGGTGTAGTACCAGGCCACGTATTACGGCCTGAACAGACACCAGCCTCACCATTTCTGAAGCAGCTTGATAGATTGGGTTTGACCAACAGAATGAGGCGCCAGCGGAAATGTCGGTCTCAATTAGGGGTGACACACATCAAATGAGATCATTGGCGCTTCTATGTATTGTATCTAAGCTGTATTATATGTAATATGTACCGGTTTCTACCTGAACTCCGTAGTATCCGCAGAGCAATCTGCACCATTGATAGCACTTCAATGCTGGGCCATAGCAATAGTTTGAACCAAAGCAGCGACTCAAAACTTTCAGAGAGGCTGGACCAGAGATTACCCCCTAGGAACACAAGGACTTATCACCACAGACGGTCCAACGAGAACAAGCCGGAGCGATTCATGGGTGGTTGGGCCCCTGACAACCGCGGTGATGGTCTTGCCGCTCTCCACTGTTGCCAGGGCCTGGACAGTGCTGCTAGCCCCTTCTAGCCCGAGATAAACACGGAGCTCCACCAATGTAAACAAGACGGTGCCATACGAACCCTGCAATTTTCTGCCACGCCAACAACTCGGTCGTGCATCAATCCCTATTTCTTGCTCGCCAATAACCGCTCTGCCACTTCACTCTCTTCTCCTCTTCCTCATCAAAGCCCAACCACACAACTTACTCTCACTTCCCAGCTCTTCCTAGCTATCTGCCAGAAAGAATCGAGTAAGAAGCGAGCCGTTCCCAGCTGCTTCTTAACCCCTTCTTTTCTTTCAGATTTAGAAAGAAGAGCAAGAGGAATCTTCTTGATCTCCAAGGTCGGGAAGAGGATTCTTGCGCCGTAAGGTCGCCAACCTGGACTTTGAAGCCCGCGTTCCCGTCCCCTTCAGCATCTTCCCTCGCACATACAAAGAAGCCGAGGCTGAGACCACAACCACCACCGAGACTCACGAAGAGCTTGAGATCAACCTACCAGCACCACACAAAGCCGGACGGGAAGGTCAATACTCTTCTATCCAAACCTCAACTCAGCTGCCTCCTCGCCGAGAGCAACGCTACAGCGAAGAAGAGGTCCGTATTACACGTGAAGAAGAACGTTACCGCCGTCCCGGTGTCCAGCAGCGCGAGTATTACGAGGAACGCAGGTTAGTACCATCACAATTCTTTTGTTTTCTTTGAAATCCCTTGAATTCCCACGAGAGAAAAAAACGCGTCTCTATCTCAATTACCGATTAAGCTGTGAGAAGGGCGGTCAATTGGAGTCATTGGACCGGGAGATGAGCCGGAAACGCGGTCATTCGTTCGCGTGGGGCGCAGATGAGTTGTGCAGTAGATTGGCTTCGCACTGTCAACCTGGACACCAACCAACCCGCGGCTTGACCACCTCAAAACCCCTGCCAACCAGCTTTTCTTTTTTGATTACCGTCTCCATCCACACCGACCTACCTAGATGTAAACAAACCAAGGCTTCCTTCCACTAACTTTCCTTAGACCTGCCCAAGTAAACGTCTTCCAGGAAACCAAAGTCAGGGATTACCGCCCCCAATACGCTCCATCTTCCTACTCTGAGTCTTCAATCGAGGTAGACCGCCACCACAAGCCTTACTATAGCCCCATTGACCGTATCGAACGCGAGTACCGTGCTCGAGTTCAGCCCTCTGTCTTCAAGGACGACATCCGCAGGACAGAGACTACCGTTGACGGCCCTAGCTACCGTCCTCAGTACAACGAGAAGGTTACCGTCACCGAAGAAACCGTTGACGCACCCTCCCGTATTCCTTCATACCGACAGGACGTGAAGATCACCGAGGAAACTGTAGAGTTCCCTCGCCACAGCTCAGCTCACCAGAAATCTAGAATGGGATATTACGACGAAGACGGTTAGTCAGCTTCCACTTTAAATCAAAGGCATCTTGCTAATCCCCAGCTCAGGACACTACCACTCTCTTCGCCACGGACTCCACAAAATGGCTGACCGTATCTTCCACCCCGAAGGCGAGCGCGTTGAGGTTATCCGCGAATCCTCTTCCGCCTCTCGCTCCTCTGCCGGTGCCAGCTCCGGTGCTATCCCCAACACCGTCACCATCCCTTGCCACCACATCCGCATGGGAGACATCTTAATGCTCCAGGGTCGCCCTTGCCAGGTCATCCGCATCTCGACCTCGTCCGCTACTGGCCAGCACCGCTACCTCGGTGTTGACCTGTTCAGCAAGCAACTCCACGAGGAGTCTTCCTTTGTCTCCAACCCCGCCCCCAGCGTTGTTGTCCAGACCATGCTCGGCCCCGTCTTCAAGCAGTACCGTGTGCTTGACATCAACGAGGGTGCCGTCACTGCCATGACCGAGACTGGTGACGTCAAGACCGGCCTGCCCGTCATTGACCAGTCCGGCCTTTGGTCCCGCCTATCGTCGTCCTTCAACTCTGGCTCTGGCAGCGTCCGTGTCCTCGTCATCAACGACAACGGCAACGAGCTCGTCGTCGATGTCAAGACAGTCCACGGCTCTCGTCTGTAAATGTGTGCATTATCTCTTGTCGTTTTTTCTCATGATGTAAGGGGTCCATTTGAATCAGTACCTTGTCGACGCATTTTGGAAGCGAGTTGGTACATGAACTGAGAAACCAATAACATATCTCATAGTTAGGATTTGTAGGAAGGAGACCATCTTGTGCTAGCATATCCGATAGATAGCTGTGTATATCGTTGATAATAAAACGTTTGGTGTTGCAGGAACTTAACTTGTTCAATTGCCGTGATGTGAATACTTGATCTGATGCTTGGGGTATTATTCAACCTTGATTAAAGTAAGTCATCTGTGAGAGTACACCTGAATTGATGCATCTTTGTATCATGTGAGGAAAGGTGTGAGTGATCCTTGTGACTGTACCTGCCTACTATGTAAAGGCTAGACCTGTATAATGGCACCTTGATGGCCGGTTGCCCTTGGTTGATTCGTCCGATACACTTCGGGATCATCGGCGCGGACAGTACACCAATCATAGTGTTTGCACCCCTCCTTTAGAACCTCTTATCAGCTGCACCCAGCTACTATCCTGTATGCTCAATTACAGCTATGGAAGGCACCTTCATAATGACTTCCTTTGCTCATTGCTGCAAGTAATCCATCCGAATCTACTTCAAATCAAATTTCAATCTCAGTTCTTATTTCTTCTCTCCCTAAACAAGTGACCTTACTTGCCTGTCACCTCTGAGAAGCTAAGACTCTCCTCCGTATTGAAGCTTCTCTCCTATTCTGTTGAGCCTAGTCAGTGAAACCATTCGTAGTCTTTGTCACTGAATCCACCTCGTTGTGCACTCAAGTCTTGGAGTCATGGGGCTATCCATCTCTACTCTAGATGGCAAGGAATATACACCCCACGAGAAGGCTGTTCTTACACGCCTGCACTCCATGCAGCTTGAGCGGCGCGATATAGAGGACGGATACGTTCATGTCGGCGATGAGAAAGCAACACCATTTGATGACCTTCGTGAGCGTGAGCCGGAGGGCCTCACTGTCCAGAAATCTCAGGACTGGCAGACAAAGCTGCTTCTGGACCCCAAGAACAGGTAGGCTTCCAACATTGGCAACACTCCACGGTTCAAATTTTACCTGCTTGGTTCATATCCCTATTTCAACATGCTCTTTCTAATCATGTATCTCGTTAACACAATATCAGACTTGCACTCTCAGCCCTGAGCGCTGCCAACCCTAAGGATGTACTCTTATCACGCGCGACCAAGATCGCCGACCAGCATGTCTTCAACATGAAGATCCCCTTCGAGGGCGCACCCATCACTAATCAGCGGCAATCTGGCCGATGCTGGCTCTTCGCGTCCACAAACGTATTTCGTGTTGCATTGATGCAGAAGTATAATCTCGAGTCCTTCGAGCTGTCACAGGCATATCTCTTCTTCTGGGATAAGCTCGAGAAGGCAAACTATTTCCTCGAGAACATCATTGACACCGCTAGCAAGGGTGAGCCCCTCGACGGAAGACTAGTCCAGCGTCTGCTGGGCGAGCCGATCAGTGATGGTGGTCAATGGGATATGGTGTACAACCTCGTGGAGAAGTACGGCCTGGTGCCGCAGGCGCTATATCCTGATAGCTTCAACGCAATGAGCAGCAGCACAGTGAACTATGTTGTTGTGGGCAAGTTGCGCGAGTACGCTTTGATTCTGCGCAAGATGGTTGAGAGCAAGACTGCCTCAGCTTCGAGCATCCAGACGAGGAAGGAGAAGATGATGCGTGACATTCACACCATTCTAGTTCTGACATTGGGCCCGCCACCTGCCAGTGACGAGGCATTTTCTTGGGACTTCATCGATAAGAACGGCAAGGCCCGCTCCGTACGCAAGACACCCCTTGAGTTCGCTAGCGATATCACTCTCACTGTCCCAACGACTGGGCTGCGAGTGACGAATGATGCGATCCGGGGCTATGTCTCGCTCGTGCACGACCCGCGTCACGATCCCATGACTTTGCTCACTGTTGACCGCTTAGGCAACATAGTCGGCGGACGTGGGATCACATACATCAACGTCGACATGAAGACCCTCAAACAAGCTTGCGTAGCGATGCTCCGCGCCGGCCTCCCCGTATTCTTCGGGTCCGACGTCGGGAAATTCAGCGACAGAATCCAGGGCGTGATGGACCTCGACATCATCGACTACGGGCTTGGCTTCGGCGTTGACATGTACGCTTCCAAGGTCATGGACAAAGCCGGGCGGTTGCGCTCGGGAGAGTCCGCTATGACGCACGCGATGGTCCTGACGGCTGTGCATTGCGATGAGAAGACGGGGAAGTGTGTCCGGTGGCGTGTGCAGAACTCGTGGGGTGAGGATTCGGGCGAGAAGGGCTGGTTTGTCATGAGTGATGCTTGGATGGACCAGTTTGTCTACCAGGTGGTCATTGACCCAAGATTTATTAGTCGGGAGATTCGGGATGTGTTGAAGCAGACGCCGGTTGTTTTGCCGCTTTGGGATCCGATGGGCTCGCTGGCTTGATTGAGTGTTTACTGTCTGAGGGGGGGAGGGAGAGTGAGAGGTTATTTGTAGATCTTAAGTTATGTGTCTATGGTGATTTTGTGGCAGATATGGGTTTGCACTTATGACGAGGAGTGGTCTCATGATAGTAGGGATGTGTGGTTTACCGGCTGCCAGATAGCAACGTGATGCTGGCAAGTCTATTCATGACCACCTACTCACTCACACTTCGAATTTTTCCAGAATGAGATGATCATCACTCTGCATTAGTGAAATTCTGACAAGTGGGAAGCACCTCTGTTGTGTTCCTTGTGATAGTACCTACACCAGATAGAAGGTTGGGCCAGCAGAGTATAGGAGGTAGGCATTGAGAAGCCGGTGAAACAGATATCAACGACAGCAAGGATCACCCGCTGGTCATTGAATGATAACAGTTTATAGATAAACCAGCTCATCTACTCTGTCTATGACAGCTAGTGTTTTGTGTGTTGTTTCTGGATGTCGGATGCTTGGAATATCGTTGTCGCTGCAATGCCTGGTGCCTTTGGAAAAAACATTAGCTACCTACATGCTGTCCGCTGTTTGTCTGACGGGCAATTCATATTATTCCATCAACGCCTCATAGCAATGAATACTTCTTAGTCCATCAGGGTACTAGCATTCATCAGATATACTTCACACCTCTACCTGCTAGCACCCTAGCGCTATGGCCCAGATAAGCCGACATCAAGTATATGATTTGATTTACACGTAGGTCCTATTAGTGAAGTAGCTCAGTTGTCAAGGAGTTATGTGCCTTTCCTTCCCAAGCACTGCTTCGGGGACTTCACTTGGTAAGTATGTTTTTTTGCCTAGGTTCGAGTCCTGCTCTTTCCCATTTTCTTACTCTCACTCTAGTTGAGATGTTTCCAATTTCCTAAGCTACTTTAATTTATATTCGCTTCTTTTTTTTTTTTTTTTGCTGGCTTTTTCCTTTTCCACTCTTGCATAGAGAAGTCTAGGGCTGACCAACGTCTCTCACTAGAAAGCTCGAAACGCTTTAAGTACGTTACCGTGTGCAGGCCCCTTCTCGACATGATCCTGCAACTGTGTCGGGATTTGACATTATTTCAGACATCATGTTCAATCTTCGTGATCATCCCAAAGATCGTCTTGATAGTCGAAATCATTACGGGGAAGCCCTGCCCGCGGTAATGTATATAGATCTATATTTGCAGAAGACTTGAGCTCCTCGCAGAGGACTACCAACTGGTGCTAACCCCGCCTACAAAGAATAGTTCGGACTCTACATATACCTAGAGATTCTGCAGTGAGTATAGCGCCAGTCTATTTCTTGGTCTCTTCCAGCTGTGCGAGACAAGACTATCTCCTAAACATGTGCCATCATCTTCATCCCCGCACCCACCTATCGCAATACGGGCAAAAGGAGACAACCGATTCAGGGTCCGACTCTACGTAAAATATCAAGGAGCAGCCTGCTTTGAAGCGCCATTTCTGCCCCAGATGGCAATGATATTCAATATTGATGAAGTGGCTTCGTCCGGGATGGTATTTGTTGTCAATGAAGAGGCGAATATATTGATTGGAACACGGTGCAGGGCCCCCGTGCGGCCCCGTCCAGAGAGGTCACGGAAATGCTGCAGGCTGTCCGTCTTATCAAGAGCAAATGTTGTTTAATCCTGAGTGGCAAGAGTAGTAACGTGGAGAGAGATATGCATCCCGGTGCTGGGAAGTCCCTTGTTCCGGGCAGTACATACCGCCGTCATTCCTTGGCGGCACCTGGACAGTCATCTGGGGTTAGGACTCATGGAAGACTCCCGGCCCTTTTCTAGAAGCGTGACGGGTCCTGATACAGTGACCTGACAAAAGTCCCGCACCATCTTTTTTTTCCCCGCTTAAATCGCCAAAACTTAGCATTTTTATAAACTTATAACTTTTTAAAAA
>MU388898.1:0-209924 GCA_022578795.1 Xylariaceae sp. FL0255
ATTTTTAAAAAGTTATAAGTTTATAAAAATGCTAAGTTTTGGCGATTTAAGCGGGGAAAAAAAAGATGGTGCGGGACTTTTGTCAGGTCACTGTACATTCTCGTGGGACTCCACTAGAAAATTGGAACCTGTGTACCTGTTACAGTAGCATTAGTGGTAGTCTTCAGCCCTGTAGCTGCGATCTTCGGGGTCCATTTAGTCGGTTTGGGTTCATCGACATTGACCCTTCTCGAGAGTACCTTACCTTAAACCTTAAAATCTTGAGTTGGACTGACGTTGGCAACTCTAATTAGAGAGAAATGCCAGACTCAGGTGACCTTGCGGCCCTCTGAGACTTGTCGTAATTTTAAGTAATTCATCCAACACATACTTAACGTCAGATACAACGGTTATACACCACTGACCTCCCTGGACAATTTTATAGTATCAAGGATCACAAAACCTGTCCCTCGTAGTCGCTATTAGTTAAGTACATTTTACCTAGCTTTCATAAGAGAAAATCTGTTGATATGCCGAAATCATATGTCGAATGGGCCATGCTACTGCATCCTTGGTACATACTTAGTATGATTTTGATGTAGCTTGCATGAGTGGCGGTAGTACATCATGTAGCAGAGTTGCAGCCTCCATTACGACGTGGGGATTCCGCCTCACGTGAGCGCATCATCTACAGAGACGTTCTTCGTTTCTAGATCCGACAGGATTCACATGAGTACGAGTGTCATCATACTGTCTTGTATCAAGTTTTTAGTCGAGCTTTGGGTATCATATCTTTGTTCGTCAATAGAGCGCTTTATTCATTATTTCTATATGCTTGGTCATCGCGAAAGAGTATCAATCGCAGTCGATATGGTTTCCAACGGGGCTTAATGTAGCTCTATGGGCCAGTGGCCTCAATACTCCTAAATTCGAAGAAGGCCTTCATCTCCTCGTCATTGATCAAGCTATCCACGGCCTGGGTCTCAAATGGAATCAAGACCTCAAGGCCAGGCGAGGGATCTGGATTGCCTTCTTCGTCTGTGACACGTGGTGGGTACAGCACGACACCGTTCTCGATTACCGTGTCGCAGAGCAGCCTCTCGACGATGGGGCGCCCTATGCCGAAGTCATGTGTACAGAAGGGCGCCGTGCGCCAATCAGTTACGACGAGAGATATCGGAGGCACCGAGTCGGCACGGCCATGTAATGTGAACTTATTGGGCATGGCGGCCGCGGACTGAAGCATCCCGTCCAGCATATGTGAAGTAACGCTCTGCGTCACCTTCCGGACGAAACCTGCGAGGCGTGATAATGGCGCGTCAGATATTACGTCGGCTGTAGTTAGTTGATCGGGTTGGTAAAATGAGATTCCGGGGCAGAAAAGATTGCCTTGATAGCCTTCCGGCACTGGAGGATTGACTAGAAACACGCGACGGAGTCAGCTACCTAAGTAATCCTTTTTCTAAATGGACAATTAAAACTTACGGCGGCTTCGCATGTTTACAGCTTCCATAAATATCGCGGGTGACGAAGGCTCATGCTTGTAAATGGGCGCTCTGTTCTTTGTCAGAACGCGCCAGATGAGCGCCATCACGGCGTCATATGTCGAAATCCATGTTCCGTCGTCTGGTGAGGCCAATTTCTTCAGCGCAACAAGTTTATCCTCTTGGATATGAAAAAGAAGCCACGAACATGGCTGCCAGTCTGGGTGTTTCTGAGGCACGGGCGCCAAAGGGGTTTTATCGTCGAAAGCAGAGGGCGGAGGAGTGATAAACCTAGCCCTGTCTATGAGGGCGTCGTCCCAAGAAGGCGGTTCCGTTCCCTTAAAAACTGAAGAGCAATTACCCGCAAGCTGACGGGCGAAACTCGACGCAGCGAAAACATCACCTAAGAGGTGGTGCTGGTGGATTGTGAAGACCATGCCTCCAGGGACGAAAGTCAACTGGAATGCAGATACGTCGTGGCCGATATGGTGCGGATAGGTTCCGCAACTCATGGTCATGCCCTCTATTGTGAAGAGCGCATGATCACCGAGAGATGCGGCTGAAAACTTGGCCGCCTCTAGTTCTGAGAATAAAGGCCCATCAAGCCGTCGCACGTCAAATCGGACGGTGCTGTCGGCTTTCTTGACGATGGAGAAATCTCCATGCTCATTCACTTCTATCTTGCCTACATAGTGCCGGCATTGGCCCAAGGTCACCCCGAGTGCGCGCTTGAAACCTTGAGTGATTGCCTCTACATAATCGTCAGCGTCTTCTAGCTTGAAGATGATGGCCCAGTTCATATAATTCTCTGTGACGGTATGATCGAGAGTCGAAAGTCGAAAGCTCTCAGGCGTCGATGACAGCGTTCCCTCTGGACGCACTCTATGCGACTCCATTTTGGCCACTGGTCAAATGACTGGCTCTCTTCTGTGTGTTCTTTCACTTGACCCTATGCGACATGCGGATGTTAGGATCAAGACGAGAACGTGCAGATCATGGTCGAGGCGATATCTGAATCATTCGCACTGAATTTGTCCAACGACGATACACCAATACAACGTATTTGGTACCGGATCACTCCGCTCTCTGCTTTTTTCAACAGTCTTGATCTTATTTTCGAGTACAGAGTACAGTACTTCCATATTTACTAAGTCTTGAATAATTGCGTATCTCTATTAAGGCTAGAATGGTCGAAAGGAGAAAGGGCTCCTGTTAGCGTGTCACAGGGATCAGGATTCTATTCCTGAAGGATTTTCCCGTCAAACTTTCTCTCACTCGGTCTTTACTCATACTTCAAAAACTATTGCTTTCAAAGACAGCCGGCTTACTCAGTAATGTATCGTTTGTGCACCCATTTGAAATCCCAAGATAGCCCTGCACAACATCACAATCTTGGCAACACCCAAACGGCGCATACGGAGTAGATCATTGAGGTGAGACCGCCAAGAACCTCACAATACTAATCCTCTAGATCTGAGCTGGAGTGGTTTCTAGTGAGTACATATAATTATAGATGGATCTGTGCAGAATAACAGCGATAGCATTTCTTAATGACGGCTTGTCAGTGGCAAGCTAGGTATCAATGAAGTCATGGAATATTCAGCATCGTTATCATCACCTTTGACTTCAACGCATACATCGTCTCAGGTAAAAATGAACGTTGTAATATCGTAACAAGTATCTTAGATCAATTTCTATTGTCTAGAGAGTTCTATTAACAAAATTACCCCTTTTGACTTTCAATTATTCAACATTAAACTCCTTAGCCAATGAGCTCTCCACGCGATCATATGAACCGCCAGCAACTATCTCGCACGGGGGCTCATCCCGGGGGTGTAATTCAATGCCGACATCATAATCCGGCTGTTGGAAGGAGATGGCCGGGTTTGACTTCTCTACCGTCGGCATTTTCCACGCTCCGCCTGCGGCCGGCCGCACGTCGAATTGTAAGATAATCATGGCTGCGAGTGATAGGATTTCAGTTGTCGCAAAGTAGCGGCCCGGGCAGACAACGGATCCGCCTCCGAAGACGCGGAATGCCGACGGATCGTATAGGCGTTGAGAACCCTTCTCAGGGTCCCGAACAAAGCGCTTGTACCGGAATTCGTCCACATCTTCACCCCAGACAGATGCCAAGCCGTGCTGCACGGTAGCGGGAATGAGTAAAACACCACCCTTCTTCAGCAAGAATCGCCCGTCGACGAGGGTGTCCTCTAGAATTACACGCGGTGCCACGTTGATGCCGTGGAAGCGCAGTGTTTCCTTAAATGTTGAGAGAAGGGTTGGGCACGACGTCTTGACAAAGGCCAGGTCGATACTCCGGCGTCCGGTGGAGGGGTCGACGTTAACTCCAGCGGCCAACTCGCGTCGGCAGTCTGCGAGCGCCTCGGCGTCTGAAAAGAGGTGGTACGTGAACCAAAAGGTAGCCGGGATTGTGTTGATCAACAGCGCCAACGTAGCGGCAACCTCGTGCCGCGCCATGTCGCTGTTAGACATGCCGCGCGATTGGAAGAGCGCCTGGCGGTTCCGGATGAGTGCTGACGTATCAGGATGAGCATAGCCTTCCTTCTCATAGTATGTCTTGAAACCGTCTACAAGACGCTGGCGCGCCTGAACTGACTTGCCAGCCACAAAGCTAGGTAAGATATTGACAAGGAGCGGAATAAAGCCCTGGCCGACGTCTCTATAGACAAATTATTAGTATGAGTGTATTCAATCTTTCTGTGTCCAGGGATTGGGGTTAAAGTGCGTACTGCCATGCTTGTACATTTGCTGGATCTCTCATGGGGTTGAGAGGCCCATATATGGTCTCAGTCGAGATCTTAGTAATTGTGGTGGTAAGCCATTCACATAGATTTATCGTCCGCGGTTCTTTAGCGGACTCGCCAACCAAGAGGTCCAAATTGCTCTGAATCTGCTTAATGAGGCGCCTGTCAAGCGCGTGCAGTTGAGTACCGGGAGCAAGATGCACACGCGTATTCTTCGCAGAATCCTCGAGCAGGCCGTGCCCGCCGTCCTGCGGAGTGTGCTCAAGAATGTCCATTCCACTCTTGCTGAAACCCATAAGACCAGCGGCCACCTTGATGAGGATGGGCTCAAACGAGATTGTGGGTGCTTTGCGGTTCATGAGCGGTATCAACGCCGTAGAGTTGACGATGTACATCCGCTGACCAGGTAACCGCAAAGTGTAAAATGGAACATTGCTAATAAGGATGATCAATTATGATGATCAAGAACATTTGGAGGTAAACCAGAGAATGAAACTCACCTCCGTGACTTGAAGTAGCGTGGACCTTTGGCAACCATATTAATCAATGGAGTTATGAAGGGGATTGAACTGTCTATCGTAGGCGGCTCTCTGCTATCCTGAGTTGATCTTAACAGCACCCATGCGATGCCGTACACCACGGCCAATGCCACCAAGGCATTGACAGTGGTGGTGGAAGCCATTGTCAAAGTCCTTTCCTTGTCGTACTTAGCTTGCTGCGTATGTGGTGTTGGTGTTGGAATTCCACAGCAAGAAACGGTGAGTTGAGACTTTGATATCCAACCTCTAGATGATTATTATCGCCAAGAACTGGCTCTTTTAAGATAAGTTTATTGCTGCAGTCAGAATTTGCGATAGGTTTTTAACTAAGGTGGGTGCCTGCCTCTGAACAGATAGAAATTACTTTTCAAAACGCAAAGGGGGCTTGGCTATGGCAAGGATCGTTTTAGCAGGCGTGTATCAACTTTGATCCATTTCCAAGGTTACCAGTTTGACTGATTTACTGTAATGCGTTTCCGTTTTGATCCTTTGTGGGATTATCTCACACGACATACTAGACGGCGTTCATCCAAATGTGGGTGGGACACTCACCGTGAAGGGTCTTACTGAACCTGAGGATCTTTTTTCAGTAGTTCCCGGCTTGGCTTAAGGTGAATTTGGGATCTTAGTCTACTTTGTCAGACATTAATAAAGTTAATTTCGCCCGCAGCGCTTCACAAGTCTGTACTTACTCATCATACATAGAAGTACCATACATGATGCCGAATTTGGTCGACCCATTATCCGGGATATGCCGTAAGCTTCCCCCCACCTGCCGGGGGCCAACTCCGAGGCCCGAATGTTCGTCGCGTGTCGGTGGGGACCCTGCGAACACCTTCTTGATCCCTCCCCCAAGTTGGCGCAATTAAGCTTACTCGCGTGCATACAGCATGTAAATCCATGCAGGGTACCTGGGTGACACTATCTCTGTGAGGCTTAAGCTTTGTAATACAACGTCTGATGTATTCAAAATTATCAACCACGATTGATATTCAGGGATAACATACTGGGCAATCAAGAATCCGGAGGCCAAGGGTGCCGATTTGATCATGACACATTATCCCATACTTTTCAGAGACAGTTCAACTAGGCCTAGACCAAAATTAGAGCAGCTAAATAGTTAGCTATTTCCATAGCATTAGTACATACGAAACGAGCTTGACTGAGCCGCAAGGAATCCGCCAGCATGGGTAAACGAGCTTTGCGCAAGCTCTAAGTTAGACTGATTACATACGTGTACGTAGGTCCGAGGGGTCTGACAATTATTTCTAGTACGGTAGAGTAGATACATAGTGTGAACGGATATGTCAACTTTTCGCTGTGGAACGTGATAAGTCCCATCTGCTTCGGCCGACTAGGCCTTCGAGCCGCAGGGTTTTGAGGCGCTACCCCCCCTCGCTCACTGTGGTTTCTGGTGTATTTCTCGTATGTAGCTACTCAGACACGGTTTACAGTCAGAGAGGGATTGAAAACTTGAGTATGAACCCTGACTTGTTACCATAACTAATGGTCTATTCTCGGCTTCTCGGTGGATTCTGATTCTTTCTTTCATCTCCTTGTGTTATATTCTTTCATAGACTAGAGGAAGACGAAGCATATTTCGAGTCTGTTCTCAGGCTCGAAAAGTTGTTCGGGATGTATTTCGCGTCGCTCCTGTTTGCAGCGTTTCTTCTCTGCAGCTATGTCTTTATTACCATCAACTATCACTGGACGCACAGGTCTAGGAAGGACGGGAAGCATCCCCCAACATATCCCTCACTGTTTCCAATAATAGGTGATGCTCTTTTGTCTGTTTGGGATAACGAGAAGTTTTATCAGAATGTTTCGTGAGTAGAACAACCCGGCCCTTCCAAGGTTTAGATCGTATGAATAGAGGCTTATATATTCTGCAAAACAGATCATACAGAGGGAAGCAAGCAGCAGGCTGCATTGGCTTCTTCGGATTCTACCTATATTTCTTTCAAGATCGTGAGAGCATCAGGCTCGTCTGGAAGACACCAGCTCTCGCCACCCCCATCCATCTTCAAGTGTACGCGATGAAGTACTTCTTCGGCGTGCCTGAGAAGACAGCGAGTTTATATCGTACAGATAACTCTGGTCCATTCCGTAAGCCCTGGCCGGGCACCTCGATTCCAGATGAGAAGCGTCTACACTTCTTCTCGCACCAGGAATTCACGCGCGCTCTGTCTGGGACCGGCATGGCGCCAACTTTTCTTCGGTTTCGCAAGCGGCTGGAAACGCAGATGACCGAGGCACCCATCACAGGTGCATGGACGCAGCACACTGACTTTCAAAAATTCCTTAGAAGCGTCTTTGCCTCTTCCTTGGTCGAGTCGATCTACGGTCCGACACTACTGAGCTTGAACCCAGACTTTATCGACGACCTCTGCGAGTTTGATCACAAGATTCCCTTCTTAGCACGCGGGATACCGTCATTCTTGGTGCGAAGTCCACACCGGCTCCGCGCCAAACTCAAGGCGCAGATCAAACGATGGCACGGTTACGCGAGAGAGCACTTCAATCAGTCCGATATTTACGCTGATGGTGATGGCGACCCATTCTGGGGTTCAGCGTTCATGCGAAACAGACATGCCATGTTTGCCGAGGTTGGCAATCACGATGGCGAGGCCGTCGCAGCGTTGGACATCGGGTTATGTTTCGGGTAAGTGTAGCATTGACATAGCTTCAGTCTTGCACTGCATGACTGAGCCAAAGAACATCACATGAGAATCTGTGAAATCTAACGAGAGTTCTAGACTTGTCTCCAACACCCTCCCAGCCACATTCCTAACCCTGTGGCACATCTTTAAAGACCAGACGCTACTTCGCCGCATACGCGCCGAGCTGCATGAGCATCTGGGAGACACACCAGTCCGTGAAGCCGATTACAAGACGTTAAGCCGGATTCCAATACTGCAGTCCGTGTACGCCGAGGTGCTGCGACTCTACACCAAGATCTATGTTATGGTCAGCTCGTCGCAAGATGAAATACAGCTCGGACGCTGGAGTCTGCCCAAGGGCTCGATCGCTATGCTGAACTCAAGCGTCGCTCATCAAGACGCTAGCTTCTGGAACACGGCAGATGGAGCGCATCCCGTCAAGAGTTTCTGGGCGGACCGGTTCCTGGCGACACGAAGCGACCCGCGGTCGGGCCCAGTCGCCCCGGAGCTCCGAAGAACATGGCCGACGAAGAAAATACCAAGCGATGGCTCGAGCGACGACAGCGACAAACTGTATTTCTCCGCGGAGGGCCTTGAGGCTTCCTATTTCCCGTACGGAGGTGGACACTCGATCTGCCCCGGTCGCCATCTCGCCAAGAACGTGGTCATTACGACGGCGGCTCTGATGGCCTCAGAGTTCGATATCGAGTTCCTCACCGAATCTCTTATTCTCGACAAGTGGCGGTACGGCTTAGGCTTGGCCACGCCTACAAACGATATCCAGTTTCGCATTCGGAGGATATAGAATTTACCATCACAGCCAACGACCATGATTTTCCATTCATACTTCTTGGGGAAATATATAGATAAAATGGCATATAGACATTCATCTCCATAAGGGGTATACATTGCACGTGAGCCTGTCAAGCGAGTTCACGGGTTTCGATCCATCTATCTTCAACGAGTGAACACGCGCGTCATTACTGAGGTCGTCTCAATGAAGGGTAGAAGTCTCAACAGCGGGCGTGGTAAAGTTGGATAACTGTTGAATTATTTCTGTATCATCATCTCATTAACATTAGTGCGATTGCACATATTTCCAAATGTTGGGTGCTAGGGTACGCAGTCCTCCGACGGGTACTGACTCGATCTATCCGTACAGAGCTTTCGCGCATTGAGCCTGTTCCCTAACCATTAATCCGCCGTTTTTCCTCGTTCTGATTACATCCCGATGGGTCATTGAACGCCGCTGACCAAGAAGAGTATAGCATGCCCATCATTCCCCGTGTTCTTGACCTATCAGTCGACTCGGCCATGCTGTGACGGAGGCACAAGTCACATCAAGAGTTGCTTGGCCCAATGCCCTCAAGTCTTCATTTTGCAACGTTTTCGCGATGCCAAGCTTGATGTTTACTCGATTTTAGAGGGCGCACCGACGGCAAGCCCATCTACGAGTTCCTTGCCAAACTGGTACAGCATGCCGATCGGGAAGACAAACCAGGTACCGCTGTCAGGGCAATTAGCATATGATATATGCGCAAGCTGCACATCAGTGTTAATATTCGAAGTTGGGTAGCACATACTTAGGGATAATCCAGAGGATAAGGAGAGTCCAGAAATCGTTGTGGCCAATGTTATCGAAATTGCAGAATGGCTCGGAAATCCCTATGCAAAGGATGACCCATTAGTCATCATTGTCAACGTCTTAACTTCAACTCTTAAAGACTCACAGTAAAGCGCGGTCTTGCTGACAGTCATGGCGGCAGCAGTGAAACCCACAAGAAGCGCGATGCCAGCAGCGCGCCCAACAAGGACCTTTCGTGTCTTGCCATCGGCGAATTTCACATCGACAGCCCCCTTAGCCCAGGCATAGTAGTACCAGATGTACATGAGGGATTCGACGACGTTCATAAAGCTCTGGGATCCGGTAAAACCATTGTTCTCATTGAAGGCCTTCCAGCCGTAAATTTTGTCCACCTCGCCGTACAACTTGTAGGGCGACCAGAGCGGTTTGTGCAAGGGTCCGCCCTCCATTGACAACGGTCGCAGGAACACATAGCCGCTATCCCATGCGATTAGGGGCAGCGAGAAGAGGAACCAGAGCTTGACCCATTGGGGGACCTCGTGCGTGAAGAATGGGGTACCTGCCTTCGTGGTGGCAGTCACCTTTGTTGATTTCGCGCCGGCCATTGTGTGTTTCTCTTCCCGCTTGTTTCTGCTGCACTTGTGCGCTTCTGATTATTGCCCCACCGGCGTGCTTTTGGTTCAGGAGGAGTAAATAGCTGAAGATTGACGGGAATAAGTGTTACTGGAAGGGATGGGAGTGGTGGGAGTCAATAAGTATGTTACTGACGTCGCTTTATATCATGATCTGGACATTCAATGATTTGAAAAAATGTCTGCGGCAAAACATATGCAATCGTTTGGACTTTCTTCAAGAATCGGTAGCGAACCGGTTACATCTTCTGCGGCGCATTCTCCTCCCGCCTTGGCGCTACCTTAAGTTACTAATACAATAGCACCAAAATGAAAGTACCTCTGAGTTACCAGGATATGTCGCCGAGAGGTATGGCCGTGTCTGCTGGTTGGTGGCCTGTGGTCGTATTCGGTTTAGCAATGCACATTTCGAAGAAAAGATGGAGATCTGTGGGAATGTCGGACATGACAACAGGAATGTGGAACTTGCGTCGAAAATTCATCCTTGGACGCGTGTATATTCTCTGGTGTTAGCTTCAGAAGCATAGAACATCTAGCATCTCTGTCAAGCAGTAGAAGACATAATGAATCCTCAATCTGCTATAGGAACAAGCCTCTATGAGTAATCTGCATTCTCTCGTTGACATTTCGGCCGGCAAGCTTGATCACGATTTTCACCGTTGGCGACAGAACAGCACGCGCTAACTTCTCCAATCGGGACGGTGGTTACCTATAGTGACGCCACAGCGCCGTTAGTACTGATTTGGTAAGGTTAGTTGATAGGTTCCCCCACGAAACATACGACGCGTGCGCCTCTTGGCATCTTCGGCGTTTGTATATTGGCGAGTTAGAAGAGGCACTAGTCTAATTGAATGACTGATACCTGCTGCTTTATAAGAAGGTCCCAAAAGGGCCCAACATGACGTTTGATATATGGATACCTCGGTTTAACAATGATAGGAGAAAGATGCAAAATCACGCCACGCACAATACTACTACTCGTACATAAAAATTCAACTCAATGCTCCACGACCAAGTCGGTCGGCCACCGGCTCAGGGCCACCCGGAAAGACCAGCTGGGGGAGATTGGGGTCTGATTTGAAGAGGGCGTTTCAAGACTCAAAATGTGGGCAGCCAAAACTCGCTTAAGACGCTGGAGTTCAGGTTACGTCATGCTATATCTATTGCATTCCGGTTGAACTCTTCAATGAGGTACAAAAAGAAGAATTTATGTAAGGAAGCCTTAATTGTAGCCAGTGTTTGAGAAGGTGTATTAGTTGAGTTGATCTACATTGCGACCGGCACTATGATTGTTATACTCAAGTGTGGTCACTGAGGCTTTGAAGATTTCCTTGTCAATCCGATTAACCTAGACTTTCAACAAATCAAGGGGATTAATGTCCATGTGATGGTTTTTACGATGCTTCAAAGTGTTAGGCCGCAGTCTAATTCAGAACAACCGGCACTTGACTGGATAGGATCTGCTATTGCTCTCTTCTTTACATTGTTTCCCTGTTGGGGCAGGTCTTAAATGGTGATAATTTTGCCCGCAGGCGTTTGAGCAGCTTACCTAAACGCCATGATATCACTAAATAGCGCCATGAAAGTCCGAAATATGGACCTTCACTTCCTACCTATCTACCCCTTCTGGAGATCAACACAAGCATGATGAGGCTATATACTTGCACAAGTACGTGGTTCATATCCATTTTGCCAACTCTACTTCCATTCAGAAGATGGCTGGCGGATGTCTAAAGAGAGGTCCGTATATCGTTATAACCTCACTGAGTATGCAAGGAGACGGAGTCGGTAATGGTCTGGGGAGCCGCCACGTTATTGCAAATTAATGAGATTTTGCGAGGACCGTGAGAAGGATCCGTGAGTACTTCAGCGTGCTCACTGGTCATCAGATGGCAAGGTTCAATTAATCGATGACATTTGGAACCATCGTTCCGATGTCCATGCGAAACGGGAGCAGACCAATAACTTCAGTGAGAGGATTTCGACTGCGAAGTTATGCGGCTATTTCCGCATTCGCTATTTTACGAAACAATATCCAAGACGGAAGGTACGGCAACAAATGTCTGCATTTCCCGTCGTGAGAGCTATCTACAATATTCTAACTCTCGCCGGCTACCGCGCGGAATTGGATGATCATGGTGAAATATGGTACGACGCTGAGGATGGGGTTATGTACTACGATGCTCAAGAGTATCAAACGCACAACATAGCGATGGCGCTCTGGATTGCTTTGTCTGCCAAGACATGGGGAAGTACGGACTTGGGTGTATCGTCGAACAGAGTGAATACAGTAAGCGGAAACTCTTTCAGTACGATGAAGAATTGAAGAGAAAGAAGAAAGAGTGGTGTTTTCACTAGTTTCTTCTGATCTCGACTCGGCGTCGACGATATCTTGTCTAAGCATAAGATTACTTCGATCATTCATCATTGAGGTTTGTATTTAGAGCGTGATTTGTTTCGAATTGAAGGCCGCCCGACTCTCTGGGCCGTAGTTCGGAAGCTGGAAATCAACGCCCGGGGTACGGAATCGGTAAAAAACTGGGACGGCTCTAAACAGGTACTTCAAACTACTATACCATTGATAGTAACTTTCTATCTCAACAGCATCAGTTCAAGGGTCGTGATGCGGAGAAAGTAAACGGTATTTAAAGCCCAGCTCAAATTGCAATTAACCATCACGTAGGTAGGGCAGTTAGCTATCAAGTAATTAGTACTCGCGCGGGTCCTGGGTCTGCACTAACGGCAGATCCGGAGGCGGGGTCGATGCAGTGAGACCCTAAAAAGAACCGCCATGTAGAGCGACGCCTCTCGTTTCGCGGTGTGAAGCATTTAGCTTTTTCAACCAATTCAGTATTTGAGTCGTAAAATGGACTTGAAGTGACCACTTGAATTCACACTTTTGTCGAATCTTGCCTGGCTGCTCTGGACAATGCTAGTACGCTCAGAGTATCCTCAATTAGGTACAATTACTTACCTTATCTGAAACCAACACCGCCGAGTGAAGATGCTAGGTGTTTCCTTGCCGCAAAACCTCGCTCAGTTCTCTTGAAGGTTTGCTTATCCGCCTAGGATCACATATCATTAGGCATTAAGAAGTCGGAGGAAGCGATGGGTCAATGGCAAATTAAATGCGCTGCGTCGCTCTTGCTATCGTTTACCACCATTAAAGATCTGAAGGAAGCTGCAAAGCGTTATATGTCTGATGTCTGGCAATATGGCTGAGGGAGGTGATGCCCGGACTTTCAATGGCCAGTTCATATCTAGCATTTGTACAGAGGATGTTCCTGACTTC
Organism: Xylariaceae sp. FL0255; assembly: GCA_022578795.1. NCBI lineage: Eukaryota > Fungi > Ascomycota > Sordariomycetes > Xylariales > Xylariaceae > Xylariaceae sp. FL0255. The sequence goes on from MU388898.1 coordinate 12,940, forward strand.
GTTCACGATCAGTGATATCTCGATAATTCCCTAAGTCATAAGCATCTGTACCGATGGAACGTCCATGCTCGCCCTAGAACCTGATATATCAAGACGGATGCCCTAGATTCATACACATTAATACCACAAGCCTTACAAGCCGATTGTTCGCCTTCCCTTCTCTTCCACACAGATGGCAATCGAAGACACGATCCTGAAACAGTACGCAGAGGTCAAGGCCCGACGTCAATCATCGCTTTCAGATACCTCCGCCGCCAGCATAAAGCCTCAAGATCGCATGGCTGCCGTTGGAAGGAGTACCACGCCTCTTAGTATAGGCGACAGACATACCGAGATGACTATTGAGGATCTGCAAAGAATGCAAGACCAGTATAAACAGTGGTTCGAACAAGCAGAGCATCGGGTTTCCGAGGCTAGGAAAAGATTGAAAACGCTCTGCGAGGATCCCGGACATGACCATGTCAAAGGGCCATACAATCATTTCGAAAAGTCCAATACATAATAGCTCATTTATGCTCTCGTCCGCCTGTCACTCATGGCAATGGAAGTCGCTGTGAGCTCGATATACCAGAGGTGCTCGCACATGGGCCCTCCACAACCTCTAGAGTTTCAAGGACGTATCGGGCTCCAGATTGATTACCATTTACGAGCTGCCGCACTTTTTATCGGTAAGCTTTTTCTAACTGATTCTATCAATTGATTTTGAATAAGGCTTGTTAACTAATGCTGTTCTTTTCGCCCAGGATAATTAGGCAAATCCTGACAGCAATACACCATCTCCGCATTGAGACTGCAGCCTTATGCAGGCTGTAATGATACCTGATGCTGAAGCAGGTTGGAGAGCAAACTGAACCCAGAAGGAACCTATAGAGAGGCTGTACCCTTCGACTACCCCGAAGAAATGAAATACATTCGGCTAAGAGAAGCCTCGGATTAAAAGGAAGACAGGGGCTACACGTTGAGTAACTCAGTATTGAATTGCAGATAGTCACCGGCTTAATATTTGACTTGGCAATGCTTTTATTTCATTACGGCCTATTACGCCGTCCCCACAACTCCAGACTCTACAATAGCAAATCGATCATTCGCCCCATCCATCATAGCGACCGCATCATACGGCAACGTGACCATAGGTGTCGTATGCCCAAAGTCCACACCAAACAAGACCGGGAAATCCGTCTTCTCACCTAACCTCCCTTCACACAGTAAGCTCCGAACAACATTGATATACGCCTCCCGCCGCTCCGGCTCATCATAACCGTGAGGTCGTCCCACAACAACTCCAGCAGCATCGTCGAACACGCCCTGCGCGATCAAGTCCGCGATGCCAGCTTGCACGCGCTCGAGCGGATTTTCAGTCGCCGTCTCGATGAATACGATCCGGCCCTTCCAGTCGGGCACGATAGCGCGCACGCCGGCCAGGCGAGCCATGACCGTTATACACCCGCCGAATAACCTCCCCTCGACTCTGCCCCTTCCATGCCGGAGCCAAAGCCACCCAGGGTTCGGCGCGCGTGGGCCGGGATCCAAAGCCGCGGCAGGCGATGTAGGTTCTGTCCAACTAGGTAGAGCATATGGGGCATAGAACATGGCGCGCTGAACGTCGCCTATCGGTTCCGTCGTCGCGACGGCTTTCAAGAAATTGCGGACTGTGAAGTCGAGCGTTGAGGCTTCTTCGCCGTCCGCTTTTGGGTCTCCATGATGAGGCTCGAACTCAACCGGCTCACCGAGCTCGGGGATGATTCCCGGTCCGTAGAATGTGCGGAGGCCTGCGACGGCGTTCAAGAACCAATGCACGCCTGTGATGTCACTGCTCCCAACGACGACCTTAGGATGTGCGCGAATTGCCGCGTGAAGCTCCTTGTCGGCTAGGAGCGCCGGTAGAAGCTCCGTGAATGTGGTGCCGCCTATGGTGCAGATCACGGCTGAGATGTCCGGGCTCATAAATGCTCCTCTGAACTCTGATAGCCGGCTGCTTATACAGCTCTGTATGGTTGGCTCTTCGGGCTTGAAAATCTCGCGCACTTGGTAGCCTTTGGAAGAGAGCAAGGATTTTGCCCTCTTTATGTCATTCGCGTTGCTGATGTTGAGGCGCATTGAGGGGGATATGATGGCTATTGTGTCCCCAGGCTTCAGGGCCGGGGGACGGATCGGGGTTAGGTGGGTCATTTTGGAGTCAGAAGATCAGTGAAATAGCCTAGATTGAGCCGTTGCTATTAGGACGCGCCGGCGTTGAGAGTTTGTTGATGTGTGTGCAGATGCTTTTGTGTATATTCATGAGGGCGAAGTCGATGGTACTTATCTTCTTGGCATCATTCGTCCTCTTGTAGTTGTTGCGTCCCTCTTGATATGTAAGCAAGCCAGGACGTATCCCACAGTACTAGCATTGACGGCGCCTTACTTGACATCGAAGGGCGTAGCCAACATCCTGGAGCTATGAGGCACGTCATTGTTGGTTGAACTTCGCTCACATTATGGCTTTTGATTTTCAACTTTCATGAGTCACTTACCGGTGTTGCATCAACGTTGGTTCCTTGCATTAGGTAGTTTGGAACCATCAACCCCAAATGAGAAACTTTCCTAATCTTTAACTACACTCACGTTTGTCCAAGTGCTTGCTGAAATCATATAAGTAGTTGCACCAGATTAATTGAATATGCTTAATAATCTGTTTAAAGAATGAGCGGTTCTCAGTCCGTCTACTACATTTTGGTGAGTGTGTTTTGCGTTCTAGTTATCATGATGCAACAACCCTGTTGTGCGAAGCCTTGAAGTCTTTGGTATATTAAAAGCTTAGAATTTTCCTGAAACGCCCCGAAAAAAATCAACCTCGACGTAGGTCCGAGGCACCCGTCGTCGGTTCAATAATCGTACAGCTCTTGCTCAATCGCTACATGCGATATCCCTTATAGGCCTGGCTCGCGTCCGGCCGGTGATAATCAGAGAGTCCCTTGTTCCACCGTACCAGGCGATCCGTTGACTCGGAGCCTACGGGTCTGCCGGTCTGGTACATCTGGTCCAGCCTATCAATGGCTTCATCGTTGCCCTCACGTCGCTTCTTCCACACACGTCGGAGAACAAAGACAGTGCCGACGAGGAATACGGCGGCGCCGACACCTCCTGCTATCCCCGCAATCCCGGAAGTCGATAGTGCGGGCGTGGTACTCTTAGTTGATGACTGTGTCAATTCCCCGCTTGCAGGGATTGTCGTTGAAGCTGGCGAAGACGTGGTGGTGCTTGTTCCTGCCGGGTCTGTTGAAAGTGGGAGACTTGCTGTAGTCGAAGCCGGAGTAACGAAAGTTGCTGTTGTGCTTGTAGTCCCCGTTGTAAGGCCTAGGCTACTTGAAATAGTGTCTATAATAGAAGTTGACGAAGGAGTTGACGAAGAAGATAACGAAGAAGATGGCAAAGAAGATGACGAAGAAGATGATGACGAGCTGGTAACTGAGGTGACGAGTGTTGTTTGAGATGTTGTCTGAGTCGCAGGCTGCAAGGTCGTCGTTGGCGTGGCAGAGCTAGTTACTGAAGTCGTTGTGGCAGTAGATGACGGGCTGGCCGACGTAGATTGCGAGTCTCCTGCGGCCGAAGAGCTTGTTGGGCTAGCGCTCGAGTCCGATCCCGTCTTGCCTGCGCCATTGGCTCCTTGAGATGCTGTAGGTGTCGCAGCCGTCGTTGACTCGCCGCCAAGTCCCAGGGCAGAGCCCAATCCACCTAGAAGTCCCGACATAATGAAGGAAAATCGAATGAGGAGTTGTATGAACGTAAAGGGGGAACACCAGGTTCAACGAAGTGGAATGAGAAAGAAGAAAAGAAATGTGAGAGTCAATCAATGAGGGTATCACGAGTGCAACATGAAAGGCGACAGCGATTCAAGTCCCATTTCGCAGAAACATGGACTGGTAGCTTTAGGAAGGAAAGGAAAAAAACAAAACGCAGGCCATGCTTCATTAAGAAGATTTGAACAGACGAAAAAAGATCAACAGGGAGGAGGCTTGCCTGTCGGAGCGGACTTCGCCTTGTGGTTGTGAACGTCATTATTCAACGTTGATAGCGTTTCAACCCCCTGTCTCAAACCGCCCTGGGTGCACAACTCCTGGTTTGGAATTGTGATGTGCTGGCGATCCGCGCCGTCCACGGTAGACCTCACCTCCCTGGCACTTGTCGCGTATGATAGACCACCAGGTCATCAAACGGCCAGTAAGTGTTGTGAATATTCAAACAATCATTATGTGGTCTGTTTTTCGCCTGTCTACGTGTCTACCTTTCATGCGTTTAGTTTCCCATGCCTGACCACGCTAAGCAGTCACCCATGTTCAGCGCCTTATCCGGGGTAGTCTATCTTTTACCAGGTGTGGAAGACCCCTGTCGATCGGGATTGATGTTTGTCTGTTTCATATGGCAGGCACAAGGACAATTCCACATGTGAATAGTCACACATGGGCTACTCATTCATTAGCCTGATAAATTAGTGTGCAGAAATGACATAAGAGCGATTGATCTCAAGACTCTACAGAGCAGTCCTGATTTCCGCGCGTGTATCGTGTGCTGCCGCTATTGCATTCGGCGCTTGTGAGCACCTTGTCTTCCCGCTTGATTGTCCAGTGTCTCGGACAGCGTCGATGCCAACTTCAGACGTTCAGCGGTAAGTTTCAATTCCTCTTTTGTCAGTGGAACAAAACGGAGATCCCGCGACTCTTTCTATATTTGCTCTCGCTGTCTTAACGTCAAAAATTCAGCATTCAGGCAGTTAGGTATGTGCCCCATAGGCAAGTATGCAGATCTGGGCACTGCCCGGCGCTTCGATGCGCCCAACATCTTCCTCATCCGATCGTGGTGCCACTGACAAGGCCGTCATCTCACCCATGTGCATGTCACGCGGACAAAATATAGTATCGTACTTATCACTATGCAAAAGCTGTGAGCGCCTTTGGAACCAATAGTGACTTTACCGCTGCTATTATTGTCCGTGAAAATTCAGCGGACTTATCAAGCCTTCAAGTCAGTGGCCACTTCAAATTCACCGCGGCTACCTCCCCAGGGGGTTTGCTGACGTGGCTGGTGAGTTCCATTGTGGGTTGGCAGTAGCGAGGATGAGCTTACGTGAACTCTTCAAAAGATCAAGTAGTACTTTATATGGTCACCACAGCGAGTCGATTGTCGTAGGTGAACGAGCATCCTGACAGCGAGTGGCATTGAGAGATGGTGACATCTGACAATGTTCTACGAGTTCTCAGCAAATACGAGGGAGACTTCTACGACATCCCTGGATGTTTAAGTTTTTGAAGCGCTGAAGCTACTGGTATGCCCACTTGTGTTCACATTCGATAGGGTGATTTAATATGCTAGTACAAATCTACTATGCGGCTCCTATCGTGAACATGTTCAAGATCTTAGCTGATACCAACTCTCCAATAAGTAATAACTGCTGTCTAATCTGCTTCTAGCTTTCAATTTCGTGAGGTCGTGAGTACACCAAAAAAACGTGTGAGCCAAGACGTCTCCCGTCTGGTGTGCCAGACAACACGTTGTGCAAATTAGTAGCATTAATGTATCGCAATCCTAGTTAATTTACTGAATTGACACCTGTAGCGACAGGCTCTTGAGAACCTTCATCTTCGTAAACTGACACGGCCTTCCAAGCCAGCCCCTCCGACCTCCTGACCGTCGTACTGCTTATCAAACGGGACAGCATGGCTGCACTAGGCAGACATATCGAGCTGTAATGACCAGTTCTTACCATCCCGACAGCGGGTGGCTCATATCCAGCGAACCATTCGCGTAGTGTAGCTAAGTTACCGTTTTTAGCAATGAAGAAAAAAGTGTCTTCCGCAATTTTCACGCGAGCAATGAATAGAATCCAGGCCGCTGCTCGTGCCAGTGTCTTTACTCGGTTTGGGGTTTATGCACGGCTTGGTGAAATTGGAAAGTTTCACCATCGGGAAGGACTAGGCGATCGTTAAAGATAGCTAGTGCACCAATGCAGTCATTTGCTGCGTTATGTTGAGACCGCAACCCTCCACAAGTGAAGCCGTCCCCATTGGCTGACCCCAGAGCTTGTAGTGTCTCTAGTATTCTCGGGGACTTGATATTGGAGCGGTCAGCAACGAGCTCTTGTATATCAACCTAAGACGAGATATAGAGGGTAATGCTACTGGTATGTAATGTAACGAAGTGCATTTCAGTGCCGAGAGCAAAGCCTGTAAGAATGAGGTCATGGAATTTCTCTTTGAATGACGCGAAAAGATCTAGAACTGAGTTCATCTCCTCGGTCGCAATGGTCTGGATTCCTCCGAGCTGGTACTCTAGGAATTTTTCATTGCCGACCGACCCCTATGAATGAATGTCTCTGGACGGAGTATTGTTCTACAAAGGCATTGAGACCTTTACTAACGCAGGCACCGGAAAGATCTCTCTGGCAGAGACAATGCAACAATTTCGATCTCAGGGAGACTTGTGCTCTTGCCTTCTCGTAGGCTCATTCGGTATCTATCGCAACGAAGGCGACTTGAGACTTCGATCTCTCCATTAGTTCAGGCAAATCATGGGTATTGCTTTCCCATAGTGATCGCCAGTGCTTCGTCTTGATTTTAAAGCAGCCACACTCTTTCCGCATCATGGTTCAATGAGGTTGAGATTGTTATCCGTTGATTGAGTAGTTGAACGGGCAATATTTTCAGATGAAATTAATTCAAATACAGTGAAAATTTATAAATGCGGACTTTGGAAGGCAGCATCTGTCAGAACTTGCGATAGGTACAAGTTCGATATGGCATGTTACATATGGCAGCGAAATCATGTATGAACGTGTGTCCTAAGCTCGAAGAAACTGCTCGATTTTCATTGTGTAAACTAAGGCCGGTGCTGTAATGGCCAAATTATATTCTCCCCCTTTCTCCCTCTTTCAAATTGTCCTTAACTAACCGTTAGATCTATTTCTAGGTTAGAACTCGTAGATAAAAGATATTAGTACATTTGTAGTTTCTGACTTCGTACTGTGGTACAAAGACTTCAGATTAAAGTAATTTTTGGCCTACCAGCACCGCCATCCCAACCGTCCTCCTTTGCTCAAAGGTGCAATTCGAAAATTGCTCCAAATGATTGATAGTTCCCTTAGTAGGCGACCAAACAGACTGCCCGGATTCACAACTCAATACAGCATAGCCGAGTAAACTCCGCAGCCGCTGTATCCTGGTGTCCCGCCGCCGCCTCCCGCGCAGCAGCCTTTGTTTCCTGGATCAACGCCGAGGTCTGCTTCATGACGCTACGCGAAATGAGCCAGAACGAGACTTCGGTTCCTGACATGGCTAGTCGATGGATGATACCATGTAGCTCCTCCCACAAATCTCGATTGCTGACTTGACGGTATTTGCGCGTCTTCCAGCCTCTTCGAGCCCAGTTCGCTAGCCAGGTGGTCGCGCCGAAGACGACATATTTGAGATCTGTTGCAACGACAACGCGGTTCCATCCCTCCTGCTGCCACTCACGGAACTCGAGCGCGGCGATGACGGCTCGGAGTTTGGTGCGATTACTCGTTGCATCGTGTTGCTCGCCTCCGGGACCGGAGTGCTCAAGGGGAAAGCCGACAGTGCCACCTTCGTCTTGGCCGTCATTTGAGAAGGGGAATGCGGTGGTGATGCCGGATCTTCCAGGTCCTTTATACGTGAAACTGCAGCCTCCAAATGGGGGTTGGGACAGCAAGTCGTTGCTCCCGTTGTTAATGCAGCTTCCGTCAACGGCGAGCAGTATCTCGCGACTGTCGTAGCGATTGACGAAGCGAGGCTCCTTAGTGCGAGGGAAGACCGTTTGCAAGGGGAAATGCTGCTCCGGTGTTTCATCCGGATTTATGGGTGTAAAGATCGTTGCTCTGCTAACTGGTGAGCGCCGTCCTAGGCGTTTGCGGATTTTGAAAGAGTGTTGGGATTCCGGGAGGAGGACGATCCCGCTGCCGGAAGATGAGTCGATGAGAGCCATTGTGTGAGCCTATGTAGCCGCAGCGAGTCTCAATTCATTTGATGACCTCGACTAGTGCTTGATCATCTGTTTTATGAGACAGGAGATGGCAGATGAAAGATCAACGGGGTTGCAAACGACAGCAAGAGGTTAGGAGGTTTAGTTTGAATCATAGTAGAAAGCTTATCGGGAGGTTGTTGCCGGTCACTAGACTGACTTATTGCTGGGACCTACCTTGTACTGGTGCATAATAACGGCTAAGTTTTGGGGCCTAGCAACCTGATGACCAGGTTTCCGGGTCACGCCCATGCTCTTTCTGTCATATACCCCATAACTTACCCCGGTTTGCCCTAGAATGGCGGAGGTATTATGGTCGTTAGCCCCTCGTATTTCAATCCTTTGTACGTTGAAGTACCCCGGCAGTTGTGGGAGTATTGTATGCTAACATCATGTAACTTCAGAGGTCTAACCATAGTAAAGCGTGTATAGCGGGCGCGCTCGTTGATTTCTGTATTCTAGTGTCTCTGAAACAGGACTACTACACCACGCACTGCATAAATCTACTTCAAGAAACCTCCTTATCACCGCCCTGCCAGTCTCAAATATTAGGCCCTTCAGCAAGAGCTGCTGCTACACCTTGTCCAATCACATCATGCATAGGATAAGTTGGATGGAGACTATTCAACTAAAAGTACTCATTGACAGGAATCCCACAGCTTGGATCAAAGAATTTCGCGTAGCCGTACCCCTGCGTTTGTCAGATGCCCCTCGGGGACGACGTCAAAAGGACTTAAGAGAGCAGCGCAAAAATTAACTTACTTCTCATAAGCGACACAGCAGTCGGTCAGGTTCTTGTAGCCCGCAGTCTCAGGGAACAAAATCGGTTTGTCTAGTACTTCGTTGATGACACTATGTGCATCGTATACCCACACATTCGCATTCCTAGAAGTGTTGCTCTTCAATCCAGTAGTGAGGATTAGCAACTAGTTCCAAAATCCAATGTCTCTCAGGGATTTCGCTGCTGCTGCCGCTCCCAGCGCTTTGGCATGGGGACTTCGATTAATTGGTGGGACATTGATGAAGAAGAAGTTCCGGCCGCCGGCGTCGTAGATCTGGCCTACGAGCGCCATGAGTTCGTTTTGGGTCTCCACGTCTAGGTCATCGAATCCGAGGTCATGACCTCCGTCGATGTCGTTGATTCCAATCCAGATCATAAAGATGGAATCGTCACCTGTCCATGCAGCCTTTGGCGAGCTGCCTGTGTACAGGGGGAGAAACTCTTCTTGGACTTGGTCTTTGACTGATAGTACCCCCGACCTATTGATACGCGGCGGCACCAAGTCGGCTACGATGGGAAAAGAGTCAGTGACTAGGTGTAGAGAGGAGCCACTCAGCTGGTAGGTATGATCTCCTCTATCAGGATACGGACTTACCGTCGACTGTCGCTCCACCAAAGGCGAAGTCATAAGTGAACAAGGTCGAAACATTATACTTCGTCGTCAGGTAGTTGACCCAATTTGGCCCGTCCGAAGAAGTCATGCTGGGAAAGGCAGGATTGCCGAGAGGGTTTGTGACTGAGGGCTGGGTCGAGTCGGGATCGAAACCTGAAGCTGTGAGCTTTGTCAAAGTTGTCGAGACGTTGTTCGATGACCTTACCTATCTTCGAGTAGCTATCGCCGCTGCACGTATCAAGAGTCAGATACAGTCTTGAGGTCAACGCTTTGTCTGGGACACACTTACAAGATAAACGCAATACGGATGCTCTCCCAGCCGACCCAGCTCCTCTGTTGGACTTCCAGCGCAGAGGCGCCCAGTGCGAAGAGCGAACTTAACACAAACTTAAGATGTGCCATCATGAAATTTTAGTAGTCATATTCTTGAATACATGTGTGCAAGAACATGGCGAAAGTGGCCTCTATTTGTAAGGACATAGTCTCCTAGGAGGTGAATGCACACCTTCTATACACCGACTTGGCATTTACCAGCTTACATCCCACCATCACAAGACTGAGTGGCACAGCTTAATGCCATGATGGTATTCTGTAAGATCGGTTTGCTGGCGTCAGCTCTCGCATTCGGAAAATGAGCGGAGTTCACCTCAACGGCCTTGTTACACAGGACTTACCATCTAGACCCCCCCACTCGGACACCCCCCCCACCCGGACAGGCTAATTTCCGTGGCTATACCCAAAAGTCATCCTTTTCACTTATACGAATTTTGGCAACTATTAAGGCTATTTATATATATCTGATATAAATCGGTACAAAATTGAAAGACGTATATATAGATACTAGATTTAGCTAGTCTTCTCGTAATTAGTGGCCGGAACCGGAGTATAGAAGTAAGTCAATATGGGAGGGAATCGGCGATTTTTGCCCTAGAATCTATTATAATACAACAACCCGTATACCCTATTTTTTCACCAACTCTATTAAATTTTCGCCTAAAACTTAAGATGCCGAGTTATATAGAGGACTAGATGGCAGATGTATGCCTAGATGTATCAGATAATAAGATGTTAATAAAAAAAGCCGCCTAGAAGTATGGGATTTTTCGCCAGATATTTTTCGACCGTTTTAATAGTATAATAGCGAAAAAAGAAATTGTAATGCCTAACTAAAAGCTATTACTAATTTAAGAAGCCTGCTTTGTTGTATAGATTATTTGTTAAGAATTTTTAGGTTTTGCGCCGAGTTATTTTGTTGTGCGATTAATGGTATTTGCGATGTTGCAAAAAGACGGTAAAGATATCTATTTTAGAACCTATTAGATTGAGCGTTTTATTAAGCGAAATTCGGTAGTTAAACGTAAAATTGGGCAACGTTAAAAGTCTGCTTGCTTTAATAGGTTTATTTCTAAAGTCGTTAATTGGTATTTTGATTATAAAGAGGATTATAAATAGATTAAGCCGGAATTTATATATAATATCGATAAGAGTGGCATTATGGCGGATTTTAGTAGGTTAATTTATTAATATTATTACGAATAATCGAATAATTGTTTTAGGTTTTAACGGCTTAATTTTGGGTATTTCCGAGTTTTGAAAAGCTTTTTTTAAAAGTTTATAGATATGTAGTTGGACTAGTTTTATTAAAGTAGTTTTAGTAACTAAAAAAGCTTTTAAATTAGGTATTATTTTTAAAAATAAAAATTTCTAAGCTTAATAGTTTTTTAAGGAATTTAGGAATATAGCCGATTAGTATTATATATATTTAAATAAAAACTAAATTAATAATAATATCGTTATTAAATAGTTTAAAAACGTTTATTTTTTATAAATAATAGTATTTTAAAAAAACGAAAGTAATATTTAGCTATTTATTTTAAATAGGTATAGGTTTTATATAAATATAAATATATTAATAGAAGCTTTATTATATTTAAAATTTATGTTTAAAATTAATTGTAAAGTATATAGGACGAGTTTATAATTTTTTGTTTTTTGGAGAACGTTTATTTCCTATTTTTGCCTATTTATATAAACTACGGCTTATAGCTACTTAATAATAGTATTTTTAATGCAGTTAAAGCCGCTTATCGTCAATTTCTTTCGGAGTTAGCGGTGATAACCGATACTACGTTCGTTAACAAAATTAATTTTATCTAGTATTATAGCAAAACCCATGAGGCTAGAATAACGTCGAAAAACATCAAATTTGGGTTCCGAACGACTAGAAATTAGCCTATCAATAGGACGAAAGTATTAAAGCATCTAGAAATACAGCAAAACTGCGAGAAAACACCAGAGCCAGAGGATATTAAATCTTCTGAACCGGAGGCTACTCGCACTCTAACTACAAGCCGTCAAATCGCAAATTTCGGCAAGAATCGCGATACCCTCACTCGCCTACAATTCAAGAAGTCAGCCAAGGCCTACGCGACTTAATCCGCCGAAATAGCTATCATAGAACAACGTATTGCAGCATTAGAAGCAGAACTTGAGCGTCATCGACCCAAGAGGCGTAGAAAAATGCCAAATCCAAACAAGAAGTTCATGGATATTGGTGAGATACTTGCTGCTGGACCTAATCCCAATAAGGAAGATTCTAACGAAAGCGAGGCTTTAAAAAGTGAGGAGAATAGCAGTGAATAAGAGGTGGTGGAAATAGGGGCAGAAGAGCCTGAGGACCCTGAACTTCCAGCCCAGCGCGTGACACGTTCCGGGCGCCAAACTCAGAGGCCAAGTCGATACAATGACTAATTAACCTACGAGCTATATATCTATGAAAGTTGCAGGTCGATTGCTTCAGGGGTTGTTGAACTCCGTATAAGTGAAAGGGATGACTTTTGGGTGTGACCACGGAAATTAGCCTGTCCGGGTGGGGGGGGTGTCCGAGTGGGGGGGTCTAGATGGTAACTCATTTGCAGTCAACTCAAATGTTACCGATCTTACGCTTGAGCTGGCTGAAGTGATTTTCTTATGTGAATAGCAGGGGGATTGTCCCAAATTGAACGCATGGTCAGAGAAGTCCAACGACCTCACTACATGAATGGCCTAACTTGAATGACTTGCAGTGGTTTTCGAATTGCCTAAATAACAGTCCAGTCATGATAGGTTACCGCGAAAATGAGTCGTATTGACAGAGATGTGAGCTCTGCACCTCAATAATTGTAGGCTTCACGGCGAACTGTTTGCATCTTCCTGGATTTGTAATCCGCTCTGGCGTAGAAGTTTGACAAACAGAGCTTAGCATCATCTTATTCATCATTGAAACTACCGGCTTTTAACAACGGAGATGGCTCAAATATGAAAGAGGAAGTTCTTAACATGATAGGTCTCATTTAATAGTCTTCTTATCATAATGGTTACGACGAGGCCGAAGCCGAAGTTATCATCGTCCCATTGGCGATCCGATAACGGTCCACTTAGACGCTAATCCGACGTCATCTCGGTAAGCTATAGAACCCGCCCTGCTACATGAGATAGCCAATTTCCACTTCTCGACAACCTCAGTTATAAAAGCCCGTATGATCAGAATGGGCACTGAAAAGGAAAATGCGACGCTGAAATCGCGATCTCAAGTTGAGCGCCCTGCGGCCCAGCCCATGTTCTCGATTCGGTCTCTCTTCCCAATTATTTCCGCTCTCGCCCTGCTTTGGCTGTTCTTCGGTGTCTTTCCTTATCAAAGCATCTTCCCATCGGCTCCGCCAGCCAATGCTGCGGCTGCCCTTGAGACTTGCGCATGGCAAGCTCTTGAGCAGCATGTTTCCCTCCTTGACGTACCGCCAATCAAACGGGCGGACTTTATAACGCGCCAAGGCGTCCTAGCGAGCGCATTGCGTGCCGAAGGCGTTGACGCCTTTATCGCCGAACCCTCCGCGTCATCTGAGTACTACGCCAATATCTCTGCGCAATTTCACTTCTCGGAGCGACCATTTGCTATGATCCTCGATAATGAGGGGAGGTTTTCCTATCTCGTCCCCCAGTTTGAAACAGGCCGCCTCAATGCCGAGTCGCAGCATATGGTCTTCGATGGCGATGCCGATGCAGCTGCGATCCCGTGGGCTGAAGAAAAGGACCCGTATGCTGTGCTTCTTGAGAGTGGGCGTCTCGGATCGGGCAAGATCAAGATCATGATTGACGAGCATGCGAGGCATATGATTGCTGCAGGCTTGGAAGCTGTTGGCGTTGATGTTGTGCCTATGAGTCTTGATGTCAAGCAGCTCCGCGCTGTCAAGACAGATTCCGAGATTGCCATCTTGAGAGGCATCAATAGCTTTACACGACAGCTAGTACGCGCTCTGCAGGGCTGCATACACGTCGGTTTGAAGCAAGAAGATCTCGTTGCAGCGGGACAAGCGTTATACACTCGCGCCGGCGTTGGCGAAGGATACTGGGCTATTGCATTGTTCGGGTCCCAAGCCGCTTTTCCGCACGGAGGCAAGAGCGGTGCCATCTTGCAGGATGGAGAATTTGTTTTGATAGATATTGGAAGTAGCCTGCACGGCTACAAGGCCGATGTCACTCGTACCATACTGCCATCCGGCGTTACCGTCAGTGATGAGCTGATGGGCATTTGGCAGACCGTGCGTCTCTCCCAGGCGGCGGGCTTCGAGAAGATGTACCCTAATGAGACGTGCCGCGATGCTGATGCTGCGTCGCGAGTCCCGGTTGCCGAGCTGGGGTACGCTCCGTACTATACACATCGTCTAGGCCATGGCCTGGGATTAGAGGGTCACGAACACCCCTATCTCAATGGGGCGAATCATGAGAAGCTAAAGGCCGGAGTGGTTGTCACTAACGAACCAGTACGTTTTTCTTTTATCCGCTTATCCTTTTCCATCCCGAAATTATGTAGTCGGCTGGTTGCTTACTTGTGTCATCTTACAGGGAATTTATGTAACCAATGAGCAAGCGACACAGATCGGAAAGAACAAAGGCTTTGGTGTCAGATTAGAAGACCCCATCCTTGTGACCGAGAAAGGCGGCGTGCCTTTAACTGGCCGCCGCGCAAATTCGCCTTGGGACCTATGAGCGATTGGTTGCCAGTGGGCTCTTTAATGGCCTATAATACATCTTTCTCTTAGATCTGAAGCTGAATTCGACAAGTCCCCAGTGCTATCTACTTTCATTTAAATAGCACTGTTTGATATTTGAAAACAAGTGAATTCCATGTGCCCGTACTGGGCTGCATAACTGGATTGGAAACGCACACCCTCTTTCTCCATTCACAGGTCCTAAGCTCGGCAGAGCTCTTGATACTGAGACGCATGCATTATCAGTCGCGGCTCTGACGTTCATAGATCTGGCAGAGAAGACCGAGCCTCCGCTAATCGACAGATTAGACTTATCCTGCCGGGACTGGGCCAAATTGCGAAAGAATGATATTGACCTATGCTCTGGGAGTAGCCAAGATCCAGACATAGATTAAGAGTGGGATATGATCAATAGTTCTGACACTGATCGAGACACAAAGGACAAACAACTAGTACATGGCGAATGAGCATAAAAGCTACACATAGATTTGATATTTTCACTTCTTTCTAGCATAACCACACGAAATTTTTCGTAGCGAAGATATGCCAAAGCTTCTCACAGATGATAAGAATGAAGGCGTTGCTATAAATGCACTCACACAGCTTGTTGCATCAATCTTCATCAGCCGAGGCTTTCGTATACCTGAGCCCTTTGACTGTGTTTGGGATGATGTTCTCGCTCCCCTGTAACTCGTCATCAACAAAAACAACAAGACATTCGGAACGACTATTCATTGCTGCCGGACGAGTAAACATTAATGTGACGAATGCAAGAGGAAAGCCTGTCCTAACTCCGTGATTGGCAGAGAATGTGACTCTGTTTATGTATGGGCTAAAGAACATGTCCAAGCAACGCTTCTGTCACTGTGATGCTGTCAGGAGATATAATAGAGGCCGAGCAGACCAACCCAGCAACAAACTAGTCTCTCACGCAGGCATTACCGGCGCTGTCAGATTGGAACGTGGCCGATAAGCTCATGTCAACCATAAATGGGTATTCAGGTTCTGGCGGTCTCAAGGTGCTCACATTTTGGTCCTTCGATAACACCACTTTCACCGACGCTGATTTAAATCACAATGGCATCCTCGAAATCGTCGGCTTGCCATATATTTGGGGTTGCGACACCTTTTTCGATCTCTACCTCGACATCTATCCTCCCTTCATCATGAAAGACTTGTGGGACCCTGCTCAGCTCCTTACCAACACGTGCAGTTTATAACGTGCAATCACAGCCCAGAGTGTGAAAGAGAAACTGATGCGTCCCCGTGAGTATTGAACCCCTTTTAGGGAGTCTGAACACACCTTAATAGTGTTTCCGGATTCGTGGCCCGCGTCTTTACGTTATGGTTGCATCACTCGGTGTACTCCTCATATTAGCCTTATATCTTGCATATTTCAGTCCTCGCGCCGTCACTAGTCGAGACCCTGGTCCCGTCGGTGGCCTGACGACAATCATGGCGATGAGTAGTGAGCTCAATAGCCTGCTCTCGGACTGTGGAGCATCTCGTCTGAGGAAGAAATCCGTTCGAAACCCGAACGTCGACAGTGCGTGAGCACGTTATTCATGCCAGCAGGGGCGAAGGAAGACTTTGCTATCCCAGTACTAAATGATGACCTCTGTGATCATGACCACTTAATCTAGAAACCTCGACTTCCCCTCAGAGCATTACAAACTGGTGAACCCGCCCCTGTCATGACTAATTCCCGTCAAAATCGCCACTATCGTTCTGCTGTTGAGTTTGGTAGTAGCATTGGAAATGCTGTCCCAATTATCAAATAAGCATCAGGGCTTAGCAGATGTCGATGACACCGGTTACGGGAGATATGCATGGTGGTGCGTGCCCACAGCCGTAATACCAGGCGTCGCAGCACTCATAGGCTCCATTTCATTCTCGTTGCGTGTCATGCTGCCATATTACGGGCTCTGGCGTTGGCCCTCGCGGAGCGATCGCACCATCATGAACAACGAGATGTCTCGCAAACCCTTCACGACATCGTCCACGGCCACTGGTTCATCTTATCAACCACACTGGCCACCGTTCTGGTGTTTCCTTCGATTGGTACTACGCCCGGGTTGTATGCGGCGCAGCTATTTATTACGAGCGTCGCTATCAACGTGACCGTGGGCACCGGAAGTAACCCCGCTGGGTCGAAGGGTATACAGGACAATGAGGATGTGCTTGTCGTCTCCATGGCCATGCATAATGACGAGAATGCACCTCTCTGGGCTATGAACACCCGCGAAATACTACCCAAGAACCCCTGTAGTATAATCACTGCAGCGAGCCTCGTGGCCGACTCTGACATGTTGAGAGAGGACATCATCCCTCGAGGCTCAGAGTGGCATGGCAATCGGCAGGATGTTTTTCAGGGTTGGATTTTCAGTCTGGAATAGGGGGGGGGGGGGTTCGCTTTGGTATAGAAATAGGAAAAGCTCGTCGAGTGCCCTGATTAACGTAGTGAGTATGAGATGAGCAACGAAACAACTAATGCTCATCCGCATCGCTATGCGTGGGAAAGGTGTAATCAAGATTTGCAATGTATCGTGCCACAAGCTTTGGCAAATCAAGAGTACCAACGTGGTGTTGGTTTAATTCCAACACAGTGAACAAAGGAAATCCGAGCACAACACGCACCTACATAAGTGCGGAAAATCCGTCTCTCGCCCCCCTACACTTCCAACGCCTAGACAGGCTTTCTCAGTATTCATAACTGGACTAATTGAACTGTTGACCTCAGTCGGAATACAGGTGAACTTAGATTTCGTGCAAGCGAAGCACATATACTACCGGTAGCGCAGATGGCCACAGACTCGAGGAAGCGTGCCTTGATCACAGGTAAATATTTTCGCACGCATTGAAACAAATGAAGGATGATTTTCTGATCGAAACGTGATATAGGCGCTGATCACCAAATCATCACGGAACTTGCCCAGGCCTTATTAGACCAAAGATGGCATGTTACAATTGCTGTCCAGCCATCGGTGCCTATGAAGGCAGTATCCCGCCCCAACGTGAGTACCCCAAGGCTTGATTAGCCGAACAACCTTGCGAAGTGAAAATGCTCAAGAAAGTCATTTCTCTAGTGGAGTGAAGGAAGCTTTTCGATCCTAAAATTCGACCTGTGCTTCGAGAGTTCAGTTCAGCGTGCAGCGGCAAAATATGGGTACAGCTTAGACCTCTTGGTGAATTGCGGCGGTAGGGCTTTGCCTGTACACGTTATTTCATCTGATACATTTGCTAAACTGAGAGTAGGGAATGTATTGGAACCATTCTACAAGGGTGTAGTGCCCTGGGACCAGCATACTGAAGTTATGCTGAACAGAAGCTTCCGCATAAACACGATCGTGAGTGAGCCGATGATGCTACCCAATACGGCAAGATATCGTCTAATTTTGAGTCAGGGGCCATTTCTGGCAACCAAATACTTCGCCCCAAAGTTGAAGGAGACCAAGGGGAAAGTCATCAACCTGTCGTCGCGATCAGCTTCTATAGATAGTGAGTAAACAGAAAGCCTGCTTTGTCGAGATATCATGAGTATTGATCAACATCTGGGATGGCAGAAACATTCGGCGGATTCCTCGCGTATTCAGCTTCGAAGACCGCACTGAATCAAATGACTGCTGTTGTTGCCGCCGAGCTTAAATATGATGGGATTGTTGTTGTCTCTGTAGATATAGGGGACCTCATACACTCTCAATCAGATTCGGGAGACAATGATGACAGACGCAACAATATGTACGATCTTGTGAGGGTTATCAACAGCATAGACTTGAAGAAGACTGGGTCGTTCATGGACAAGACGGGAAATATCATTGCAAGCCCCGATCTGTGAAGGAAAGGACGAGGTAACATGTGGTAATTGGCGGCAAGAGAGGAGCATTTGCTTAGTTGTAAGACAGATATCTGGCTAGTTAAGAGATAGGTACCGAGTCAGTCATACAACTGCTATATTACCCATCTGTGCCCAGGGATCCCGAAAACAAGATAGGTGTTTTGATTAGTGTATTTAAGTGCGAATAGCGTAATCGCTGTTGGCATCTCTGCCTGGTCCATGTCGTGGCGGAATGTGCAAATGGACGAGTATGCTAACAGCTAGTAGTAGAGCGACGCATGATACGAGATCGGGTCATTAGAGGACAGATGTAAGATAATACAGGCAAGCTGTTCAAGAGGCTGTCAGGCAGCAGTTTACGAATAAACATGAGCATTAGGCGGCGTTGGTGCGGCTGATGAAAAGAAACTATGGCTTCATTTAGTCAACAATGAAAAAGGAAGCACTTGCTAGGTAGGAAGCACGGGATAAGGCAGTTAGCTTGTGTTAGCACCCACGGATACCGCCGCAGTTGGCAGTGTAGCTTACCTAAGTTGCCGGCTTCAATACTAGCCCCGCGCGCCGTCGTCGGTAGGTAGGCTGCAGGGTCAGAGGCCCAGAATCCCCGCGATATGGCCCCTCGTGAGCTAACCCCACCTGCCTTGTTAGTAATCGTGCCGTGTTCTCAGCTTGTACAGCTGATGCCTAGCCCTACCACTACTAAAAGATAGTAGTGGGGTTTCAGTCGCCCACCTCGTCGTCATAGGTGCGTGCCTCTGAACTCTCCCTCCGTCTGTCCGTCACCACGCGCTCATACAATTCTTTTTCTCTTCTTCGACCTATTCTACCTTAGGCATCTGTCCTATGTAGATCTCTTTTCAACTTCCCTCGTGCCCTGAGGTCATACCGAAAGAAAGGGCCAAGTTGTCTCTAGACTGTCACTGACATAGTTCGGCTTCTTTAAACGACCTTATTTCCTGCTCTCCATTCACCTACGACCGTCTCACACTCGGGCTTACAGTTTAGATTGGTAACAAAGCGCACAAAGAACCTCGACTCGGATCGCTTCAGCTCTGTACTCACACCTACAATACATACAATACATACATACATACCTACCTACATAACCTCCCGAACACCCGGAAATCGCAAGTCATGTTTAACATAATAGCACACTTCTTC
This sequence comes from Xylariaceae sp. FL0255, assembly GCA_022578795.1. Taxonomy (NCBI): domain Eukaryota; kingdom Fungi; phylum Ascomycota; class Sordariomycetes; order Xylariales; family Xylariaceae; species Xylariaceae sp. FL0255. The sequence continues at coordinate 32,364 of MU388898.1, forward strand.
GCGTAAGTCACTGCAAACAAATCTGACTCAGACTGAAGAGTGTCGAAGGAATCACCACATATGACTAACACCCTACTCTCAACAACAGCTCCATAGCCTCCTTCCTCTTCCCGCTCTTCGCCTCCTACAAAGCCCTCAAGACCTCCGACCCCGCCCAGCTGACGCCATGGCTGATGTACTGGTCCGTCCTCTCCTGCGCCCTCCTCGCCGAGTCCTGGACCGAATTCATCCTCGTCTGGGTTCCATTCTACTCATGGATACGCCTGGGTTTCCTCCTCTGGCTCGTGCTACCCTCGACACAGGGCGCGCGTGTCTTGTATGAGGGGTACTTACACCCGTATTTAGAGGAGAACGAACTCGCCATCGAAGAGTTCATTGCCAGCGCTCATGATAGGCTCAAGGCGGCCGGGCTCAAATACCTTAAGCAGGCTATCGAGATAATCCGCACAAAAGCCTTCGGTCTTCCACCCAGTGAAGTTAGAGAAGAGCCGAGGACCGCTGCTGCAGCCGGGACACCTCAGGGATACACACAGGCACTGCTCGCTAGGTTCAGCGTGCCTGCTGCCCGATGGGCAGCGAACAATGCTGGAACTGCAGGACATGATTTCTACAATCTCCTCGCCGGCGCTGTGAGTGCCGCTGCGGGCGGTGCGCTATCTGGTGGACAGAATACAGCTAGGAGCGGTACTTCGTCCGCCAGTGGCGTTTTAATACCCGAGAATATTTCCGGCGCGGCCGAGAAAATGACATTCATCGCCGCCCAGCGGGAGAGACTGGCGTTTATGCTCGGCGCATTAGATCGCGAAGCGGCGCAGCTCCAGCAGCAGGAGGCGGATAGGCGGCCTGGAAGTATTTCCTTCGATGGAGGACAAGAACAGTCGCGCCCGACTAGTGGACACAGTGGGTTGAGTAAGAGCCGTAGCGAAGTCGACTTTGAGAAAATTGATACGCCCAGCGGGACGGAAGATGAAGAGGGGAGTTTGCGTCGTAGAGGACAGGAACAGAATGAGGGGGTTCAAGGCAGGGCAGGATGGAGCTTCCTAGGCTGGGGCACTACGCCGACAGGTGGAAATCCCGAACATGGACAGGCTACTGGGTACGAGAAAGAATAAACGGCTCGGATTTATACATGGAGTTTTCTAGGAGAAACTGTTCATTAAGGCTGGGCGCTGCGGGTTCAACCTCAAGGTGAAGTATTTATTACCTACACTTCACGGATAGACAAAGCTCTGCGAAGGGCTGGAAGGAATATTCGCTCGTCGTATGGCCACACACATACGCAACCACACTTGAATTCTTTTGTGCCATTTGTCGTGTTAAACCCTCGCGATGGAGTATTTGGGGGAAACGTACCAAATAGATGAGTGTATATGATAGGCTCTTATTGGAAGACGCGATAAGTTTCTTTCTTCCAATGAATCATGAGCCAAGACTGTCTGCTAATACATAGGGTAAGTAAAACAGGAAAAAAGAAAAGAAAATGGAAGAAGTAAAAAGAAAAAAATGGCCGTGTAGGGAATCGAACCCTATAACCTTGGATAAGATAAGGTCTAGGGATATTGAAAGGATAAGGATACTGAAAACACAACGCTGCGTCGCTAGGTCATACCAACCCCGGCCAACAGAAGATTGGACCAAACAGGTTTGTATAGCGAAGAATATCACTACGTGTTCGAAACTGACGGAAGAAAATAGAAAAAGAGGCACTTGTAAAGTTCGCCTGTCCCTGGGCTAGTGCTCATAGCCTGTGTATGGTCTATTCTAGACTGGAAATGTACAGATTCGGGGTATCTCCTATCCGCGAGAGCCTCCTTGGCTGCAGTATTCGGGTTCGAAATGTATGCGTGTGTGGCCCTTTGATATACAAAGTATCGTACAATCCCTTCCCCACTGCTCTCTGCTGCATTGTTCACAACCGCACACCCGCCCGCCTGTCACCCAAAGGGGTGGAGGCGAGAACGGCGACAAGCTTCTCGGAAAATTCTCTAAGCCTTAGTAGGCTTGAAAGGATACCGCAGCTCATCGTCCTTGCGCAACCAGATCATCTTCTTCTTGCCAGTCGTGGCGTGCTCAGCCCAGACCTGCTTCGCGTGCTCCTTGATGAAGCGCCGGATGAAGCGGGGATCCCAGAGCTCGGAGGCAACGCCGAGGTCCTTGCAGCAGCGCATGAGGGCGTTGGACTTGCAGCCCTCGGCGGCGGTCGAGATGCCGTCTTCGGAGAAGTATTGTTGCTCGCCGCGGGCTTGGGCTACGAATCTGGTTTGGAGGGAAGGTGGGGATGTTAGTTATGTTGCTATATAGACAGGCGGTGCGTGGTTGTGGGTAGAGGGGAGAGGAAAAGAAGAAGAAAGAGGGAAAGACTAACCGCCCATGAACAACCAGCGCATAATCCCTAGCAACCATCTTCGTCTTGCTCTCCACAATCAAATCCTCCCGCGGCGCCAACCCCCAGCCTCCCGGCCCGAAAGCTCGATTCAGAATCCGCCGGTACTTGATCTCGGGAAGGTAGATGATGCCGTCGGGCTTGACTTCGATATCGTCGGGCGCAATGGGCGCGAGCAGAGTCTGCGCTACCTCGGGCGCGAACGCCGAGGTTCCTATCCCGTGGTAGGACTCTGTCCAATCTATGGGGTCGCCGGAGCGCGTTTGCGGGTGTGAGTGTGAGGAGCTGGCGGTGGGGGAGGAAGGTGTGTAGGTCGCTGGCGGAGCGTCGGGTAGGGGCTCTCCAGAGACAGGTGGGAGTGGTGTCCGCTTTGGCGCGGAAGCTGCTGGTGTGGTCGCGGGCTTGGCCGTCGTTGTCCGTGAAGCGGGTGTTGTTGCTCGAGCGCCTGGTGGTGGAGGCGTCGAAGAAGCCGGTTTTGATGCTGCTGCTGTTGATTGGGGGTAGAACTTCGGTTGGCTTGACGAGGCCATGGTTCGGAATAACGGGGTGCTGGGCGAGCACGTTCTTGGCCTCAAGTATGACGGCATTCTGGCCGCTGTGCGCGGCGTGAGCACGCGTGAAGCCATGATGTGTGGTGGCGGTGTTGCTTTATGACAGTATCTTGATTGTGAAGGTAGCTGGGAATTTTTTTAATGTCGGCGGATAGAGCTGTCATTAGTGGAGTGTCCTACCTAAGAACGAGGATGTACTTCAGGGTAGGTTCGCCAGAGTGATATCAAGCACCGAGTCGAATTCTCAAAGATTCAGCAATTATTGCATCTTATGTTAGGCTTACTACATACAGGCGCCGTGTTCTCCTCTTAGTTGCAATCTAACACTTTTCGCAACATGGTATATAGAAGAGATATCTGTTTCGTTCATCTTGATACAGGTTTATGGTACATCTAGAATACAATTGAAGGATAAAGCCTAGTACTTGTCGTTAGACATTGAGAGATTGGCTGGCCGGCTCTTGACGGGCTCCATTTCAGCGTCCACAACAAGAGGCCATCATTCATCAATTCTCCTTTCTCAATTGACATCTTCAAGCATCCTTGGTGGAAGTTCTCTCATCATTACTGTGTTTCTTCCAGCAAGCCCGGAAGATCTCTATCTGCTCCTCATGTTAGTAATGTCTGATAGATGACCAGAACTCAGAGGATATTTCTGAAGCGTACCTCTGTCTTGCAAGCACGCCAATCCTTCTTTTCGAAGTAGCAATCGGTTAATTTTGCATTTTCATCTGTAGATTGATTGATTAGACCAGTATTTCGGCATAGTAATCTTGGGCTCATGCACACCGGCGCATCCTGTGCTGAAAATTCGCTTGTCCCTATTCGATGCACTGACGTTAGAATGACGATCCGGAGATCCGATTTTTCAGGTGTGAGGATTTACCACTCATCTGGCTCGTCGTCATCCGGAGCTGTAGCCGGTTTTGGTTGAGCAGTATCTTCTTTATCGGGCATTTTCGAGTCGAGTTTACTCAGTATCGAGCTTTGATCGGCTTCGAGGCGTACGGTGTTCGATCGGAAGCCGTACCAAATCATAGGTAGTGGCCGAATTTTAGTGGCTGTCCCACTGCAGCCGACCCGCGATTTTAGTGGTGCAGTCCGGCAATCCTCGGCCTGCTACGTTATCTCCTCAGGACCTCTGACCAGTCTTTATTTCTCTCTGTGTCAGCTTGAAAAAGCAACAAACTCAGAATCGGGACAATGGTGACTTCACGGAAGCTCAATGTCCTGGTCTACACGGGGACGGGGTCTACCGTGGAGTCTGTTAAGCACGCAATCTACACTCTCCGTCGCCTGCTCTCCCCAAACTATGCCGTTATACCTATCACCGATACTGTCCTGCTCAAGGAGCCTTGGGCGCCATCGTGTGCACTGCTGGTGTTTCCAGGAGGTGCTGACTTAGGCTATTGCAGAGTACTGAATGGCGCCGGTAACTCGATAATCACCCAGTATGTACGCCGCGGAGGGAAATATCTCGGATTCTGCGCCGGTGCCTACTACGCATCGAAAATGTGCGAGTTCGAGGTCGGTAACAAGTACCTGGAAGTCGTGGGCTCCAGAGAACTTGCCTTCTTTCCAGGGACTTGTCGAGGCGGCGCTTTCAAGGGTTTCCAATACAACAGCGAGAAGGGTGCGAGGGCCATAAGGATCAATGTGAAAAAGGACGCGTTTAAGGGCGCCGGCGTCGTACCCGAGGTCGTTTGCTCCTACTACAATGGCGGCGGCGTCTTCGTCAGCGCCGTTGATCCGCACAACGATGTCGAGATCTTAGCTAGTTATGACGACGCGCTCGACGTCGACGGTGAGATGGAGAAGGCAGCTGTTGTTCACTGTAGGGTGGGTGAGGGTGCCGCCCTCCTCACTGGTCCGCATCCCGAATTTGCCGCCGCCAATCTCAATCGGCAACACAGCGTCGAAGGCTACGATCAACTGATAGCTGCCCTCCAAGCCGGCGAGAGCGATCGAGTCAGCTTTTTGAAAGCATGCCTCACAAAGCTGGGGCTGGAGGTCAATCAGGAGTCATCAGGTGTGCCCTCCCTATCTCATCTTCATCTATCTTCCATCGTCAGCAGCGACGTCGACGATCTGCTCCACTCCTGGGAGGAAATCATCACCAAGGAAGAGGACGGAGAGGAGTTTATCCGGGCTGAGCATGATGTCTTCCACTTGGAGAGGAATGACACCCGGTGGTCGATGAGCAAGCTTAAAGAGTCGCTACCCCCTCGCAATGAGATCACGGGTGAGCCGCTTACCACTCCGTTATCTTCTAGTGTCGCCGCAGCCGAAGCTGTGATCGATTATAGCACGGTAACAAAGCACATCGTTACCCACGATAGCGCGTGGCCCGAGGCCAAAGCCACTCCTTATTTCAACCACCACGCCTTTTTCTCTAGTCTCAAGCAATATCGGCAGACGGATACTGAAGCAGAGGAGTGGGGGGGTTTCCTTATGTATGGTGAAGTCGTTACCAGTACCAACACTCTTTTGGACAAGAACTTCAAGCTTCTCTCAAAGCTACCATCCGGCTTCACCCTCGCTGCCACAACACAGATAGCCGGGCGCGGCCGAGGCTCCAACGTCTGGGTTTCGCCTGCAGGCTCACTAATCATGTCCACGGTCATAAACCACCCAGGTCATCTCGCAGCAAGCCGCCCGATTGTCTTCATTCAATACTTAGCCGCAGTCGCCATCGTCCAGGCGATCAAATCATACGACAAGGGGTATAAGGATCTCCCCGTGAAACTGAAATGGCCAAACGACGTATACGCGAGGGATCCTAATGCCTCTACATCATCTGCCCCTACATACGTCAAAATCGGCGGAATCCTGTCAAACTGTGTCTACTCTTCCGGCTCCTACCAAATAGTCCTAGGCATTGGAATGAACACAACAAATGGCCGGCCTACAACATCTCTCGATGCTCTGCTGCCATCACACCTACCTCCCTTTAGAGTCGAGAGGCTTGTCGCGCGCATCCTCACAAGGCTTGAGACGCTGTACAAGTCTTTTGTGCGTTTTGGGTTCACGAGGGAGATGGAGCGTGCTTATTATGAGCACTGGCTGCACGGGAGACAAATCGTCACGCTCGAGGCCGAAGGCGGCGTCAAGGCGCGCATTGTTGGCATCACGACGGATTGGGGCATGCTTAGGGCTGAGGAGTTGGGTCGTGATGATAAGCCGACCGGAAAGATGTGGGCTTTGCAGAGCGATGAGAATAGTTTCGATTTCTTTCGGGGCTTGGTTAAGCGGAAAATATAGGGGAGTGTGAGGATTAGTATACAGTAGAGATAGAATGGAGGAATCGGAAAAGTAATCTCTTTGCTTCTCGCTACTTCTTATGCGTCGTTTCGGATGACTCAATTTTGCTGCTTGTGATACTCATAGACATCTGGAAGCTCTCATTGTGCACGATTTCCCCATATACACAGTAATACGACGAGACTTGGACAATAGTCAGTCCATTAAGGCTATGCGCCTCCAAAAACTCCCACATAGCCTCAAAACTCCGACAAACATGCGTATTACCCCACCCATGCGCCTTCATCGAACCGCTATCAGCTTTCTCGAGCGCCATGTTGCCCGCGCACTGGACTGCTTGCCAGAGGTAGTAGAATCAATGCCAAATATAGACTGTAGAGTGATTGGAGTGCCTGGCAACCTCTCCCTCCCCATACTTCACTTGCTCTTGTCTCTGATCTTTTTCGGTAGTGCTATTATGCTGATACTCGTTTTGATGGAAATTGGAGCTGTTCACCATATTCGTGACGAGACTCCGTACGTTACCCAGACAATGTATCTGGTACAGTATGGAGACACCGAAGACCCACAGTCCTCATTCCCCCTTACGGTAGTGGCGTTGCCTTTGCTTGGGAGCTTTATGAAGCCCGTGCTCAGGGATGGAGCTATTTAGAGCGTTGTTGTTATACGAGATTTTCTTCTTTCGCCCAGCCTGTCATTGTCTTTCGGGGTAAAATGTGGACGACAGGCGTAACTCACGGCTGTCTACCCCATTCCATGGCTCATCGTTATTCTAGTATCGGTAGTCGGGCTGGAAGGCTCTCTCTTCTTGGCTGACTTGGTTGCCGATCGCATATTAGTGCTATATCTCAAGGCTCGATCATACAAGATGATAAAAGCGTTCAAAGAAATTGATAGCGCATGTCTTACATTGCAGAACTACCAGTAGTGGAATCGCAGGTCCGGATCTGTGACATGCACATGAGTCCGTAAAGAGAGATACCTTAAACAAATACCGGAATTTATGAGGGCAACCAAATACACTCTACATGTTAAAAGCCCGTCTGTCGGCAGCCTCATAGATCCCATGTTGCACTTGTGCTCTTATTTTGCAATTGAACGACTTACTTCAGATGACAAGGTCTTATATGAGTGAAGGTATGAGTCTCACTCAGTATGTATCTTGATGCGTAAGTATCTGTGATTGAAGAAACTCATGAACTGAAGGATTGACTATTAATATCTTCTAGCCTTTCAAGCACCTTGATTAAAACGTCCTAGTCCCTCGTAGTTATTCAAATCATTCATCAGTATTCATGCTTCCAAGTCCTGATTGATGCAACCGATGGTCACACAGTACGTAAGAAATATCCGCAATGATTTAAAGTATTGACCCATACGTTTTCCAGAATTTATTGCCATAAGAACCAGTTCACGATTGCCCCTGGTGGCTCCCAGCGTCTTCACTTTGGGATGAGTCTTCCGTCGACTTTTGTTTTTTCTTGTCCTCGACGACATGGTTCCATAGGCCGAATCTTGATTTTCTACCGGAAGCATCATCTCTTCAAAGTCGAATAGTTGGCCATCGAATCCATCCAGGTTCAAATCGAGGTATGGCTCAGGACGCCATGCCGCCAGATCATTCTCTACATCCCATGAATCATCATGACGCTCTGGGGAAGTGCCATCCGCTGAGATCTCTAGAGTCGAGGGCCCTGGCTCCGCAATTTGTTCTTGTTGCTCTTGAATGCCGACTTCGGTATTTGGCTGTGAGTACACCTCATGACTTTCGCCGTCTGGTAGGCGAACAGAAGATCTCCATAATCTGAAAAGATCAAGTTGAACATCTCGCACGATGTCCACTAGCTGCCCTCTCATTGTTTCTTCCACGGGGTCGAGAACTTGGTCAATGCGAGCCTCAAGCTGCTGGCGAACTCGGTGCGGCAGCTCTCTTTCTAAATATTCTTCGTATTCCGTCATTGGATCTACGGGACGATCTGTGCTTACGAATTCGTAATCTGTACTGAGTATTAACAGAATGAAACAGGGAATTCTGTTGAGATGTGGAACATATGACTAACAAGGGCTTGGTATCTCGCTTTCGGATGTGCCCGGGAACAGGATGAGATAAACACGACGCCATTTCTGAGGCTCGCTCATACTCCTTAACTCACGAGAGCGAGATTTTAATTCAATCTTTTGACTCGCAGTATATCCCGCAATCGGAGATGGTCGTTCTCGAACTTCACACCGCTCGGCAGATCTCATATGTGAATCTCGTTCCTCTTCTGTCTTGAACGGAGTATAGCATCGGAGACAGCTGATCGGAAGGCAATGCTTTCTATGAAGATGCTCCCTGTTTTGAACATAATTAATAACTGTATCAATGTAGATCGTAGGCGTAGAGAGTTCTTACTTTAGCCGATGTACAGTTTCCCATCCTGGGCCGCAGCAATATTGTCTCGTTCGGAAAAGAATCGGATCCTTCTTGTAGTATGGACAAGCTAGTCTTGGTGGCTGAGACAAAATCGCGGGTGCTTTCCTTTTGTCTCTCCTGCCTCCAGCTTCAGCGTCCTCATCATCCTCATCATCTTTCTCGGGTCTCTGTCGTTTCCGCAGATTTTTAGTCGCTTGCGACTCTGACGTAAAGCTAGCACGACACCCCGCACACGCTTTGTGTGATTCTTCGATTCTTTTGAGTTGCAATGGCACGATACGAGGTCTGCGTTGGTTGTTGCTGTGAAATTCCCTTCTGGCTCGCCTGCTCCTTGACGGATAGCTGGAAACCGATGATGCCGGAGTATTCCATCCAGGGTCTGATTCGCTTTCTGATGAACATGAATCACACGACTCGCTGCTAGTATCTCCTGGCTCTCTTGTTTCAGCTTTAGAACTACTGGATAACAGCATTGAAAGATTCAAAGAATCCTTATGTCCATTTCCTGATCTTCGCCAGAGACTAGTAATATCTCTTCCAGGCCAGGGAACTCTTTTGAAATAAGCTGTTAAGGATATCCTTTCGTAAGCCGTATTCTCCGACTGACGCCTACTACCACTACTACCATATTTCAATGCAGTCAATACTGGGGAATCAATCCTCCTGAGTTCATGATCGAGCTGGGCGATTACCCACGTGAACTCTAGAGGATTCACCTCGAGTCTCAACAAGAGCTCGAGTGTCGAGTCAATCTGCGCCTTGAGTGGAGCAGATAAAGAGTTCATCTTGTCAACGACTGGTATTGATGTCCTGTTAAGAACTAGAATTCGATTAACTGCTTCTGACTTTGGAATGTCGCGCTGCTCTGCTCTGGTTGCTTTCTGCCAATTGGGCAATATCGAATTCCTCTGATTAACGACCATTGTATTATCGGTTACTTTTTCGAACCGAAAGATACGGTAGCGGGTGAGGTCTTCGAGCTTATCTGCGCCGGAAAGAGGATGCCAGCTCAAATCAGAGGTTTGGAGCCTTGAATCTAGCGGAATCGTATTCTTTGGCGGCGCGTAAGGACTAGATGTCGGAGGAAGATGAGGTGAAAGCCTGCTGATCTGATCTTGCTCGACGTCAATAATTTTTCCATGCTTATGTTGCCGCATCATTCTTGACTGTACTTGTACGTGCTAGATCAACAATTGTTTAGCGGCCAGATTACTTTCAACACATGAGGCATGTAAATAGATTTGGAAGCAGTTATCTTACGATGCCTTCGCAAGATAGTTGAATGTAACGAAATTTCTGCGCGATGGGATAGAAGAGACAGATCAATACCTTTGCGAACGAAATGGAGCAAGCTGGTAGCTTTAATCTAATACGTTCTCCGATATGAGTGGACGTTGCACCACCATCCATTCAGTGGACACAACCTTGCATCACATGCAGATGTATTGCATAACATAACCGTTCGCTAGGCGCTCGCACAACTCAAACGGACCAATTCTATATGTTTAAAGCTCTCAGCGGAGGAATGACACACTCGATTTAGTTCGTAGAGTAGCGTGAGAGAGGCAGCAGCGGATGAATCGCAAGCATTCGTAACCCCGCACCTCTCATAGGACATTCAGCAAGCCGCAAGGATCATCCGCAGAGCGCCACGTCTGGAACGATCAATGAACCATCTAGCCTGATTTAAACCCAAGTCATAAGATCTTCGTAAAAAAGCCCACCGGAGCCGAAAGAACGATTTCCAGTCGGGGTGACTGTACGGCTGAACCAATAGCCACCGCCCGGCCGCCCTGCTGGCTCCAGGGGTGATCTGCAAGTGCTTTTGATCCTATTGAACTAATCCCGAGTGTCCTTGAGAAACTACTGATTTACCTAAAACGGAAGAAGGAAGAGGAAAAAATACGTGTTCAGGTAAATTTGTTGTCATTTTGACTAGGTCTTACATTGAACGAACTATGTATTGACGTGGCATTGAATAGAGCGCCAATTGCGACATGCGCATGGCATTGTGGTGCTGATAACGCGTAGGAATCCACTGCATCTGGCTTCAAGCACTTGCGGCGCAAAGAAAGGACGCTGGTGCGCGACCCAACCCATGCGTGACCAGGCCGATGCGCAACCAAGCTAATGCGCATCTGCGATGAAACAATTTTTAACCAATCAGAACTGAGAATTGTTTTGCACTGAAGACTAATCAAAAGAAGCATATCCGATGCCAAGGACTAAGTATCGGGTAGATGATCCCTCTTGGGCGGCCTAGCTAGGGTGAAAATGGTGCCCATAGGATCAAGACATTGATATTATGAGGCACGGAAGCGTAAGTAGTTGTTCCCGAGAGGCTGAACATAATCCAGGCTGTACATAGGTGAAGCAGTCTGAGGAGACTTAGATAATCTGAGCCTTATACAATAAAACCCAGTGAAAAGTCAGATGATTCAGGGCTAAAACCGTTTAAACACAATCGGCTTCGGGTACAGGGTTGGAACAGACATACCGCTGAGCCACGCTGCATGAAAAAGTATCAGGCATCTGATAGTGGTCACCAGTGGTTTACAGGTATGTAGTGCCAGATCATCCTACTATTGTTCTGATATGATCATGATGTACATCTCAGCTATGGTCCTCTGGTTTCGCGATGCTGTGTGTCCCCCTGGTGCTTAGCTGTGTCCTTCTTCGTGTCTATGGGTAGAGTAACTCTCCAAAGACGTAGCCTCACCTGTATGCGTGATGCTGTGCACGACAGTAAGTAAAGGGAAGATTAGTTTGATAAAATAATCTGACATTTGACAGCAACCATTCCTCAGATCTGAGCTATCTAAGTCGCTCAAACTGAGTTACAAGCATTGATTATAAACGTATATCAGCAATAAGGAAGCTGGTTCGCAATCGTAACAGACTCATAGCAGCGAGGGTTGTCTGCCTGGCTACTAGCTTTGTGACCTTACCTCGTAGCCTCCAAGCTCATGAACTACAATGGTAATTTATTTGATAATTCAATGATAAAGTTTCAGTTCCCTAGAATTAAAGTGGTCGAAAACCCAAATCTTAGAAACCTACTGACATGAAAACTGTCGTAGAATATCCGCCAAAGAAACTGTCCGTATTATATACTGAAACAATGTCATTGTTATCCAACTCTTCCATTTCTATAAAGTCGGGTTGGGTTTCTCCTCTACATAATCTTTTTTCCAAATTATTAATCGCCTACGTCTATTCAACTTGACAACTGATTCAAACAAGAAGATCCACGTTATAAACCTTGTTTGACACGATCTTACCAGAAGCCACAACAATGTCTCACATACTGAGAATCCCAATCCCACCCGAGCACGTTACTGCGTACGCTTTGATGGCAAGGACCGGGTGTGTGGGACCTCTATTGATGACAGCATTGAATTTGTTCGGAAAAGTTGGTACCACACAGGTTCCATTAACGTATGAAGAGAAAATAAAGTGCGAAAAAGCTGACATTCAGGCCACAGCAACGATTTCGTACTTGCATAGAATTCATTTGTATCTCAAAGAGCTCAACGGGACTGACAGAGATGAGACCAATCTGATAGCCCCAGCCCCTGAGATTGAGGAAATGCACGCTGTGGTACTTAGGGTCGGTGCTATTCAGGAGCAGAAGTTATCAGCTGGCTGGCGGGCTTGGGAGCGTGGCGAAGGTAAAGAGGCCTTCCTTGCGCCTCTTGAGGGATTTCCCAATGCCGCGGACATTGACTTATCAATATTGCCGGGAGCTCATGGAGTTGAAGGTGCGCAATTTCGGAGGGACACGTTACTACGTGTCCCTCAACCTGGTGGTGCATCCTCGAGGACGACTACTTAAATAAGTAGCTAGCTAGCTAAAATTAGCTTAAGTACGTGATTCACACGGTGTTAATGATCAGATAGAGAATATACACTCAGTAAATGAGACAAAAATAAGAAAACGGTCTGTAATACATTTTGTTACAAAGACGAAGAGTTTGCGGCGAGTCGTCTGTAAACTCGATGCCCATTTTGGTAGAAGGAAAGTGGCTATGACAGCAGATACAGTTTCTAAACACACCCGCACACTCCCCATGCGCACAGGGCAGAATTTGGATATAACAAAGCAAGGTCAACTTCTAAGTGAGGCTCATTCAGACCAACGTGTTTCAATTTGTTATTTCAAATCCGTTGACTATCTGTAGAAGGGCCCTGGAGTTGGTCTACTCGTCCGTGGCGCAGAACACGTCTTAACATTGGCTAAGACTGATATTAATTAGAAAACATCCGACCTAGAGTTTCCATGATCTCATCTCTCTTCCGCGGGATGACACTGATATGCGCATCATCCATCGAGATCCGTAGTTCGGCATGTTTGATCAAGCGAGACATTTCCTCCACTTTGCCTATGGGAGCATTGATGTCGTGCGTCCCATGCCAGAACACCATCTTGCCTGGCTTCACACTCAACTCTTCAAGTTTGAAACCCCAATCGTGCCCATTGAGATAGAATTCCCACTAGAATATATCATCATCACTTTCTGTGCTGCCGAAAGGGAAGAAAAAAAGAAACTATGAAGGAGAAACTTGAAAAGGTAAAAAACAACTTACGGCAGCAGCAGTTCCACCCTGTTCAAAAGCACCGGCCATACTCGCCATCAAAGCCTTTCTGACATCCGGGTCCGCCCTCCACGCTTCAGCGTCAGGCTTCGGCCAAGTCTTGCTCGCTTGTTCTCCGAATTTGGCTTCCGCCTTCGCCTGATCTTCGTCGTTGTTGGTTTTCACCATGGATCCCACGGTTGCGTTGAGGGCCTTGGCTACAATCCATGTCGACCACTGCGCGATGCCCATGATGGCACGATTCGCCATCATCATGCCCTCGGTTCCGAGTGTTGAGGGCGGGAACCCGCAGACTACACCAACACCAACGCATCGTGGGTCAGGGCTGCCGTGTCGCATGGCAAGCGCGTATGGTGCACCCCCTGAGACGCCTAGAACGGCGTATCGGGTCACATCCAAATGTGAAGCCAGGGCCGCGAGGTCGGCTGACCAGTCCAGAATGCAGCGTCCGGGCTGTGGCGACGAGGATCCGTATCCTGGGCGATCGGCAGCAATGAGGCGGATGCCGAAATGCCGGGCTGATGAAGCGAACATATGGGCCTCGTTGCGGCTGGAAGGGAACCCGTGGAAGTAGAAGACGGATTTTTCGCACGTTTCGTCGCCGAATATAGCGTATGAAATCTTACGACCGTCTGAGAGACTTAGTATATGTTCCGGAGGAAAGACCATTTTTATTCTTTTTGAAGATGATGATTAGTGAAAGTGGCACTTAGGGCTTCATGAAGGCTTTCTATTCGCATTCCAGGGCGGGTACACAAACGGGGAAGAACAATTACTTTTCTTTGCAAGCTTTCGTTCTGCTGACTTGTTTTGTCTCAAATCACTGATGTTGCGCGTGTCGTTGCTTTTGCGGCTCTACAGCTAAACGGTTAGTGATTGCATGCCTGAAGGGTCAGGGTATTAGGACTTATGTGGATACATCTATCATTTTAGTCGAATTTATTGCAGATCGCAATCATGCGTCGTGCTGTTTCTTGTGAGAAATAGCATAAAGTGATCCTTGTAATTCCTCGTTTTAGAGTATTAATTACCGTGTGCCCCGCTTAAATATAGAGGTTTTGGCAATGGTCTTTTCGCTTTCACATCTCAGTGCCAAGCTGAATCGCCTGTGGCATCAAAAGTTTGATGATAGTCACGATTTGGAAGGACAATGACATATGACTTCCGATGGATGCACCAAGGTTTGAGTAACACTGTTCAGCTATTATTGATTGCGCTATCAGAGGTTGGACTCGAACAACATTTGACTCTAGTTGGTGTCAAGAGATGAAGTCTTTCACCTTCACAGGCTCTTGCTGTGACAGAGAGGTTCCAGGTAGGTCAAGCCAAACAGGGGATTTAGAAACCCCCACACCGACGAATCTTAGTCCACTAGCTACTCTCAGTATTAATACCTACAAGGTCGCGGAAAGGCAAGATATTATCGGGTGATGAGGTGGAATGCGCAATCCGAGAAGATATAGCTGGATAGCCTGCTGGTGGGACTTTGGGGTCCAGGTTTCCTAGCACTTATCCTGATTACTCAAATTCACTCCAATGGCCTTTTATCCCTCAGTGAAGAGTCAAATGCACTCTAATTCACGGGCAATTTTCCGCGTGGTCGTCGGGGTCATGCTCGATCGCCTGCTTGCGATGAGATTGAATGAGAGCCAACTCAGAAACAGCTTCCTTGAAAGGGTCTTGGGCATTTCGCATTCCATTTTCCACCTACTAGGGTGACGGTCGCAACCGGTGCATGAGTGGGGCGCCGGGCGGGGTCTTCAACTGTCAACTTTAGAAAGCGCACAGCACCCATCTCCAATTCTAGCGATGTGTCTATCGTGCTTCTCAGTGAAGCTGCATCCTCTTTCGATAGATATATTTCCGATTCAATCTGCTTGGCTGCTTTGTATTGATATCTTACTATCAGCGTCAGCAAATTCATGGTATCTGATGTTAGTTGAATGAGACTATGTCCCATCGGGATGTTTCTGTTCGATCGGCCCATACCCGAACCCCAAAGCCCCCTCCTTTCCCCTCCCCACGTGCTCAATGCCATTGGTTCACCGACCCTGTAAAACTGTGCTTTAAGAGATACCTTGGTTATGTCGTCATGCCGCAAGTGAGGTTACTGGCAGGAATATCAATATGCTTCCATCAAATTGAAGTACAAAACTGGGAGTAACCCCGTGTCTAAGAGGGACTTAGACATCTGCGTCAGGGAGATGCAAGTAGTCCCATGAGTTATCTGGGGTTCAATAGCAGTGGTAGTTTCGGTAACAGCAGCAGTTATTTCCTCTCGCTCTTTCCGGAAATGCTATTTGTTACTTGGACCGCGGCTTTGGCCATTGTGGGCGCCGTGTCTGCACAATCAGATATTCCCTTGTCGCATCCCCTACAAGCCATCCTCGCCAAGGCCGGGAGCGGACCTTACTACACCTACCCAACCGACTTGACCCAAGGCATTGTTCCCAAGAACTTCCATAGCCATAATGACTATTGGCGTCCTATCCCCTTCTACTCAGCTCTTTCAGTGGGCGCAATCAGCATTGAAGCCGATGTCTGGCTGTACAACGGCACTCTCCACGTCGGCCATGAGGAAGGCGCTCTGACCAATGAGCGCACGTTCGACTCACTGTACATCGAGCCCATCCTGGATGTACTGCACAGCCAGAATCCTGATTCTATCTTCCTCACCGCCCCGACCAAGAACGGGGTCTATGACACTGACGGCGGTCAAACGCTGTACCTCTTTGTCGACGTCAAAACTGACGGCACGACAACCTGGCCTTACGTCGTAAAGGCGTTGCAACCATTGCGCTCGGCTGGATACCTGACGACTTTCAATGGCACAGGCGTCACGACTGGCCCGGTCACCGTCGTGGGCACGGGAAATACACCTCTAAACCAGGTCCAGGGCGTATCACCTCGCGACTACTTCTGGGATGCACCTCTTCCTACCCTTGGCTCGACTTTCAGTAACATAACAAGCACAGTATCTGTCATCGCCAGCACCGACTTCGTCCCTCAATTTGGTGACGTCCGTAACCAGGCTTTCAATGATACCCAGCTCGCGCTATTACGGCAGCAAATTGCCACAGCGCACGAGAAAGGAATTATGGTCCGGTACTGGGACCAGCCTGGGTGGCCAGTGGGCACACGGAATGCGATTTGGAGAACTCTCTGGGATGAGGGTGCGGACCTAATCAATGTCGATGATCTCGAGGGTGCAGCGAATTTCTGGGAAAACTCGGGCTAAGCGAAGACCTGAGGAGGATCTGAGGGGCAGTATAGGAAGATGTGATCAATAAAATACAATGCCACGGTATACGCGACGAGCTAGTACTGCCGTAACCCAGTGCTTATTTTCTGGCATCCGAGGTGTGGCAAAAGAACGAATACTATCACTATGAGTCAAGATTTATATACAGAAGCACTCGGATCGCCAGACTTCTCTCAGAAAGGGATAAAGAATGTAATTTTGTGTCTGGCTATTTTGAATGCTGAGGTAATTAAAGAACCACTGAAATAACCAGTCATATTGAACTGGAGGGTGGGCAATCTTGTAAGTCTAGAGCTGACAACGGCACCAGGATTTTCGAATTTCTTTTCAATACTTGTTGACGGCAATCGTGAGCTCTAAACTGATGCAGATGATGGTAAAGGTATTGCGAGATGGCTTGAAAAGTCAGTAATGAAGGTTTTGCGCAAGCGAGCCTAATACCGACCGATGATTAAGAAACTGGATATGAATTTGTGTGAAAAGAAGACTGATTGGTCTGGAAGAGAAATCTAGGGCACCCAAATGAATCTAAGCTAAGGCACCTCAGATAAGGGCGTTGGAAATGTCATGTCCTGTGGGTGAAAGCTGCGGCAGTGATCAGGTCTGTCATTGCCATTACTCATAGTAGACGCTGAATTTTTACATGACCCAGAGTCATGGATTTAAGGGCACCATTGTCAAAAGAACTTCTGTCTATGAAAGAGACATTTTCCTGTGTTACAACCTTTTGCCTATGAGTCTTCCACCCTAGAGCTTCACTATTTATATCGGGCAACGATCACTCGCAAAACGGCTTTTTGATCCAGTGTCTGATTATATATTTGCAGCCATGCACTAGTAGTATGCAATTGCGTTAATCGCTCCGTGCACACCTTGAGAGGGAGAGAGTTCCTGCTAATTGTCTGTTTAGCTCATTACCTTTTGTATCTTACTCTTATATACTAGAGTATACTAGAGAAATAGCTAGTCTAGGTACCCTGTTAGCTCGGTAGTAAAATAGCTTCGCGTACACACAGCAATGAGAGTGAAAGGTTTCCTCGGAATCCAAGATCAAATTTTCATATGTCCCTGTTCTCACTGAAAATCATTGTTCATATAAATAAGAACTCTATCACAGTAACAGATTGAAAATCGCTTGTATAGTGAATGCTTATGACACCTTTATCGATATTATGATAAAGCGATATATGGTTCGAATAATGGTTGTAAACAATGGTTCTTTCCTGTTGTATTATTTGCTCATATCATCCAACTAGCCAGCTGGCTGATGGCGCGAGCTTTCTTTCGAACATAATTGAATCAAGAACAGCTTGTCTGTTGCCTTCTCTTCAAATAAACTCCACGCCGGTTGCTTTCCATCCCCAATCCTTCTAACGCCGACTGCCATCGCACGAGGTGAGATTTATTCCAATTGCTTTTTATGGCGCTAAATAGTTACAGAATCATCGTACGTTATCCATCATGGCGACCGACGACGACAACCTACCATCCCCAGCGAGGATATGTTGTGCCTGTGACGAGCCAATGAAGCCTGATGAGACGGCTACCAAGATCACAGAGAATTGCGACCATGAGAAGAGAGCATGCGATGATTGTGTGGCTATCCACTGCGTGATGCTCATTGAGGAACAAAGCCCGTGGTTTCCATCTTCTAACCACTGCGCCGAGTGTCGTGCACCGTACACATTCAACGATTTCAAGCGATGGGCCGAACCAGAGAAATTCAAGAAGTGAGTTTATCATGACGCTCGGAATGTCCAGCAGCCAAGCTAATCTAGAGGACTAAGGTATGATAGAATGCTTACTCGTCTCACTCTCGACAAGATTGAAGGATTCCGATGGTGCATGAATCCAAACTGCGAGAACGGCGCAATCTATCCTATCGGCTGCGTCAAGGCCGAGTGTGATTCCTGCCACCACTTTGCTTGTGTGCGACACGATATTCCATGGCACGAAAATGAAACATGCGATGAATACGACGCACGCACTAAGAACCATCAGGAGGACGGCCGGCTTTCGAAGCAGTCTATCAGTGACACATGCAAGGAGTGCCCTAGCTGCAAGAGAGCTGTGTACAAATGGGATGGTTGCCCCCACATGACCTGTCAGTATTCTTCCCGCTCCCGCTCACACTTATTGCGGGATATGGCATGGCTAAGACCGAGAATGACAGGCATATGTGGACACCAGTGGTGCTGGAAGTGCCGCGCGTCCTACACGCAACTCGATATAATGGAGCAGGACCACATGGACTGTCCTTTCGGGGAGGATTATTGAGGTGTGACGGTTTGTCGCTATCTGGAGGTGATCTTGAGGGCAGGAAATGCAGCAGCGTCCATGATTGTAGGAGAAAGCTCCTTCGTGCCACGAATTGGGGAGGGTGTGAGCTGTAGACTAGCAACTTCCTAACTATTTAAAATTTAATTGGTGAGTGGGTATGGATATACGACTGTAATAAAGATCAATTACAGAAATTGTTGGATATGTGATCTTGTAGTGGCTTACGTCTCGCTGGAAATTGGGTGCTGGGGCTGCTCTTTCCTTCTTTTTAATCTGCTTGAGAACCAATATGTACTGGTGATGATACATATTTATATATATCGGGTTGAGGTATTTATCCAGATTGTAAGCTGGTTCTATCGGCTCGCTATTGCCTTGCTTTGGTTTGAGCAAGGGAATGCTTAAGTCAAGTAGTTCTAGCAATTAGTCGGCATATTAGAAGTAGTGTTTTGTTGATAGTTATAACTTTCTGTTCAACTTATGACTTGTGACTCGGCTTCCATGAGCAGCGCCTTGGTCTATCTCACAATTGTACTTGTCAGCCAAACAGTTATTGTCTCTTAGAGTAATAGGGATCAAAAAGGTGTCGTACGGTTTACCAGAGTCCTGCTGAGGAGATTCCAAGCAAAAAAAAAAAAAAAAAAAAAAAAGATTCTTTCAATATCAGATTACCCGGAGCACTAATCCTTTGCAGTGGCACACAGCAGGCGATAAAGTATCCGAGCCCTATCAGGAACTTACAATTTGTCCTCTAATCCTTCCATTCCGTCCCAGCAAGGCTATAGGGGTAGCCCAGGTCTCGCAAAATGTATATGTGCGCACAGTCCTACTTCGCATAATGACAGCCCCACGGAGGCAAATATGACAAAGAGAGCAGTCAGAGCTGATACCGACAATTGTTTTTAGAATCAATCTGTCCCAGAATCTGTCCACTGCTGCCCAGCTGGAAACTGGCGTACGTAGTGATTTGAAACTCGAGATAGAGAACACCGGCGATTGCAGAATCGATGGGCTACTATTCAATAGGATTCCCGCTCATGCATACCCAATAATATACCTCATCTCCCTTCTGTGAAAGCCATACTACCTGTCCTATAATACCGAGGCGTCAAAAGACCCCAGAGTTCATTCCCAGCAACCTGATGCTTTAACCCCTTTAGATACGTAACCATGTTCTGGCTCGGGTGCTTCAAGAGGACCTCATCAACTAACTCGAAGTGCCGGACCTCCCACGCCTGAACCATTTGCCACACCACGCGCGTCGTCTCTTGCTGATTGGTACCGCAGAGCTTCATCATGATAGGCACCGAGGAGCAGATAGCGCCGAGCTCTGATCCCTCTTTAGCCGCTAATATCTCTTTCTCGAAACTGCAGATGTCGTTGACGAAGGTTATGTGCTTCATTGCGTTGGTTTCGACTTCTTTGACGGCTTCTAGCTCCTCTGGCGTCATGTGTAGACCGGCGCAGAAGCGCATGATGCCGGTTAGGAGACTGCAGCAAGAGTGAGTTTTGGGAACTTGCTGTGGCTAGGGATACGAGGAAAATAAGAGGAAAAACTTGACGACTCACCCCTTTCCTAGGTCCGCATCACGATATTCAAAATACTCATTGAGGCCCATCGGTTTCATTCTATCACCGTCCGCCTGAGCAATGAGAAAATCAATAGTCGGACCGAGCAAGTCGTAAGCCAGTTCTTTGTCTACCGCTCTCATATCGATGAAGAGACCGTCCATGATTTTCTGGGCAGGGGCGTCGGGGTCAGGAAGTCGGGTTCCCTTGGCACTCTCAATCACTCTGGAGTTGTGCTCAACCCCTTCTTCAACTGACATGTGGTCTAGGATATCGTCGATAAGGAATCCTGTCGTGAGGAGGCGGCAACCCCAGTGCATTCTCTCGTCCAGGGAGAGCGGACAGTTCACGCAGACGAACCAAGCATAGCCCTCTATTTTTACAATTGGTTGTTTGGTAATCGCATGTCCCTCGGTCCAGATACCTTCCATAAAATGTCTAGAGAGCTTGACCTACCGTCGACGAACCGTTTTCGGTGTTTCTCGGTCTTGAAAGGCCAGCTCTCCAAGAAGAATGTGTTGACTTCCCTCACAAAATCCTCAGCATTGGGATGTTTCTGCGCGGTAAATAGTGTGGGCCGCAGATCATCTGGCCGTTGTGAGGGTGTAGGTACTGGCGGGGGCGTAGATGAACGCTTGTGCTCGTTGACTTGATATGAAGGCAGTAGTTAGCTGTCTTGTGTGACAGATATCATCGTGTCAAATGTTTGACCGGCAGTGAGTATATTAGTTCTCTTGGCTTTTCACAGCTACTTTCTCTGTTCCTGCTGAGCGGGAGCTCGGAGCTTGGCTTATACGGCAGAGATCTAGGACAGTTTTCTTATCAAGTACATACTCTTAAGTACGCAATCACATTTCAACCCTTGGTGGGATCACACCTGACGTGTAACCACTGACATTTCGCCCAAGGAATGTCAGTGTTTCATCTCCACGTGCTTACCTAGAGTTAGATATCAAAGAAGAGAGGCCACCGTATTCTAAGGTGCTGAATCACAATTATGTTGAAATCAGATAGTTACGAGCGATCATTCCGTTTCTTGGTGTGCATTTAGTAGTGATAGACTGACCAATCTGGATAGACACGACGCGGCGGTTTGTGCTTCCAGTCACGTCGGGACCACAGGTCAGACAGCATTGACGGACCGAATCTCGGGTAGAGTATTAATCAGAGCAGGTGCAGGTAGGACAAAATATCAAGATGCAGTCCACTGTAGCCAAGCTCCGCTTCCACGTGAATTAATACCCAGATCCGCCTGTCGCTAGCTTCCTCGAAGGGGAGCGGATCGGTATTATCGCGACAGGTCTGGCTCATGGGTAAATCGCTTTCGATAGCTTCTTTCAAATACTCCGAGATGTACAGAAATAGAAGGTCAGAGAAACGACATGTTCCTCAACATGGTTTCTTGTTCATAGGATGCCCACACTATCATCCTCGATTCGTCCGGCCCTCGCTATCGGCCGAGCTCTCCTACACGAGGTGATACCGGCACATGCCACAAGGGATTAAAGAGCAAAGTATAACATATCTTCGGGAATAAAAGCTATAAACTCCTCATCACTGATCATTTGTTCAGAGTCAGCTCTGTGATGGCTGTGCTTATTTTTCTCGCTTAACATTTTGTCTCACCGCTATGAAGTTGATTGGTCTCACCGCCCCTACACCCCTGGTCTCCCCATAGATCAGTATCGGCACTGCTCATAACGAGAATACTTTTGCTTACTTCATCTGCGAATCATTACTTTCTACTGAAGAGAAACACCAAAATGGCGTTAATAACGCTTTCCGCACTGCTAGAGATCGGTCTTGTTCTAGTGAGTTTTACGTCACGCACATCACATACGCTGTTTAGAAGACAAATGCTAAGGTGAAAACTTTTAGTCCTTCTTTTATGTCCTCGGTTATGTCATATACAACCTGTATTTCCACCCTCTGCGCAATTTCCCCGGTCCATTCTGGGCAAGAGCATCACTACTATGGCGCATAGCACGGTCCACGGACGGGAAGTTCCACCGCCACATCGAGCTCTGCCATAGGAAATACGGTATGTCTAACCTCTTCAAAAAAGACTTTCAAAGGAATAATGACTAGAATTTGAAAGGGGAAAAGGTGACGTGTTCCGCGTAAGCCCCAATGAGCTATCATTTTGCCATCCCGAGGCGTGGACGGAGATCTACGGACCGAACAACAAAGGCGTGGCCAAGATACCGAAAGCCGAGTTCTACGATGCGTTCGGTGCTAGCTTCACCGTTCAGTCTCTGGGAACCGAGCGTGATCCTGTCCTAGCGTTGCAGAAACGATCGTTATTCACCTCTGCTCTGACCCCACGTGCGCTAGGCTCGCAGGAGCCTGTCTTGCAAAAGAATATCGATGTCTTCGTCGAGAAGCTTGGTGTCCGTCGCAACGTTGATATGGCTAAGTGGTTCATCTATGTCGGTTTTGACATCATCGGAGAGATGGCTTTTGGGGATTCTTTCGGGTGTATTGACCGCGGTAGGTACTCGAAATCCCCTATTTCTATCCCCTGCATGCACGACCAAAATGGAGGTAAGAAGGGACAACACAAGCTGATTAAGTCTCCTCTTTCTAGAAGAGTCTCATCCCTGGCTTGACGCTATGCTAAGCGGTCTCCGATTCGTGACGATCGTCGATAACCTCCGCCGATACCCTTTTCTCGTCAAGATGGTTCAGTTTCTCCCTACTAGCTTGAAATCAGGCTTTCTTGAAGTTATGGTCCAATTTGCACGAGAGAAGACAGCTGCGTGAGTGCCGAACGTGTCCAATGATCGTATCTGTTGCTAATCATAACATCTGCCATCACCCATAGCCGGCTAGAAGTTGAAGACACGCGTAATGATTTCCTTGATGGCGTTGTGCAGAAAGTTCGCGACGGCACCGTCTCCAAGGCCGAAATGGAAGCTCACTCATGGAACATGGCGTAAGTATTGGAGCCTTGAATGCCTTTCCATTTCCAATCATAATATCCAGCCTAGATGAGGATCCAATGGGAGCTCTAGCTAATTGAATGCCACATATAGTATGGCAGGCGGCGAAACCACCGGTTCAACGATGGCCTCGGTTCTGTATTTCGTGTTGAGAAATCCGGACGTGCACGCCAAGCTACAAGCCGAAGTGCGATCAGCATTTATCAGTTATGATGAGATCAACCTTACTTCGAGCATGCAGCTGGAGTACGTCATGGCCGTGCTAAAAGAAGGGTCGCGCATCTTCCCGACGGTGCCGCAAGGTCCACCTCGTCTATCTCCGGGCGTCACGGTCGCAGGCCATTACGTGCCAGAAGGTGTATGTTGCCCTGTTTCCCTTTTACCGCTCAGTTGCCATTACTCAGAGAGCCAGCAGCTAGCTAACACAATTTCGTAACTTCATAAGACCGAAATTTACGTCTCTCCCTGGGCAGTAACCCACGACGAGCGCTTCTGGGATGAACCATACGCCTTCCGACCGGAAAGATGGATTGACCCTAACTGCACTGATGTGAAATCTGCCAGCCAGCCCTTCTCGCTCGGCCCGAGAGTCTGTCCTGGAAAACTGTAAGTATTTTGCAACAAGTAAACCTACCTTTGTCAAGGCTGCGAGGTGTTTGGCGATCGCTGCCTCAACTGATTTGTCCGACCATCTCGTTCACTTGACTGATACTTTGCCTATTCAACAGGTTCGCGACCGGCCAGATGGCCCTCCAGCTGGTCAAGATGTTCTACACGTATGACATGGAGCTCTTGGACAAAGATTTGGACTGGATGAGGGCGTGTCGGATGCATTTCCTGTGGTGGAAGCCGAAATTGAATGTCCGGTTTATACGGCGTGAGATATGAGGTGTTGGTCTAGTGGCATTTGTGCGGCACCTACTATATTTCCCATCCCTGTTCTCCTCCGGCTTTACGAAGCGTTGAACCCTATATCCTTGACATCACATACCCAGAATGGTTACTCCCTGATGACAACATTATGGATAATGGCAAAATCTGATACTTATTCATTTTGTAGTATCGATTAGAGTCACCATCATGCTCAGACTTATCGTCAAATGGAATATAATATTCCCCTGTGATGTCGATCTTGTGGTAATTGTCTGGGGGTCGTGAATGCACCTACCCGGGACCGACAGGCAATTGAGAACGGACGTCAGCAGTCATTACAGGGGCTATAGCGCCGTAGCCCGCCCATGACGCGTTTATAATAACAAAACATCCGCCCTTCCAAAGCGAGATCCATCGCGTCATCCTCTTCATTGGTACCATCCTAATCAAACAGTACAGTGACACAATGTCTGACTACAATTCAGGCGACGACTTGCTCGATAATGTTGATCCCGACGAGCTCTTGTGTGCAGGTTCCAAGCGCTCACTTGATGACGATGGACAGACCGCAACCAAGAGAATCAAGCTCGAGGCGACGACAGATGATGAGAAGTACCAGTCTATCGCTCAATCCCTCTTGAAAGAAAACTTCAACTATAGCGAATTCCGCCACGAACAGGTAAGTTGACCATCTCGGAAATCACAAATATTTATAAGTACCAATTGGTCGATCGCAGGCCCAGGCGATCACGGCCACACTTCGAGGTGACAACACGCTTGTGATATTCCCTACTAGCGCTGGAAAGTCTCTATGCTATCAAATTCCCGGGATAGCCTTCCCAGAAGTCGACGCCCAGGGCCTTACCGGGAGAGATCCGAAATCGGCAGGGTCGGGGTCTGGGATCACTATCGTGGTGTCGCCTCTGATCGCCTTGATGAAAGACCAAGTGGACGCTCTGAAACGCCGCAACATCCCCGCTGCCTGCTTGGATTCAACCAAAACATGGGAGGAAACGAAGGAGATCACTGCCGCAATGCAAGAGGGGAAACTCAGAATCCTCTACTGCGCACCCGAACGTCTAAACAACGAAGGTTTTGTAGCGACCATCAAGTACGTGGCTGGAGGAATCCGCCTTGTCGCCGTTGACGAAGCTCAATGCATCTCTGAATGGGGTCATTCCTTCCGTCCGGACTATCTCAAAGTCGCAAGGTTTATCCAGGAGATCAAGGCTGAGCGCGTCATCTGTCTCACGGCTACCGCCACACCCCGCGTCGCTGAAGATATCTGCAATGCGTTCAGCATTAAAGACGATAACGTGTTTCGAACGTCTCCATATCGTCCCAATCTCACGTTGCAGGCTGAAGCAATCGAAAAAAAGGGCGACAAGTTCGCGCGACTCCTCCAATTTCTGGCCAACCATCCTGGACCCACGCTAGTGTACGCCTCAGTACAGAAAGAGACCGAGGAGCTGGCAGAGATGTTGTGCAAAAATAACTATTGCGCCGCTCCATTCCATGCGGGCTTACCCACCGCGCAGAAAACCAAGACTCAAGATCAATTCATGGCAGGCGAGATTCAGATCATAGTGGCGACGATCGCGTTCGGTATGGGAATCGACAAGCCAGACATTCGCAACATTATCCACTACGCTGTAGCGAGCACGGTCGAGGAGTATTCACAACAGATTGGAAGGGCTGGGCGTGACGGAAAACCGAGCTTCTGTATGGTCTACCTCTGCAATGATGATTTTCCGACGAAAGAAAATTTCGCACGAGGTGATACCCCGTCCATAGACTCGTTGCAGAACCTTTTGGAGGATATATTCTTCAACCAGGAGAGATCAAAGATGCCCGATGGAAAAGATGTCATCAAAATGAGCCATTATGCTCTCGGTCGCGACCATGACATCAGACCTAACCCATTGACCATCATCCTTGCTCTGGTCGAGCTTCGATATGGTCTCATCCGCGCCATCACGCTAGAGTACAGTTCCTATCAATTCGAGGCCCTGCCTAGCTATTTCGGCCGCTTCAAACACGAAAAATCACGTGAGGCGAAAGCTATCTTCGACTCTGCGACGAAGGCGAAAAAGTGGTTCACTCTCGATGTCTTACAAGCCGCAAACAGCGCAGGCCTTGTTCGAGCCGACGTCGTGAGAAGACTTAACGAGATTGATGGTACTCACATCAAGCTGAAAGTCTCTGGGGTGATGAATCGGTATAAAGTTCTCAAGAAATTGCCTTCCACATCGAAGGAGGTTTCAGAACTTGCGGACAAACTCCACGCTGAGCAGTTGAGCCGTGAGAAGGATGCCATCGCACGATTCCAAGGGATCATCAAGCTGTTGACTGGTCAGCAGTGCTTCGCACAAGCTCTAGCAGTCTATTTTGGTACCCAGCTTCCGGGCAATAAGACGAGCTGCGGACATTGCACGTTCTGCCTGACCAAGAAACCAATCACGCTTCCACCGAAACCGAAAGTACGTGTTGATTTAGTTGGCATCGATCGGATCCTGACCTGCTGTCCCATCCGCGACGACCCGAGATTTCTGGCGCGTGTTGCGTTTGGCATCAAGAGTCCACGGGTCACGAAGGAGAAGTTAGATAAGAAGAGCGAGTTTGGATCCTTGGAAGATCATGATTTCGAGGTCTGTGGCTTCCTCCCTGTCCCATTTTCTCCACAAAAAGTTCCCTGACTAACGTGTATCCCAGTCGCTCTTAGAAGTGTTTACCAAAGCCTGTGTAAAAGCGGGCTATAAGCCGAGGAATCAGTCCAGTTGAGCTGTGATACTTGACTGACAGAGGAGGGTAGTGATGTTTTCAAGCTTGTAAGAAGAAACTGTGTGAAGAAAAGGGTTGGTAATGTCTCAATAAGAAAAGGAATATTGATGCGCTGGGCATCATGGATATTGGGACAAAAGGGTTCATGTCCGCATGCGAGATCGCATCGCAGAACTGGAATGACGTTGATGCTCCCATGTCTTGAGAATACTCCGACATGTTGTGTTAAGCGTTTGTGTAAAAATTGTACCAGTAGTAGCTAGAGCTCTAATAACAATGAAAAAAACGCTGGTATTCATTTGATGATCCTGTTTCCTGTTTTATGAATAAAATGTGCAATGGATATTGTCTGATCCTGTATATGCCTCTGAATACTCTCTTTCTACCCGCTCAAAGCATCATAAACAAGCTCAAATAGGCTCCTATAAGATAAGTAACCATGCCTGCGATAGTATCTTTCATACTCTCAGTCGTAACGAAAATGATACCTTGACAATAAGATCATTCGCTTCGGTCGGAGGAGCCGTGTTGATCTGAGTTGATTAATTTTACGGACCCTGACGCTGCTGGGGTTGGATCTGGGACGCAGCCACAGTGCTGTGGTATCTGAGGAGTTCCATGAGTTGTCTTTCCTATTCATTTCAGAATCGTCAGTGAAAACCGCAATTCCAGGAGGAAAAAAAAAAAAAAAGTTCCAGCTGAGTGGAATGATGAACGTTTCTCAAGCATACCATGATGTGACCAATTCCTCTACGCGGCGGCGAAGTAAATTGTACTAATACTCTGCAAACCGGACAGGGCGCATGCAACATAGCGGAAGGGCCCATCGCAGCGCGCCTTTGTAATAAGTAGCGCCCGAGGCACTAAGGACCGAGCAATCAGTCAGCATCTGAAAAATATATATGTATAAAAACAATAGGAGGAGTAGATTACTATATTGCAAAATGTGTGGCCCGCGTCGCAGAAGATGATACCATTAGTCACCGGCAATAGGCAGATTGGGCACATGAGAATCTCAAGAATCTCGCGGAGAAGATCTCTGCCGTGGTCGTAGGCCATCACCTTACCGGGAAAGTCGTCGATTACATCGGGAGCTTGATTGTTATCGTTGTTGGAGGCCATCGTTGCGATAGATTTCGATATAGTCCTTGAAATTACTTGTGTAGTGCACAGACTGTGATATAGCTGTGTTATTTTGCCAAAAAATGCATGTTTAGAATCGAATCAAGACATCAACCATTTATACTGGGACCTCGAACTTGCCTGAGAAAACTGTAGAAATTGTTGGGTTTCAAAGGAAAGCGCGAATGGCTTCAGATGGTCCCAGGGGTATCTATCACTACTTGGTGGTGCATGCTCGTCTATACGAGCTGCTTAATCTTTTTCATGTTTCTTTGTAGTAAAAGACAGCTTCATTGGGGAAAGCAAATGTGAGGAGTGGTCTCACATCCTTTTCAAGGTGTCTGATCGAAGTTCAAAGACAACATCTCAACTTCGAGCCAGGACAGGTAGCTTTCTTGCAAAAATCAATACCATATTGAAAAGGAAAAAAACAATCATTGAATTCCACTTCAACCAATATCTGCGACCAGTTGCAGAGAGCCCTCACTGCTGCCCATGAGTTGGAAAACTGCGATGTACAGTTCGAGCATCATAGATCAGCCGTGTCCCTTCTAAACATACGATACGAGCGTAGTGGGTATCTTTAAACCTAACAAATGGACTGACTCCGAACCAATCTCAGTGCTTATCCATACTAGCCCCTTCTCTTTAAACTCCAAGATACAAATAGTACTGCAAAGATTTTTCCCATCCTTTCCCTTCCCTTCCTAAGCCGTGTCCCCTGTTCAATTTCATAACTTCTTAAAAACGTCCCTCAGAATCTCCCGGCTCTTGAATAGGTTCAAAACACGCAGCCTCTCATTGTCAAGATGCGCCGAGTCTGATGCTTGACCACAAGGGAAATGGGCAGCCGGGGCGTCGAACTCCTTCTCTAGGAACCGGATGGCGGGGATGGAGCCGCCTTCCCGAATATATAATGGCCCGTTCAGTTTCATGGGCTTGTTTTCCGCTGTGTTTTCGCTGGATGATTTCGTGAACATCGGATCCCATGCTTTGATTATGGCCTCCTCGAAAGTGCAGAAGATATAGCTGTTCGGATCACCCAACCAGGGCTCGGCTTGATCATCGATTTGGATGCTGAGCTTGTTATCCGACTCGAGACCTTCGAATTCGGTCTCGAGGAAAGAGGTAAGGGCGCCTGTGACATCTTCGACATTCTGGCCAGGTACCAATCGCACACTGATCTTTGCGCTGGCGTGCCCACTGATTAGACTCCCATCAGGCCCTGATACTTTGATCTTGTGGTGTGTCAGGTTCGGTTCTCGCCAACGGGCGGTAAGGTTAGCCTTGATAGCATCAGCCGACAACCCAGCGCCACCCTTGCAACTGCCCTTCAGCACAGAGAGTATATCATTGTACCGAGCGTCCTCCTCGGCCGTCATAGGTAGGATCCCATCATAGAATCCGGGGATGTTGACATGATTCCGAGGGCCTTTGAGCTTCGTGAGCAGCAACATCAAGTCTGATAGCGGTTCATTGACTAGGTGAGATCCATCGACTCCAGAATGGAGATCCGGGTTCTTTGACTCTACGCACACAGTGGCATGCATAACACCTCGGAGGCCATAGGTCAAACAGGGGGTCTCGTCGTCCAGCCAATAACTGTTCGCCAATACAATGTAGTCTATATGTCCGATTTGCTCCTTATGTTTGTGTATTGTCTCCTTGAAACCACGTGAGCCGGATTCTTCTTGTCCTTCGATCAAGAAGACAATGTCCGAGTCTAATGATTTAGCTTGGACGAGATCTGTGACAGCATACAACGCAGCGATTATGGGACCTTTGTTGTCGCTCACTCCGCGGCCGTATAGATACCCATTGGCTCCGACAAGCTGAAATGGGTCATTATCCCATTTCCCTTTCTTCGTATCGGCAGGGACAACATCATAATGTCCGTAGAATAATACTCGCTTTCGCTTTTCGGTGGATGGAGACTTCCCGGTAAATTTGGCATAAACGACGGGATGATGAAGCTTATCATCTGCACTCAGCATCTCCACATCTGCACCGAGTTTCTTGAACAAGGTCCGCAGAAATGAGGCGCCTCTTCTGCAGTCTTCGGCAAATTCGGGCCTAGATGAAATGCTTTTGTAAGAGACAAATTCGCGGAGAGACGAGATCATAATGTCTTCGTTCCCTTCTTGAGCCGGTTGCTCGGGAGACTGTTCGCTCTGCAACCGCCAGATGGCAACATTGTTGTCGTTTGCTCCAGTGATATATAACTGGTTGCCTCGGTACGTCGTAGCTGCCGAAGCCAAGATTTTGCCGTCATGGGCTTTCCATTGTGTCAGGCATTGGTATCTTTGACTGACATTTTGTGACGCGCCAGCTTCGTACTTGCCGTAGTGTGCTGTGCTGTGTTTCTATGTAATGTGTTAGCTCCCGTGTTCAGCGGAGACATGGGATGAAAGCAAGCTTACGCTGACGGTGCCGGAGCGGGCAACACTCCAAAGGTAGCCCCAGCCCATTTGCAATGACATGACATCTCCCTCATGAGCTCGAATAACTCTTAGTCTTTGCTTCGTGTCCAAGTCCCACAACTCAATTACTCCATCCAGCTTGCCACTGTATAGAAAAGACCCGTCTACGGCGAGGGACATGACAGAATTGGCGTCATCCTCGCCCAGGACCATCAATTCCTCGAGCCCGGTCTCATAGCCATCAGGCCCGATGTCTTGCCCCCCCAATTTCCAGGCTTTGATCGTACCATCTCCCCCACCGGAAATCAGCATGTCGTCGTCGGGGTTTGTATAGGCCGAGCCGCCAGTGGCGATGAGCATGCAGTATACGTACCCGAAGTGTGCAAACATCTTGTTGGCTCTGTTGCTGGTCTCAACAACAGCTTGTGATCTGGGCATGAGGTCATAGCGCTCGTCGGTGGGACGGGGAGTGCTGGTGCCACCGACAGCTCTGGAATCGAAGAACCGGTGATTCCGGCGGTCGGGATGGTTGATAGAGTCGTGCGACACACGGCCGAGGGGATTGTTCAAATCAGCCCATTGTATAGAAGTATTTTGAGCTCCGTAGTAGACCGTCTTGTACTGGGAGGAGTAGGCGACGGAAAAGATGTCGCCAAAAGAGTCATTGGTACTGTATATCTCATATATTCGATTCATGGTCTCAGGACACCAGACATTGACAATTGGGTCGCTCGCGCTCGAGAAGAGGAGGGAATGGTCATCGGAGAGGAAGAGACACATGACACTGCGCTTGTGAGCCTGTATGCGGTGAATGGGTTGGAAGGTGTCCAGACGCCAGACAACAATCTCGCCATTCTGAGTTCCAGCATATATACTGTCACGGCTCACGGCGAGAGTCAAGACAGAGCTATCATGGCTGAGGGTGTGGGCGAGTTCGGGTGTTGTATGAGGAGGGACTTCACGGAGAGGCGAGGGAGCCGAGACGTAATCGGCGGACGGCATGGTGACCGATGATGCTGGGGCAAGTCAGTTTGCAGTGTTCTCACGCATTCAACTATCTATAATTCATGTTATGGAAGAATACAGAAAAGGATTGGAAAAATAGAATGGGAAAAGGGTGATCATTGTAAAGCTGGGCGATTCGAATTGCATGTTGGTGGTAACTTTCAGCTTATCAAAGCTATCGCAAGGCTGTCATTAGCGCCCTCAAGCGCCTCATAGGTGTGGGGGGGAGTTGGGGGTCTTTGACCGCCTAGCCGGTTCTGGCCAGCGCCAACCTTGCACTGACAAGCCTGTAGCTGAGCCTGAAGGAGCCCGTAACAGAAGGGATCATGCTCGTAACAAGATCAATGCTCGGAGTTTTACTGATACAAGTTCGCGTGTAATCCTAAATCCAACCGCAGTAACAAAATCCTTTGCGACTTCAGAGTTGGAAAGAGGGTCACACTACCTAGTGTGAAAGTGCAATAGGGAACAAATAAGAGGATTGATTCAATGCTTTCCTTTTCTGCAAAGAGATCTTTTTTTCTTGACGAGATATGCCACGGTTTTCCATGTAATGACAAATGAGGCATGAAGAAACATGAAAGAAACACACCTGTAGTACTGTCTGATTCATCCTCTGAGGAAGCGGAATCGGGGTCTTCCCTATCTTCAACTCTTTCTCTTTCATGTCCATCTTCCAGCTTCTGGCAGTTTTCACAGCCACTGGGCTCGTCCTCATCAGCTTCTGGCAACATCACCAGCTTCATGGCCATTGTGATTCTGTGTTCAAAACTGAGCTTCGATCATAACGGAGTCATCAAGGAGATGAAGATGACGGGAAGAGAAAATAAATTGAAAAACACGGAAGAGGATACTCCATATGTTATATAAAGTAATATGATCTGTCTTCTTTGGACTACGTGACCAAGCTCTTTTATTGGCTATCACATGGAGAGGCAAGAAATTGTCGGTCTGGCGAGTTATAAGTCAACGCGCGTTCCCGCAGGGGGCTCAGATCACCTCAGCTGGTGAAACACGTATTTGCTGCCATGCTTTTTATAAAGAATCTAATGGGCAGCAAAGTAAGCTGTCATGTGGTACTGCTTAATGTCTGAGACTACGGAAGGTACATAGGTAGGTAGTGTCGTGATGTACATTGTACAATGCACTACCTTAGGTAGGGAACACGGCGTTTCCTCTGAAGAGGGTAATAGCACACGCGACCTCAGTCTCCATGAGCCATGGAGGACCCAAGCAATGCTTGTTCTTTAAAATCTTGTCGGTACCATTTCCTTTCTTACATCTTACCAAAGCTCATAAGCTGGCAGAGTGCCAAGGCAATGATGCAAAGTTATCAAGACCTGGCTTTTCTTTTTTGAAGTTGTGCACTTCTCAAAGCCCGATGCCGGTTATCGGTGTGCTGTGACCGGTCGCCTGCGATTACGGGAGTGATGGGAGAAATGATGAAAGACATGGCGTCAGTATTGTGGGACCACGGGTACCAGATGCCCTGTCAGATCCCTGGCTGCGTCTAGCTGCTGCGCCTGTTGGCGTCCCGCCTCTATAGCTTTCGGGCGTCTAGCGCTTAAAACTCTGACCCATGGGGCAATCATTGCGGCCCGTGCGCCCTGATAATCAATTTTCTTTCTGAGTTGCCTTCTCTTGCATTATCGCGACAATCACCATCCTCAATCCAGCCGTCGTACCTTCCTGGAACAGCCGCGCCCGTCTTTCGTCTCACTTATCTTTCCTCTTGACTTCCCTTCTTTCTACACTCTATCCTCAGTGGTTGTAATACTAGGAAGCTCGGGCATTACTCCCTCACCTTTTCGCCCTTTTCGCGACTGCAATTCCATCCTTTCTACCCGACCTCATCCTCCCAATAATCACACACATACAAAATGGATCACACTCGCGACCCCTGCCCTTATGTTATCCTCAATGACTTCGGTGGCGCCTTTGCTATGGGTGTACATTCATCCCCGTCTCGCTCCTTAGTCTTCAGCAACCATGTCTTACAATCGTCGGCGATCCCATCCACTAACATGCAGGACAACAGGCTATCGGTGGCACGATATGGCACGGCATCAAGGGTTTCCGGAACAGCCCCATCGGCGAGAGAAGGATAGGCGCCATTACAGCGATTAAGGCGAGAGCTCCTGTCACTGGTGGAAACTTCGGCGTCTGGGGCGGCTTGTTTTCCACATTCGACTGCGCTGTTAAGGGGGTCCGAAAGAAGGAGGATCCCTGGAATGCCATCACGTAAGCTACCATCATATTGACTCCCAACACATCTCCAAGCTCACAAGTCATTAGTGCCGGTTTTTTAACCGGTGGTGCGCTGGCTATTCGAGGTGGCTACAAAGCAGCCAGAAATGGTGCCATCGGCTGCGCTGTCTTGCTGGCAGTTATTGAAGGTGTCGGTATTGGATTCCAGAAAATGATGGCTGGTTCGGCAAAGCTTGAGGTAAATCGCATTCTAGCCTACACTGTCGTCAAAATCATCGTACTGATAATCATGACTAGGTGCCTGCTCCTCCCCCGGAGAAAGCCCTCGCATAAACGAAATTACCACCCACTCCCAACTGAAAAAGACTCAAATTGATCGGATCGGTTTGAAAACCACACACCCTACTCCTTCACGTCGGATGCTTGCGTTCGGCTACTGTATTTCACAACGGATTTCTGGCGGTCATGGCATTTGGAGGGAGTCTTGACATCTGTAAAATAAAATAGACGACGGCTGGTACGAAGCGCTGATTTGCTTGCTTCGTCCACTGGCAACACTGTGCTCACGACCCTGCACACCATACTTGAATATATCTTAATGACGACTGACTACCCAATATTCTTATGCTCGCTCTTCGGGAATCTGCTTGATCTCTTTCGCAAGATGGAGCCACTGACAAAGCCTGTAGGGAAACAAGACTACGGTGCTAACATACTCTACGGTATACATCTCTAACTATACCTCTATGTCTTTCTAGTCACATCTCACCCCCGGACACCTATTAAGATGACCCATCCTCGTCGTGCCATATCCTCATCGCTGGCGCACCATCATCTCCGATCCAAGCCCGAAACATCCCGGCGCAATTATGATCTTGTACGATCTCTGACCGAGTATATAGCACGGCACCAGACCTGTCCCGGGCGATAGCACATTCAATCCCGATCATCCCTCCCTCACCCTCTCCCGTCCTGCCCCAACGCGACCCGGCGCTCTTCTCGAGCTCCCCACCGCGCCCCGCAATCTTATTTACGGCCTCTGCTGAGGACGACCCGGTCCATCTTGCGATAGATCCCACAGACCGCGCAGCCGCTACCCGCAGGAACGAATCGCCATTGCCCGTGCCCGAGACTGCAGTTGACCGCGTCACCACGACATCGCGGCCGTAGCTGTTTGATGACGCAACGGGGCTATACAAGAATGGCGACGGTAAACAATCAGCCAAGAAGGCTTGCAAAGTCGACGACAGTTCTATAATAGGTCGCGAAATATCAACCATCCCTCCCCCTCCTCCCCGTGTGCTCCCGTGCCTCTCAGTCCACTCCTCGGCCCAGAATCCCGCCCCGACAATCGGGGTATCGCCAATACGTCCCGTGAGCTTATTCGTCATGCCACCCGTCGAAGTAGCGACGCAGACAACGCCGTTCTCGTCAAGTGCGACACCGCCCACTGTTCCCTGGGGCATGAATACATCTGGGCTCCACGACGCGACCCCTTTGCGTTGTTTCTCTCGCTCGAGACCGCTGATGTGTTCGTCCCAGCGTTTTTGCGTGAAGAAGTAAGAGGGAGCTACGAGGTCCAGCCCGTATTTCTTAGCGAGGGTCTCGGCTGTGGCGCCGTGGATGAGCGTGTGGCCTTGGGCGGAGGGGACATTGAGACCTGCTCCTACTTCTTGATCCGTCGAGCTCCAACCCGGATCCGTTTTCCCGTCTAGGTCCCCATCGCCGTGCTCGAGCATTGCCTTGGCGAGCAAGATGGGATTCTTGACGTGGCGGAGTCCCGTGACGCCTACACCGCGCTTGGCGTACCCGCGCGATACCATCACGGAGGCCTCGAGCTCGTTGATCCCGTCGCGCGTGAAGACTGCGCCGTGCCCGGAGTTGAAGAGGGGGTTGTTCTCTAGCTGCACTACGGCGTGGGTTGCGGACTCTAGGGCTGTGGGGTAGGTGTATTCTGACGGGATGTAGCTCATGCCCATTTTCTCTGAGGATGTAGATTTTGGAGTTTGCATGAATTGGTTTGTTGTTATTACCTGGGGGGTGTGAGCGCGAGGACGAATGAATATGGAGGAAACATCGAATGGCTTACAATCCCAATGAGAGCATCGCGATACTCCTGGTAGCGCTCGGCGCTCATGTTCTCACGCCGGATATTCCCCGCGCCGCCGTGGATGATGAGGCGCGGCTTTACTTTCGTTGCGGACATTGTGGCTTCTTCTCCTCTCTTCTCTTCTAAATGGACACTACTCTATCTCGAACGAATTTCAAACCAGTTCAGTTCAATGAATGAGATAAGAGCTTCTATGGTCTATGAAGCAGCCCTAACATACCTATCTTGTAATGAGTGAAGAAGTTAAGTCGGGGTTTCGTGTGAATACGATGCTACATTACTCGTTGCAGTCCGGCTCCGGCGATAACGATTCACGGCACAGCTGATAAGCACGACTCGGGCCGCCGGCCGCGTCCTAGGGGCCAAGATGTAGGTAAGTGTTATGTAACCTTATCTTGAGTTGAAGTTGCCTTCAATACAAGTTGTAATTCAAATCTTGAGCTGTAATGAGATTCTCCCGACTTTTTTCCCTTCTTTTCCTTCAAGGTCAAGACGGCTTGAAGGAATGTGGTTCCAGAAGCCTGCAAGTCACACGAATTGTCATTGCAAGTAAAACTGGAGTGCTGCAGGCCAGGATTTCTTACATTTGCATTTTCTCTCGATCTAGGTCACGTTGAATTCTATTCTCGTTCACATAGTCTGACGTCGTCATAGTGCAGATGTGTGATGTCGAATTGTGTACGGAATTCCCATGAGCCAAGATCTAAGGATAAGAAAAGAGGGCTGCCTTTGAAACGCGGTGGTATTATTAGAGTACCAGAGAAACGGTTGCACACCACCACCATAGAAAGTTTGACGCTGGGGTCGGAAGTTAGTCTCGACCGCGGCGAACCGACGAGTCCCACTATGCCGCGGAGGGCAGGAGCTCGATGGATTTCACCCTCTACGGATGCTGTACATACATGCCAGCACATAAAAGTCACAAAAGTAGGCGGAAAGGTAAGGCACGGGTGTGAGATAGAATTATGAGACCGGCATGAAACCGATGGGACGATGGGAAGAGAACGGCGAGAATGTGACGTTGAACAACCCGTGGTTTATTTTTTTTTTCTATAACTAAAATTCAGAAAGGAAATTGGAAAGAAGAAACGGGTTAATACTTGGATCCCGGTGAACGGGGTTCGTGATTGGCGCCATCGCTTTGAAACTGGCTCCTATCGCTACTATTACCGAACCTGTAGGTTGTTTCTACTTCGTATAATCACAAGGACCTACCCAAGGAAGAAAAGTATACGAAGCCGGCGCCGTCGATCTTCACCGAAACGGGGACCATACTAGACCCTGCGGCAGTGTCCACTTGCGACCAAGTTGGCTTGATTCTTCATGGCGTTTACAATTCCGGGTGAGCCCCTAAGTTACTAACGAAGTAGACAGCAAGCAACGGCGTAGCTCCTAACGCGGGTTTGATGATGGTGGTCGAAGTGGGCAACCGTGATGGCCGACGACGGATTCGTTCCCGGACTCTTGCTGCTTCTTCTGATCATAAGTGATAACGGAGGGCCGTTAGTTTATCCAAGCTTCCCTCTCGTTTCCACCCCTTTTGATACTATCAACCTGGGTTTCTCATCGCTTCTTGAGATAAGAGGCACAGAAAGCCAAAATGCTCAACAAAGTTTCTCTCGCCTCCCTCGGCGCCGCCTCCTTAGCGCTAGGCACACCCGCCACCAAGCGCGACGACACGCAACCCGTCGGCACGAACCCCATCAGCGTCGCCAGCGCCCAGTTCCTGGGCGACCAGACCTCGTCGAACAGTTGCGCAGGTCGCGACCTAGGATTCACGGGCGAACTCAACGGGCAATGGTACGGCGTCTACGGCGACACGGATTGGTGCGCCCCGGGCGTGACCGATCCGAGCCAGAACCCGTCTGGGTTTTACGGGTTGGCGAGAGATACGGTTGCGTTGATGGGGAGCAATCCTTTAAGCATCATGGATTATCATCTGAATAGTGATAGTCCGGTGCCGCATCCACAGCAGTTCGTGCCGTATAACTCGGACTGGGGCGAGAACAATGAGTTTGGGTTTGGGGGAACGAGTATTTGCCAGACGACGGATACGGCGGGTGCGGTTTATTACCTCGTTGTGAGTGCCTCTCCTTCCTAGTCTACCCTGTCATGTCGTGATCTTTCGTCTATGCCATGCTCAGTGGCTAGTCCTTGAAAAGGGGGATCGAGGGGAAAAGATAAAAGAGAATCCCGACTAACAAAACCCCTACTAGAACACCAACGAAAACGTCCTCTGGGGCGCCGGCGTTGCCCAAGTCGAGATCGTGAACAACGAACCCACCGTAACGCGACGCTACGGCACGACAGGCTGGTGGTGGAACGCAACGACCAACGCGCGCTACGGCGACGTCGCGGCCTACCGGGACATCAACTTGGATTACATCTACATCTGGGGCGGCGCGCCAACGATGTACGACAGCGACTACACGGCGAGCCAATACTCGTACCTGGCGCGCGTCGAGGCCGCCAACGCATATGATCTGGGCTCTTATGAGTACTGGTGGGGACGCACATCTGCGGCGAACGGTGGAGGGTGGCAGAGTGATGTTTTGACGACTTTCAGCGATGACACGGCGGTTTTCTGGGGCGTGGGGCAGGGACAGATTGTTTGGAGCGCGTATTATAATTGTTATATTTTTGTCCATCTTAGTGGGTTTCCCCTTTTGAAGTTTCCCTATTCTTGGATTTATAGAAGAGTACCTGCCTTGATGAAGCTTACTGATCAATGAAAACAAGGTGGCACTAATGTCCAGCTCCGTACGGCGACGACCATCGAGGGCCCGTGGACGCCGGATATCACTGTCTTCACTGCGACGGCTATCAACAACGGTTATGTTTACGCTGGTGTTGCCCATCCTTACCTTGATACGTCGGGCAAGACGCTTACTATCTCGTTCAGCAACGATGCGTCGGTTATCCAGGTCGTCAAGCTTACTTTCAACTAAACATATGAGTAGCTCTGCCACGTGGGAAAATAATCTAGCTCTGATGAGATCGTGAAGAGGAGAATTTTCCGTGTAAATATTGGGATAATGATATCCAACTCGGCATTCCGCCATTGCACATAGCCAACCTCGGTTTTGGAAGATCGGCCACTTGGGTCATCAGGTATATGGTCTCTTCATTCAAGCATTACACATAGTTCACTTGCACGTCAATGTCACACGGTGTTGAAGTGGTGAGGGGTAAATGTATGAAATTTATGTCATTCAGTCGTAATAGCAGCTTCTGACCGAAAGTGGTCGACCGTGGTGAATGTAAAGCCTGCTTGAGGTATCCTCATCCGTCATCCAGCAATACTGGGTTGATCTAAACAGCCCCTTCGGGATAAAATATGCGTGCTTCCTCACACATGAATTCTCGAATGGGGACGTTCGTGATGTGATTTACTTCATCACTTCTTCGTCGACTCTTTGGCGTGCTCGTCTAGAGGACCAGCGGGGTTCGAGGACAAGTTCTATTAATGATAGGTAAGCTCTTGCCCACTTATGACTGTGGATTTAATTCGAATATCGACTCACCTTCAACTGATCTGTGTTGGTCTCCTCCTTATGCTCGGCCTTCTCGACGCCCTGGCCGGAAGCAGGAGGGTCATGTAGCTGCTTGCCGGACTGAGTCTCGGGAGCGGGGGACTGGCGGCCTTCAGGCATGATGGTGGTTCTTGATAAGTTTTGGTTGTGTGAAGGTAATTTATTTGGTCTCTGTAGGAGTGAGGAGAGGAG
The DNA here is from genome assembly GCA_022578795.1 of Xylariaceae sp. FL0255. NCBI lineage: Eukaryota > Fungi > Ascomycota > Sordariomycetes > Xylariales > Xylariaceae > Xylariaceae sp. FL0255. The sequence continues at coordinate 71,868 of MU388898.1, forward strand.
AGATGTTTATCTTGTTTGAATCGAGAGGTTGGGGTCTAGAAAGCTTTGTTTGGGTTGCAGCTTAGCCTCAATTATAGCAATTGGCATTCAAGTGATTGCGTCATAGGTGCCCCTCATTCCTATCGGCCGGTAGAACCGTGCCTACCTTCTTATCTACATAGATTGAGCTATTAATTATTTCCAATGTTGTTTTATATTATCGGGTGGCTACACTGGGTCAGGATTTGATTTAACATGTGCATCTCGATGAAGTCACCATCGATGTCATCATACCGGAGCTTTCGAAGCGTGTTTAGTGGGACAGAAGAGCAGCTGTTCCTGACTTATCAATTCCAGGGTAGTCCTATCAGCTTCTAGTTGCAGGTGGTGTACGTGGTCAGGTGGCTGGGTAAAGTCATTGAAGAATGTGGCTAACGCGGAGCTCTAAGTTTATTGGAAGACCCCTAAAATGGACTTGAATGGCCGCCAACTTCATCAACCCCGCTCTGTTGATGCAACACTCTGGGAGACTGATGATTGACGTGCATTGCGGCGCATTGGAGACTGGACAGACCATTAACGCGACCCGGTCAATGGGAATAATACAGCCTGTTATTTTTGTTGTGATTTTCCCATCATAGGGCTACCCCTTGACAGCAGATAATCAGAGAGGGAATTCTCCTTTACATGTATGCGCATTGACATCTCAATTGCCGTACTCGGGTCTACAACTTCTCACCCCCTCTGCCGAGTACGATCCTATTTACATTCCGACTAGCTCCAGCCAACCAAGACTGCATCAACACACCCCTAACGCGATATGGCCTGACTTAGGTGGCGTATTCATGTGTGCTGCTGATAATAAATAATCAAGGTTATCATTGTGAGATTAGGCACTGCAATACTACTGGGAGAGTTCATGCACACCGAAAGCCACATAACCACACCCCCATCCTGCATCTGATAAACAGCCTCCCTCCCTTCCCATCGCCATGCCTGATGTAAACTCCATTCCCGAGATGGGCGAAGAAGCCTCTCCTCCTCCTTCGAATGCCCACCCGAACCAGAGTAGTCAACAGCATCAACAAAACCCAGACCCTTCTTCAGCTACATCACCTGATTCCGCCCTTACTCCCCTCCAACGGCTGCGAGAAGATCCTCCCGAGACTCCAATGTCCATCACTAGCCATCCTATCGATAACACCGGCGTCGGTGCAGGCCCAGGCCCCCTCCGCCACCCACGTCCTTTGACTGCTGCCGAACTACACTCACAGATGGAAGCAGAGCAGGAATTGATGGTAAGCTCGTGATAATAGTTGCTGACTACTAATCAAAAGGAAAAAGGCTGACATTCGCATCTACTCAGGTCAACCGTCTTACACGCGATCTCAACAGCCTCCGAGCGGCCCAGAATTCCTCCGTTGTCTCGAATGCTTCCTCGACCAGCGCAGCCGCGTCAGCCTCGGAGCATCCATCCTCTTTCACCGACACCCACATGCTATCTGGCCCAGGCTTTCCCGTGCCCACAACTCGCCGGCATCATAGGACGAGCTCGAGCGCTAGCACCCGCAGCTTCGGCCAGGCTGGTCTCCCCGGCTCCACTTCGGCCCCGATTCCTATTCCCCAGTCGCACTCCGGAAACGCCGCTTCGGTTCTCGAGGCCGCCCGAAACCCCCGTGGTGCTACTTCGATGAGCAGACAGAACAGCATGACTTCACATAGGAGTTCGAGTCGTGCCCGTTCGCCACACCCGTATCTCAATCCTTACAGCTCGTCATTTTCACAGTCGCATGGCCTTCATGACCATGGACCATCTGGATTTACGCTTAGAGACGCGGCATCTTCTAATGCGAGCGTCGCTGCTACACCTGGCTCTTCTGAGCTCTCGCCGGGGTTATTGCCCGCCACCCTCCGCTATGAGGAGACGGCTCATTATCGACAAGAGTTAGAGATGGCTAAGAATGAGAATGAGGCTCTCAAGAGACGTGTTAGAGAACTAGAGAAGATGCTACGTGAGCGTCGAGAGAGTACATCGAGCTTTGGTAGAACTCGGAGCGAGAGCAACAGCACTACCACTAGTGTGAGCTTGACAGGAACCACTGGCGTCGGTGGTGTCGTTGGCGGTGGTACTGGGATCGCCGGGGATAGACGCGAGGAACGACGAGGAGTTGAGCGAGCTACCAGCACTATGAGTGTTGCCAGTAGTGTGGCTGTCGGGGTCCCTCTCGATGAGGTAAAGGTAGGCGAGTCCGCTTCGAGTGCTGGTCTTCGCCCCGATACGAAAGCTTGAGGAACATGATCTATTTTCCTCCAGTGCGAATATGTCAGATTCCCGGGGTTAGTAGAGTGCGGCATGTGTTAATCAAGCTAAATATGCGGATAATACGCTTGTGGCCAAGAGATTGGTGAGTAGGAGCTTGACGGCGAGAGAATGTCGCTGCAGCAATGCCATAAAGCATGGGTTACCAAGCTCACGACAAAGACAGAATAATTAGCTAAAATAGAAAGATGGGCGAGCGAACAATATCTTCGCAGTGGTTGGGCTGGCTGGCTGTTTTCTTACTCGGAAAATGATACAAGAGAGGCGAGAGGAAAAGAATCAAGTAAACAAGATTGAAGCTATTTTGAGAGTTTTATGCGTGGTGAAGAAGTGAGTAAGTGACTTGATGAGTCTTTTCGGATTAGTCCGAAGTGCTTTTGCATTGTGTAATTTGATGTTTAGAGCTATTTGTGTACCTGATGCAGAAGGCAGACTTTTTACATGTCACGCTTCGTTGATCACTTGAATTTTTTTCGCGTGAAGTCTTCACCGTCTCCTCTCCCGTCTCTCCCGAGATCGAGAGCGAGCGTAAGATCGCGGAAGTCTGCTGCTTCTCTCCCGGCTCAATCTTTCATGTTGAGCTGCGGTTTCTCTTCCACGTATACGGTCATGGCGATTACGATCTTGTTCTTGGTTGCTGGTTGGGTGTTGTCCACGCGAATGATTGTACTGATGTCCACCAGAGCTGGAAGAGGAGGAGGAGGAGGCGGAGGCGTATTCTGCTTCGATGGACGCGAGATCGCGGAGCCAGCGCACTAGACTCCCGAGGCAGAGACAGCGGAGTCCGGAGCTTCGGGATGAGGAGGAGGTGGTTGAGGATGCTGGGGCGGTCCGAGGGTGGCGGGGTTGGCGGGCTTGTCTTTGTCTTTCTTCTGAGGGTTGAGCTCTGTTGGCTTCGTTTGGGTATCTGTACCTGATACGGGGTGGTGGGTCGTCTTCTCTGTTGGGATGTCTGGGTTGGGAGGGTTGATTGTAAGGAGGATGATTCTGATAGTTATTTTGCCCGGGGGGTATCCTCTCTTCTTGCTGATTTCGATCACGAGGTCTGGCGTCGATGGGGGTCCAGTCAGGTTGATTCGGGGCAAATACTGGGAATGCTGCTATATCATCGCGCTCTCTTCCATTATGAGGATGTCTCGATCGTCCTCTTGGTCCTGGGCTCTCGCGACTTGGGGCATCTGGTGGGACAAGAGGATCGTTGCCATGCCTTGCGGATACACCTGGTGAGTCATTGTGGCTACGGTTGTACTGATCTGAGGGATTTGATATGGACGTTTCTGGATTTGAACTGGGATTGGTATGTCTTTGCCGGGCTTGGCCGTCGGGTTCAAGAGGAGTGTGGTTATTTCGTTCGTGACTGGGACTTTCATTGCCTGAAGGCGAACGTCGATCTGTACGGCCGTTTGTGTTTGGGTTGGTCCGTGAGGGCTTGTGAGAACTATGGGATGTGCGAGAGACATGAGAATTTTGAGAGTGATGAGAGCCATGAGAGGTCTCGTCTCGACGAAGTGTCGATTCCCGGGCCTCAGGAGCGTTATTTCGAATCCCTACCTGCGCCTTCATAGAATATGATTGGCTACTTCGTTTTCCGCGGCTGCTTCGTGCATCGGACCCTGTTGTAGAGCTAGAATGATGTGAAGATGCCACGTTTTGACTTGCTTCGTCATCCTCGCCTTCGGCTTGGCCATTTTGCCTTTCGGCATCATTTCCATTCCTGTAATTCGAGGTGTTGGTATTTGAATTGCGACTTGACGCTTTCGAAATCGATCTATTATTTGGTGCATTAGAGTTTGATCCATGAACTGACCACGGTGTTGATCTTGGTCTCGAGCTAGGGCTTCGAGATGGAACTGGCGTTGCGGCTGGCGTAGGAACTGGGGTTGGAGCTCGGGTCCGCGATGTACGGCCCATATCAGGAGTTGCGTTGGATCTGCCGGATCTAGACGATTGCTGACCTGGGGAGGCGGATACGGGAGCCGAGTGCCGCTTGAAACGAGTCTCGGACGCGGGATTCTGGTGTCCATGGTCACCATTTCTAGATCTATCAGAATCATGCGCAGACGAGGGAGCTCGAGGCGCTCCTTGCTCCTGGTTTCTCTGACTGCCGCTTCTAGATCTGTTGGAAATGTGCCTGGAGGAGGCATTTTGACGTTCTTCCTGACCCCGAGTCTCATCCACTAGATTTGGACGAGGTGAGGGAGGAAGGGAGGGGTGTGGGTGTGATAATGGTCGAGGAGCATGCGAACGATGAGGCCGGGTGACTGTTGCTTTCCATCCATCTGACCACTCGATCGTCACTGAACTTCGCTTCGGGCGGAGTACGCTGTCTTCGACTCTGTCAGTGTGGAGACCCCAACCTTCATTTTTAGGTGTGGAGCTTCGAGATGCCATCTTGGGTAATAAGTGATTTGATGATGAATCAAGGCGTGACGTGCAGTCGAAGAGAAAATAATCTACCGAGTCTATTGCAGTTTAGATCTTACTTCTGAAACTATGCCACACGTGCTGGTCCAACTATTGCAACTGCAAGATGTCTGTAGGTAGTCCAACAAGCCTTATAGATTTTTAAACACCTCCTATCTTGAGGTGCCACCCTCAACTCTTTGTATTCTTGGTAGTCTCAAAAACTCAAAGACTGTAAGGGTATACTACAGAATCCTCCACAATCATAGCTCGCATAGTCTAAGACAAAAAGCTCGGAGAGGGCGAGCAAGACGGCGGCGAGACATGATCTATTAAATCACTTTGTCAACCGCTTTGTTTTCGTGTCATCATCAGTCCGCTCTACAAACTAGCGGTGATTGTTGTCTCTAATTCTTCTCTGCGCAAACGGTGGAGGAGTCAGAGGTAATTGGGTCTCTGGTTTGGACAAAATTGAGTCTGTTATTGTCTAATTCATCAGTCTTCACTTGCAGGAACTCTAATGAGACATTTCAAAGTGGCAAGATTTTACTATGGTGACTTGAAGAAGAACAAACTTACTAGGTAGCTAAGAAGCATAACTTGGGATACCAATCTGAGTAATGAGATCAACGCCGACACCAGCTAGCGCATGGTGATTTTGAGCAAACAACTCGTTGATAACCCCATTTTTAATTATATTTTCCATTAGATGTTATAATCAGACATATGCTCCAAAAATGTTATATCGAGCTTTAGCTTCCGTTTTACGACGCTGTTAAGCATAAAGATCCGTGGGGATCGGATCCCTGCGGAGCATTTGCCGTGCATTGGCGTCACCGACATTTCGGACTCGGTGGACCAGCACGGCTGGCATTACGGACCCGTTCAACGCCCATTGTATGGACTAGTCCGTTGGTCAAGTCGGTTATTCGAGTCGTGTAAAAAAGCATTTCTCACTGTTTTCACTAGATTATGGAACTATGCCATTCTTTATCATTCTTTCTACTTTTTAATCTTCATGCAAGACTCGTATGTAAGGCATCATTTTTGACTTCAGTTCAGAAGAGTAATGCATAAAATCTCTAGCACCGAAGACCTGCGATCCCCGCTCCGGTCTTACTCAAAGAAGAAAGCCCGAAATGGCTTCATCTCTACTCACTAGACCTGTTGTGTTCAGTGCAAGTCAGCGAGTTACTTTTGATCAACGAAAAGGATTTCATTTTTATGAGTCTCATAGTTTTTTAGTCTTTTTTACCTTTGCTCTGGGTGTCTTGTATGCGACTCATCAGCTGAGCTCGAAAACGCCGCAGGTCGTGCCGTGTCATCTATAGGGAATTTAGAAAACAATTGTAAGAAGATGGCGGACGAAAAGATTCTAGTCGCGGATCATGCCGCAGAGTCCGCTGCTATTGGCGCCGAGGAGCAGAAGCAGTCGCTCTTCGTCACCAAGGAGAAGGAGGAGGGTGACTCTGCTTCATCCGCTGTCGCCAACAAGGAAACCGACGTCGAGGCCGACGCCGTCTCCACGTCGACATCGTCAACAGCCGAGGAAGCTCTTGCCGTGGACACTGTCAAAGCTGAGCACGAGTACACAGAGGAGTACTTTCGGAAACTCCTCTGTGTAAATAGACCTCTTACTGCTACCGCTGATATGGTTCGCCTATGGCGCACAGCAAGCAGACAAGGGGGCGATCGGCATCCAAGCCGTCTTCGGGATCCTTCAGGACATACACCTGGTCGGAAGCCAGTTCAACTTTCTAGGCACGGGGTTCTACCTCTCCTTTTCCCGTTTTCGAGTTCCCCACCAACTGGCTCATGCAGCGGGTGCAGACGGGCCGGTTCTTGGGGACTGTCATGAGCCTACGGGGTGTGGTTGTGCTCGTTACGGCGTTTGCCAAGAATTCTACCGATTCGATTATCTTGACGTTGATCTAGGGCGCTCTGGAATGCACCACGAGTTCGACCTTTTTGTTGATCACGGGATCCTGGTATAGGTCCCGCGAGCACACCCTGAGGTCCGCTATCTGGGCCTCGTCGAATGGTGGTATGAGCATCATTTTGGGCCTTATTGTCTACAAGATTGCGGATGATGCTGAGCTGAATCCTAGTGGGCCTCATGCTGTGAGTGCTTTTCTCTCTTGATTTCTCACCACCTTTTTGTACCCTGTTTGGCCATCTTTTCCTTCAAGAACTCTTCTGTTTATTGAGAATCCTTCTCGGGCTTGACTTGGAGTCATCAACTAACGCAAACATAACCCTAGTGGTAAATAGTATCCTACTTCTTAGGCTCGCTAACAATTATGCTCGGTATCATGTGCTTCTTCATCCTCGGCACGCCATGTGAAGATTCCTGGCTATCCGATGACCAGCGCCGCGCAGTGGTCGCTCGCATAGTGGACAACCCGACCGGCACGGATAGTGAGAAGAGAACCCATTTCAAGATGGATCAAGCCCTCGCGACATTCAAAGACCCGCAGATCTACCTGCTCTTGTTCATTACCATCCTCAATGCTTTGCCCGGCGCGGCGAACTCGATTTTCGCCAATTTGATCTTCGAGGGCTTTGGCTTTACGCCGCTGCAGGTGCTGCTTTTGGGTGATATCCCGTACTATGCTGTCAGTGTGGCTTGGTTCTTGCTTTGTGGGTGGATCAGCTATGTTCGGCCTAACACGAGGTTTTACCTCATGATGGCTTCGGTCCTTCCAGCATTTATCGGTCTGCTGGGAGATAGTCTCCTACCTCCAACTACGAGGCTGTGGGTCAAATGGGGACTGTTCTTGAAGCAGGCTCCCGGAGGTCTGCCCGGACTTTGTGAGTCATTGAGTCCCTTCTCTTCGGTCTTATAAACAAAGCTAATCGATAACTAGTGATCTGGACTTTCGTGCCGTCTAATGGTGCGGGTCGAACAAAAAAGACCGTAACGAATGGCAATACTGTTCCTTGGGTATGCTACAGGTGCAGCCGTCGGTGGGCAAATCTTCCGACCTGATGACGCCCCTAGATACCTCCACGGGCTCTTGGCTTCGGGTATCCTTTACGGCGCATTGTTCATAAGCTTGATCTTCTGGCATTCCTATTGCAAGTATCTGCCCTCTTCCTCTTCCCGCCATGGCACGGGAAGAGAACTCAAAATGGGATGATTCGTTGACTGTCATCTGCAACAGACGTGTGGGAGAACAAGCGGCGCGACAAGCTCGTCCACTAAATAGGAATCTCACAGGAAAAGAGCGAGCAATTGGGTAAGCTCAATGCCGTAGTTGATATGACGGATCGTGAGAATATCCATTTCAAATACCAGTATTAGAAGGATGGTATATAAGTTATCATTATTGCATGAAAGAACATGGAATGAAGTAATAAGTAATGCAGATCATATGTATTAGACATGAAGAAAAAGGTGATTTGAGGAAGTCGCATCAAGCTAATCTCCGTTTGATTGAATCATGGTGAAAATCGGCGGTAGCCGTGAGTAGCAGCTGGCGATTGTGCCGGTTCATGCCGGTTCATGCCGCCTCCCCGCAACATTGGAATGACTGGTACCCTCCGGCGTTCTCTCCGAGCTTCGGCCGAGCGTTGAAAATGAGGCATGATCACGATCTCACATATGGAATGAAGATTTCCCGGGTTTACCCCATCCAATCAAGACACTACTAAATGTAATTCAAAAACGACCCCGAAAACAAGGACACGTTATTGATTTTTTCTAACTTCAACTATACAACTACAACTATCATCTAGCCGGACCAAGTTAAGCCGCGCCAAAAACACCAGCTACAGCTTAGCCCCGCCTTGCAACCTCACTCAACAAACAGCCAGCCAATCACTCACCCCCTCACACCCACAATGCCCATCACCGGGATTCACCATATCAACTTAGTCGTCCCTCCCGACACGCTCGACGCAGCGGAAGCATTCTACGGCACCACGCTGGGCCTCAAGTCGCGCGCCGTACCGGTCCTACAGAAGGGCACGCTCGTATGGTTCGACATCGGGGAGTCCGGGCAGCAGGTGCACATCGCCTTCGGAAACGCGACCGACTTCGAGCACCACTCGCGCCAACACCCATGCTTCCGCCTCAGCGACGGCGAGGAACTGCTGGCGCTGCGTAGGAAGATCTTCGAGCATTTCGAGCGTGGCGGCTTGGGAGCCCCTGTTGCGGTTGATAAGCCTGGTGAGGAGGATAGCGGTGACAAGGGTGTGGAGTACCCTGTTAGGTTCTTTATGAGGGATTATGCAGGGAATCGGTTGGAGTTTACGCTGTGATTGCTGAGAAGAAAACGCCGGTGTGTTTGAAGGGGAAGGAGGGGTATGGCAGAAGCACCGGCAGCGCTTTATTTGATGAATTTAATGATATCCTTGACATGCGGATATTTGACGACGTGTACTCTTGTGAGAGACTCCTTGAAGCGATAGTCGTTATTTCAATTGTGATGTGTGCTCGAATAGCCAGAACAGAATGATACAACCCCATCAAATCCTATAGATCTTCATAATTTAACGTAGAGTCCAAGGAACTTGTGCTTATCAGGTCCATATAGGGTGTATGGCTCCAACCTGACGTGTTGAATACTCGTACTATGGGGCCTACCCATTCCAACAATAGACCAGCAGCTCTCAAACCCTATTATGCCTTGAACCAAAAGGTTACACGCCTGATTCCTGTGGATAATATTGAATTATTTTTCTCATCATACACCCAAGCTGGGGGCGTGAGGAATGAGTGGCATTTTATGAGTCATAAGGTCCAGTTCAAGCCACAAGCGGCTCCAACAAGCTCTAGACGCTAGGTTAATTCTACCGAGGTATCCAACTTCAGGTAGATTCTATATTAAAAAGGCAACACAAGATCAAACTTTGCCGGTCAAATTTACCACGTGACTAAAGCGCTGTTCTTGTAACATCGCCAAATTTAGATCTCTCGAAAATGGTAGTCTGAAATGGCGAGAAGCGAAGTGCAAAGTAGAATTGTGTGGACACTGTGCTTTGCAGAATCAGGTCCGAGACACTCCTTACTGGTAGGGGCTACCCTAAAGCTAAACTAGGATCATCCGTATGACCGCTCAATAGATTCTGGAATGAAGACACGTATTGTAGAGACGCAGTTCCTAATTCATTATATATGTTGCACAAGTATGTTCATGACCTAGGATGGTCGTCATCTAGCGCATCTAGCGGGAATGAGCCAGGTCACCCGAATGCCTGGTACACAGTCTGTTATTAGTATCCTGTTTCAAGTTCCATCATTGAGTCCTAAGGTGGAAATGCCGAGATGATGGTTTGCTCTAACAGAATAGTCTATGATAAGGAGTAAACAGATTGGAATACTCTATGAATCTGTAGATATTGATAAATCTACTATATACTGCAGTCCGTATTGATTTCTATTCTGTCATTATTCTTATTTGTAAATGAAGCAGGATTGATTCTCTAATTTTTTCCCCCATAGCTTTTTTTCTGCTCAGATCCTTTCTATGTCTTTTGTTATGATGACCTTTTAGTCCTGTATCTGACCTTTCTACCCATCATGTAAGAGGTATTTCTATTTGAGATGCCAAGTACTCGAAGCAGCTGCTGGCTCTGGATGACTTGCTGATGTCAGTCTAGAGCATTGTCGTGTCACAGCTGAAGTCAGCTCTTCTGTACCATCTCTTCATCACATGTTGCCGGAATCATAGGTCCCGCGAGACCTATGAGAGATGTCTTGATTGATATCTTTCGTATCGAGAGTGAACAGCATATCGAGATCGCTGGTAGTATCCTCCTCGACCGAGTATTCGTCACTCATCTGAAGTGATCGATTGTGTCGTGGACTCTTTGAAATTCGCTTTAAGGTGTGGCTCTGTCATATGCGAGGAGCTACGGACAGGTATCGCTAGACAAGTCGTCTACCGATCCGTTATCCTAGGTTGATCCGTGTATCGGCCGTCGAACTGAACAGAGTTCTTAAAGATGAGAGGAAGAGACTGTCTGTTCATGTGGGGTGGATGGATGATCGTCGTTGGTGACATTGACCGGGAGTGGCTGATATTAGTTCATGGCAGCATCGCTGTTGTCGCTGCACCATTCCTGTGTCAATGCATCAGCCACTGTTGGTTGCCCATCGCACAGTCTGAGCCCCAATCTTGTCGATGGCTGCAATCTGTCCGCTCAATACAAAACATACAAGGCATGCATCAAGAAGAAGGACGTCGTCGATGCTTGAACTTTGAGGGTCGAACTGCAAGACCGAAATGCAGAAGACACGAATAAATGGCATACTAAGTAGTCAATGTCATGAATTCGCTATGCCCGCCAAATCTTGCGACCGTGCCTTTCATCAAGACTTCATACACATCCCCATTACGTCACCGTGTGAACCAGGCGGTAGTTCCTGCCATCCCCTGTAACCCAGACGCAAAAAGACACTCTCACTTGTTTCCAGTGGCTTGTGGTACTGGATTAGGCAATCGTTGTTTGGACTGTTTGTAAACAATTTCACTGTTTTTGTTCAATAGAGATTCGCGGATCCTCTATGTCCGGTGCATCACATGCTTACGGGTTGTTCACCCCCTCAGCCACCAATGACGGTCACGATATCACTGGCTAGCCTTGCCCACTCAACATTGTCGGTCTCTATCAGCTATAAGCCTTAGTACGGCTTCTATTATCTTCTGACAATAATGAATAGGCTCACGCCGACCCATATACCCCCAACTGCCTGGCTTTTGACGCAGAGCCCGTCTGGACCACTACGCTCCGGACACCAGTCATCTAGTCGAATCATGTTTATGCGAACCGCTGCTGACACCCCTGTGTATGGCGTCTACCCGAGAATAGCCCCCTTTCAGACCTCATGCCACCGGATAACCTTCGTCCTAGCCCATGTCACTGTTTATTCTGCGCAGTCAGCCCGTTTGCGTATCGACAGCGCTGTACACAGCCTCCAGATAGTTGCCACCGAGCCCTAACGAGATGAACAAGCTCGCTCGTATATCCCGCTAGCCCGAGGAGGCTTCCAGGCTAAGGCCCCTATAAGGGTGCAGAGACGGGAACAGAGTTTGTGTGTCACTGGATTGCCTCGCACTACGTGATGGTTGGCCCGACTTAGTACTGTTGACAACAGTGATGGCAGCTCGTGTATGGAAGAGATCTGATCTAGCAGTGGGGTAGAGATTCTAGGCATTTCGATTCGGCGGCTGGAGGCGTCACACTTGGTGCACGATACTTCGCAAGGCCGTGTCATCTTCTTTGATCCGGGTCTTAGTTCGAGAAAGTAAACAACATGGTTTCCGGCAAAAGGTATTAACCTGCTGAAGATATACTTCTCACTATTTTGTAGAGTCATAAACGTCCTCAGAATGAGGTACGACACTAAATAGAAAAGTTACCATCAAACCATATTTTGGTCTGCCACTGAAGATATAAAGCCTGAATGCTCTGCCAGTTCTCTGTTCTGTTCTATACCAAATCAATCACACATCACCACATACCAAGCAACCAAGCAACCAAGGTACCATCATTTGGCTTCAACAATATTTTGACACACAATATCCAACCTCGATAAAGCACTTGGCTACACACATACAACACTGAAGACACTCGTTGGTCCCCATCTAATCACATACTATTTCTTGGTTATTCTAATTCCTATCTAGGGCCAGATACATCGTCAATCAAGCACGATTACCAACCTAGATAAAGCAGTTAGCTACACACATTCAACACTCAAGGCGCTCGTTAGTCCTCATCTTATCATAATTTATGTCTTGATTATTCTAATTCCTATCTAGAACCCACTACATCGTCAACCAATCACGATGTCTTCTTCTTGGACTCCCATCAACCCACAGGCATCACTGGCCATGTCTTCTGCGCCTGTCACTCAGTCGCCTTTCACCTCACTGGCTACAACCGCCAGAACACCATTGCCGTCACTGGCGTCTGGCGTTCAGTCATCGCTGCCTCATACTGGATCCCCAGGAAGCTCCTCGGGGTCATCGCCGGCTCAACAACGCCAACAACGCCGCCCACGCCCTCCTAAGAAGAGCAACACCGCAAAGGAGAGGGCCAAGGGCGACCTTCTCAGCGATGACGACATCGGCACGCCGGCCACCCAGAAGTGCACGAGATGCGCCAAGAGTGGCAAAGACTGCCGGGTCGCTTGGGACCCTTACACGTTTGACTCTTTCAACTGCAACTGCTGTATTCGGAACAAGCAGAAGTGCAGCTTCAGCTGTGACAACCCCGGCATCGACTACGACAACGGGATGAAGAGGCACTGCCACTCACGAGAGGAAAAGAAACGTCGCGGTCGTGAGAGTGCGGATGCAACCCTGAGAGAGAAGAAGGAGAAGGGAAGGAAGACGACCATTGAGTACGTGCTCAATTGAGATCCTTAGTAAAGGGGAGAGGCAACCTTGTCGAGCATACACCAGGGGTTTGGTGGACTTGGGCTCTCGGCATCTGGATAGAGGGAACTTGCCTCTTTGGGTGGGATTGGGGAACCGCGTCGAATAGGACGTGCGACTTTTGGAATTAATTATGTATTAGAATTATTCAAGGGGTGGAGCTCCTCATGTTTTGGAATTATCATGTATTGGAATCGATCTTATTGGGGAATGAGATACTGTAACGGACCCGATCATGTATTGGAACCGGTCATGTAGTGGAATTAATATGGAAGAGACTGAGTCGTTCTTGCGCACAAGCTGAGTTCTTAATGAAGCATCTGACATCAAGTTGTTGACCTTGGTATACATCTCTTCGCCCTATTTCACGCAGATAGGGGGTAGTCTGTAGAAAGCGGCACGTGTGGCTAGTGTCCTAACATTTGTGATGTAGTCACTGATATATGGTGCTTCTCTATTCCAACTATCGGCGAGACATTTGTAGGAACAAATTGAATTCTAATCGTGCTGCGCAATATGCAAAGAGTAACCGCATCTCAGCTGAATCACACTCAGTCGAGATGCTTGTACGCTGTCACGATTATTCAAAAGCTGTCTAAAATCGGCCATCTCCGCTGCCGATTCCCCATTCTTGGCGAAACCGAAGCTCCGGTTCGGCAGCTTCTCAACTTTCCATCACTACTACTCATAAAAAGTCCATGGCATAGACGCTACATGAGCGTCAATTCCTTTCTGGGGACTATACTGATAATAATGGAGGCCCGGACCGCCATCCCCGTTACTCTCCCGAGACCTAACCCCACGCAAAGCTACTGGCAACAGGACGCCGATCCCATCATCGCTGAGCACCGCACAACGTCCACATTGCCGTCCAAAGCCGACACACTGATCATCGGCAGCGGGATAACAGGCACGGCCATTGCATACAATTTACTATCAACTCAGTCCACCACCACCATCAACAACAGCGAAAGAGGCAATGACCCGCCACGCCGGCCGCCCTCTGTGGTGATGCTAGAAGCCCGGACGGCTTGCTCAGGCGCCACGGGCCGCAACGGCGGACACACGAAGGCGGCATCCTATCGGACCTTCGCGCACCACGCCTCGCACCAGGGTATGGCCGAGGCAGCGAAGATCGCGCGCCTCGAACTCGCCAATATCCGCGCCGTGCACACTTTCGCCGCAAAACACGGCATTGACTGCGATAGCCATCCTTGCACGACGGTCGACGCTGTCTATGACCGCGAGCAATTCGCGCGCGACGTGCGTGCCGTGCGGGACTTGCAGGATGCGCTTGGGCAGGAGGACGATGCTGCTGTCTATGAAATTCAAGACGCTGAGGAGATGGCGAGCCGGTTTTTCTGCCCCGGCGTCGCGGGAGGTATTTCGTACGAGGCGGGGAACATCAATGCGTACAAGTTCACGATTGGCGTTTTGAGACTGTGCCTTTCGCTCGGGTTGAACCTGCAGACGCAGACGCCCGCGACGGCGATTGAGAGGCGGGATGATGGGTCCTGGACGGTGGAGACGCCGCGCGGGACGATCATTGCGAGGAGGCTCGTGCTGGCTACGAATGGGTATACGGCACATCTCGTCCCTCGTTTCCATCGGATTATCGTGCCGTTGCGCGGACACGTTACCGCACAACGGGGCGGGACCGGCTTACCTCGGGACGGTTTGCCGTACACGTACAGTTATATCTACAACGGCGGCTACGACTACATGGTTCCGCGGCCGAAGGGCGCTAAATTGGAGGGCGATATTGCTATCGGTGGGCAGCTGGCTAGTGCCAAGAATGATGGGCTCGGTGAATACGGCACTACAGATGATACCACCTGTGATCCCGATATCGTGCGTGCACTGGGCGAAACGCTGCCGAGATATTTTGGTGAATATTGGGGAGCTGACCATGAGGACGGGCGCGTCAGGGCTGTTTGGTCGGGTATCATGGGATATGGCCCCGATGGTCTCCCGTTTGTGGGGAAGATGCCGGGCGAAGAGGCGACCAATCTTTGGGTCTGTGCTTCGTTTCAGGGGCATGGAATGGTACTCTGCTGGATGTGCGCTAAGGGCTTGGTAGAGATGATGAATGGAAGGGATAATGAGGAGTTACGAGGTTGGTTCCCAGACGCTTTCAGGGTTGCGGAAGACAGGTTTGATGTAAGCTTTCGTGGGAGGGTTCACGATCTGAAAGACTGAGTGAACGTTCGTCCAGATTACACATCGAGAATAACAGGTTTAATTGCTCTACCCAGCAAGTCACGTATATGTAATCTCAAAGAATGTACTCAAGTTAGTCGCTTGTTCCCCTCCAAATAACCAATAACCTCCCCCTTCAACGACACATCACAATGATCAAGAGACACGCCGGTCGCTTACTGTGCAGGGATGAGTTTTCCGGTTTCGATATCAAACAGATAACCCTTGACATTGTCCTTGAGCTCTTGGCGGATGTACGGCAGGCTCTTGACAAAGTTTATGTCCTCTCTAATAGTCTCCATGTGTCTGCATCATGCCTAGTCAATATCGGATTGTAGTGAACAAAAGATAATTGTAACTCACTTCTCCACCGAACTACCGTCGTATGTAGGGAACGTTAGCAACTTAGAGATTTCATCAACCCGAGCCGGGTATTCAGCCTTCATTCCAGCCAGAATTTTGTCACCATCCGCGTGGGTCAGACCACAATCTAACAGATAATTTGTGAGTAACACAACTTCAATGTTTGACAAGGCTTGAACGGGGAGATTAGTGGTGGAGATGGACGGAAAAGATGCTCACCTGTGTGGTGCATGATAATGACTTCCTTGAGAGCCATCCCTTTAGTGACATGTTCCAGGAAAACAAGTTCTTTAACCCCAATCGCACCACGACCTCCCAGGTTTCGCACAACGAATGCCTCTAATTAGTATCGAAATGAATGTTAGCGAAAGCTTCGCGGACTTTTCGTTTTCCCTTCCAGAGACATCGTGAGCTAGTCTTACCACCGCCTTGAAGACCAAGGAGCTCTTCGGGGGAAGCGCGAGGATCGATACATGAGACTTTTAGCAGTTAATATCAAACAAATAATCACTTATGTATCTGAATCGAGGCTCAAATACGGGCGTTTCACGTACAGATCAGAACTCCTGGAGGCGTCATGCCAGCTTGGGGCGCATCCGTGAGCTTGACATAAGGATTGGGATTCGCAGCCTGCCAATTCCTGGACAATGTGTCAGCATCATCCAGTTTGCTATTCAATGCGTCACGTACTTGTTCTGCTCGAGCATTTCGGCCCAATCAGGGCGGTGAGACCAGAGGCGAGCCATGTTGAAGAAGCGTAAATAGTAGGAAGAATAAAAAGTCTGAACTCTGTTGGATGAGTTCGTTCTGAACTATGAAGATTGGGTTGTTGACAATGATCGATGACTCGAGATTCGACTTCTAGATGAAGAGGAACGGAAACCTTTATAGACATTGAGTTCCTACGTATTTCGCTCTTTTGGGGAGGCGTGACTAGTCGAGATGACGGTCAACCAAATGTCTGAAGGCATCGCATTGGCCTTCCAATCTCTCGAATTCGACGTGAAAGAGTCATGTCGGCGTCTATCCAGGCCAAATGATTCCATCATTGTTGCTGAAGTAAATACTAAAAACAAACTAGTTTCCGTTACATATCCCTAAGCGGTAAGCATATGAGAAGCCTATCGGATAGGGAATTGCTTTTCAAGGGTGTGCTTTGTAAGCTTCTCTTGATGCACAGTAGATTAGTCTCCATTGGGTATGTGTGGTATGAATCTAGCCTATTTCGGAATTTGTTAGTAATCGGGAAAGGGGCTGGGCAACAGTCATACTTTGACCTTCACGAGACAATAAGGATGCCACTTTCATGCTGTCATTAACGATTTTTGGATCATGTCACAACTCGTGTCTGATTAGACAGAGGATCCTTCTGTTATCCTCTAAGTTCTCTTGTAATCCTCACTACAGCAGTTTTGAAATGCGCTTTATTGAAATCTGGTTTCTTCATTCATAGGACTGCTCTCTCTCGGGTATCTCGATTCAGCCACCCTCCAAGTTTTCAATCTTCGCTTGTTTGCATGCAAGTTCCGAGACGAAAACTCCTTGAATTAGGTATTCTAGCCTTTGTTATCTATCCGAGTCTGCTTGTTCTTCGAGAATTTTCGATTTGTTCTCGCTCTACGGCAAGGTATTATGGATCATGTAGAAATGTCTCTATATGTATTGTTCATCTTTGTCCCAGCTTACACCCAATGATAAAGCCTTGGTTCTTAATATCAGTTCGTCATGCCGCTATATAATAATACAGAAACGATAACCACTTTGACGCCGTAGTAAAGCGTTCTTTTGCAATTCAAAAGCACTTGGTAAAAAGACAGTGCCTGCTTCGGAGAGTGTCAGATAATGTTTTAGAGCCAGCAATTAATAACGGGGATTACATGCTGTGTTGGCCGGGAAGATGGAGGATGAAAGATGGCGTTATTCATATGTTTCCATAAATTTGGCTGTGAAGTGAGGTCGGCCGGGTCTCCAAATGTTCACTAAAGAGTCAGGGTCAAAGCCAACGAACTTGGTATCTTAAGGCAATGAATGTGGCTCAGCGCTGGGATCGTCTGCTTGATAACCGAGTGTTGGAAACCAGAAGCGTGTCGATTACAAGACACCGGCCCCACATACTTGCAATGTACTGGGTAGGTTCATGACAGTGATCTCAGTATGCATCTCTCTCCCTCCACCATTGTCTATTAAGGGTTGCGGTGTTAGTCAATATTTCTTCATGCAGTCCCAGTACTTCTGCAATCATACTGCTCTCATATTCAAAGGGTACTCAGATTTTTCATTAGGGAAATAGCAGGACTGGGGTGCTTACCTGAAAGTCATTAGATCAACTATTCCAGTTTCATCATACCCGTTGATGACAGAATTCGTTTCGATAGCAATATCGGCAACCGTAGCTTTCTGTGCTAGAAAGAACCCAGCTCGAGAATTTGTAGTGCCGACATAATCCACAGATTGGTGAAGCTGCTTGAGCTCCATGGATACGTTTTGAACCTCTTCTTCGAGCAGTCGGCGTTCCCTTGGCGAAATACAAACAAGCATCCTGGTGGCAATGATGTGGAAGACCAGGGTCATGCCCAGAAGCTCAAATCGTTTATCAGGATTGCATCCTTGCTCGACTCTGGCCGTGTCAACGTTATTGATCAACGTGATGTTGAAATTCCGGCGCCAGGCCAATGTCTCAGTTCGAACCGAATGTAGATCCTTTACCAAGAGGTCAAAATCTACCAGTTCGCCCCGGTCATTCGCTATGATTGCCTCTTCAGTACGTTTTGCTAGTCCCGGCACCTTACTCATTGTGATCAAGACACTAATAGCCAGTGCAGATCGCACACCGAAAGGATTGCCTGGATATATGGCATCCAGCAATACCTCTCTCCAAGCTGGGTCGTCTAAAAAGACTGCTCTGCCGCTTCCTAGGCATTCGGCGCACTAAAAAAACAGTGTTAGCGTAGGAGATCATGTGTTTTCAGCCAGAACGCACCATGGGCGGTCCTAGAAGAACAAGTAGTGCCAAATCGAACTCTGTAGTAAAACTGTCAGGGCCTCTGCTTTGGATTAACCGCGAGGCGCCGCGCATATGCCGGCCCCATAAATTGCCCTCGGAGGAATTTAGTATCTGCAAGACGTGTGAGAATCTTTTCGAGAACCAGCGTTCAAGTGTGTGCCGAATCTCACCTCGAACAGTGCTAGTATGCCGATGGCACACAGTGTTTCGGCGGTGTGTCGGCTAGTGGGGTCATCAACGGCATTTTGGAGACTCCTGAGAGACTTTCCATAGTAACCTAAGATAGTCTTGTTGTTCGTCTTCTTGGTGGGAACGAGAAGCGAATGAGCGACAGTGATGAGGCAGCGATATGCATCCTCTAGCACTGGGACCTCGCTGAAGCGCGCGGGTATGAAGGAGAAATACGAGGCCTGCTGACAAGACAGTATACGCCTTAGCTGGCTCGGATCTGCGTGTAGCGACGCTGCTGCGCTATAATAGGCGGCGTCAATAAGGACGAGCGCGTTTAGGTGTATGGCTAAGTAAGAAGTATAAGACTTACACGGGTCCGAGATGGATAGAGGCCAGGGCGGAGAGATCAAGAGGATTCAATCCGCAGTCTGCAGCAAGAACCTCTAAGCCAGAGAGTGGTATCGACCTCACAACAGGCTGTAATTTACGAGCAGTGGCACAGGTGCCAGATTTCCGACGGGCTTCAAGGACAGCTCTTGTGACGTGGCGACGGATTTTAGAATGATTCTCCTTCGATAGCTTCTCATTCGGCGCCGACATTACGAACTCGAATTTGCCATGATTGGGGCGCGCCATGGCTCTGAAGACGCTAGGATCAAGGGATCAAGGATCACAACGCAGTGCGGGGCAATCGAAGTGACTTGTAGACTGTATGAGACAATTGGTAATCGATGATATGTCAGTACAGTGCCGATGACAAGGAGGTTGAGAAGAAAGTGGAAAAGAGGTAAGCGTCTGTTGAAGGCCGAAATTTCATCGCATTCGTAAATGCCGAAAATGGATGGTGGTCAGCAAGCATTGTTCCTCGGTATTCATCCTACGCACGTTTCAATTTTCAGCCCTGATGCAACATCTTAGTGCAGTATTTCGGGGGCTAAGCCCCGGCGAGACACGGAGTTTTGGGGCTGGGATTGATAAGCCATCTTTATTATATGCACGGCAATGCCTGCTAGATCAGACCCCAAATATTATCATTGATACTCTCGAGCTTCATTGAAGCAAGGGCTCAAAACAAGATCCTGCAATATCGGGTTTGTTGGCAAATCATCCATGATTTAGGTACAGAACAAGTCGCTGGACGGCGTTGGTTCAGCGCCGAACACCGGAGATTTTGCCCTGAAGCTGAGTCTCCTAAGAGACAGTGATGATTACAGCCCTATCCTGGACTACCCCCACTGATCCCATAGGACAAAGTTGCTACCTAAAGTGCTTTTGCTCTTAGGTAGATAGTAAGATCCGACAGATTCCCATTCTCAATTACGGAGTGCATAAGAAGTCATAAAATACGTCGAGACTATGGATATCAGATATAAGGGATTGCGCATTGGTCGGGATCATTCATGCCAGCCACGTGGTTGATCATGCCATTCCTATCAGCGTTGATCGTATTTCGGCTTACGGTAAGCCGTATCTGGGTGGGCATTGTCGAACCCACACTGGGAGCCGGACGCAATACGGCTAGTTTCCCGGATTTGTGCGCGCCCCTGCATGACCGGAAACCGGCGAGTCGTGTGGGCAAATAACGTAAAATCTAGGGTCCAACAAGGTTGATGATCTCCGGATACTGGCTGCGCGGCCCGCAAAATGCTCGGTGTCGGTCCGCCCGAGGTAGTTGACGCCGGATCAAATGAGCCCGCTCGCAACAAATGTGCTGGTCCTAAGCTGCGAATACCGCATCGGATACAGCGATCAGATTAGCTGCGTAAGATTGTATGAGCTGACTCTAACCACCATCAATCTACCAAATGAGGTGTCAATCAACTAGAGCTGATCTCGCTCATTGCGGGAATCTGTGCGACTCATCTGTCTTGGGCGCTGGGTTTGTCTCACTTCCCCTCGATCATCTTAACTCGATCATCTTAAACAATACTTCGCTTGGCAGCCATTCCACGCAGGCTACTGCTATGCCCGGCAGGTGCATACACTTGCGTCTTACAGATGTCTTTGCTTCAAGCTGTGTCGCGTGACATGTATCGCTCTTAACCCATACCTATCAGGGCACGGTTACACAGCGCATGATGATATTTCAAATATAATTCTGGGGTAGTTGTGCGGTCTTATTTCGCACCCATTCCGTTCATACACTATACTCTCTTCGCCCTCTACTTGACGGACGTCGTGAACTACCGTTTCAACCATAAAATCAGTCGCAGAATGCTAAGTTATAGTGATGGGCTTCAAGAGTCACCTGAGATGTATCATGATAGTGACAATGGATATTGGCTTGAAAGGGAAGATAGATGAGCTAGACAACAAGCCGCTTGAAACTCAGTCCCTATTCGTGTTATCTTGGAAGTAACGCTGACTCTATATCACAGCGGCATCTAATTTGAAGCACACCCAGTATTGTTAATTTTATCGACCGATGACTTGGCACATGAGGAAGCACTGGCAAAGAACACTAGTTGTGTGCCCATCATCAACATACAGTAGGAGATCTACGCGCTCGAAGTTATATAATGTTCACAAATCAAAGTCTCTTATGATTATTTGAATGATCATGTTGTTTTGATTTAAAAAATAAAAATACTAAATAAGAGACTCTAAAATAAATTATCAATCAAATCATTATCATCAGTGGCCCAGGAGTGTCAGAGCCATCGTGCATTAGGCTTCTAAGATCCTTACACCAACTATTATGCACTCGCTCTCTCTCTCTCTCTCTGTGGTACTATCCTTCTATTAACACCTTTAGGCCTTGATCCCAGCAAAAGACTTGCTATCATAAACACCAGCGCGGGCGTAGACGGCCTTGTACTTCTGAACGACATAGTCCTCAACGGTAACAGGCGAGTACTTCTCTTCCTCAGCCGAAGCACGGCACTTCTCGATACACTTGATGACAAAATCCGGGTTGCCATTGTAGTTGAAGGGGATGCTGTAGCGCTCGGTCCCAGAGTGGTTGATGACGCGGTGGACATTGGACACGTACTTGTCGTTAGTCCACTGCTCAAACAGATTGCCCATGTTGACGACATAGGCGCCCTCAACAGGCGGTGCGGGGTACCAGTCCTTGGCCTCATCGTCCCAGACTTCGAGGCCAGGGACGTCGCCCTGGAGGAGTAGGGTAATGACACCGAAGTCGCGGTGAGCGCCGATACCTCGCTGGAGAGCGTGGGCAGACTCGGGCTGGGGAGGGTAGTGAAGGAGCTTGTAGAAGCACATGGGGTCCGTGCAGAACTCGTCGAAGTAGTTCTTGTCGTAGCCCAAGCTCATAGCCATAGCCTCCATTACCTCCTCGGTCAGCGCCATGATTCTGTTCAGGTAGTCCATGCACGTCTCTCGGAACTCAGGGCCGAGGGACTCGGGCCAGACGTTGGGACCGTGAGCGAATTTGCCCGCCTCGACTTGAGGGTGGTCCATGGGCAAGTCACGAGAGACGTAGTAGCCCTCTTTAAGATCGGGGCGAGTATCGGCCTCAATCATTTGGCCCTTCATGACTTCATAGCCTCTGTTATACTTGTTCTGTAGGGTGTTGGTATGAGTGAACTGGTCTGTATTGCTTGAGAGCGGTGTTTACTTGCCTGAGACTTGTCGAGTTTCATCTTCTCCTCGATGGGGAGGTTGAAGAAGGCCTTGGAGGCCTTAAAGATGTCTTTTTGGAGTTGGGCCGGGATGGTGTGGTTGATAATTTGGAAGAAGCCTTGAGTGAGGCAAGCTTCGCGGATCTGGGCAGCACAATGCTCCATGCGCTTCTGGTCGCCAGATAAGAAGTCGGCAAAGTCAATGATGGGAGGAGTCTTGTTGGAAGGCATCTTGACGAAGGTGTGGCTTGTATGGTTTTTGCAGTTTGAAAGGTGTGAAAAGCCTCTAGTAGTTGTTCTGGATGTAGTGGTGTTTGTTGTTGTTGGTGATGACGAGTTGAATAAAATTGATTGACCTCGTCGTCAAGCTCCCTTAATATACTCGGTCGACAGTGTCTCGGACGAGGGGCTAAATCCATGAGGCATAGTTGACATCGTCCGGACGGAGTTGGAAGTTTCCAACACGGTCATCATCGTGATCACCAGAGTGAGTAATTCTGCAGGTGTATGTGATGTGGTTTGAGTGTCAAAATGCATCCCGTCAATGATGATTCCACATCTATTCCCGTTTTCGAAGAAGGAAGCCCCTACTGGCATGACCAGTGACGTCGAGAGTAGTGCGCTCTGAGAGGTAAGGCAGTAGCTTAATCTCCGATCCGGAAATATCGGTCACTGGTGTCCGTCATTGACGGAATAAGCCAAAGAAAAACACTTGTCTATTACAGGCCTAAGTAATCATAAGTTTCAGATAGCCAACCGGAGTATTTGCTGACATTATGACGATTACCTCTAGTTCGCAGTCACTTGGATTTTGCAGCCCTCATTGCATTACTGACATCACTTCTTGCTTAGCATCACCTCAATGCATAGCAACCAACGTTGCAGTGATGAAGACTTCTTTGCATTAAAGTCTGGTCATTAGAATTGCTCGAAACCGATAATGACTCTCGTGAATGATTCGAATCACGATCCAAGAGATAGAGGGAGGATGGAACAAATATATGAAATATATTACCTGTATTGTTGCATGGCCTCTGTATATGGCGCAGGAAAAGCGTAGCATTTAATTCCTCAAGTGTTCTTGCTAAGATATGCTCAAGTCTATGTGTAACCCATTACGCATTGAGAAGGAGAGATCTAGTGGTGTCACAGCTGCTTTCCCTTCAAGTCAACCATGGTTCGGTACTCCGGATACTGAAGTACAATGGCTTGCTCAAACACGTAACTCGTGCAGAATATTCAAAAAGGTATGAATTATCGTAGCTGTTGCAGAGGCACTCATACATGCTAGGACATAACGATTGTGGAAGCAACATGGCTGAAAATACAAGGAAACGAATTTAGTACAGATGTGGTAAGAGTTTTGTTTTTACTAGCTAGCTGACTTCTATTTACAGCCCTAAAACTAACCATATCAGGTTTAGAAAGGGCCAAAATACAGTGCTCCCCGTGGTCCTCAATAGGACGTCTTCTTCCTACAAAAGTGCATGAGAATTTATTTTCTTATGACGTAACTGTCGGACATTCTTTCATAAAAATTAAGGGACAGCGAATCTTTATGCTTCATTTGGAGATGAGCATTACTACGTATAAGCGTACATGCTTAATTATGAGCAACCTAGGGTGTATCGAGTACTTACCCCACCCACATTCTTTCAGGGATGAATATGTCACCTAACCCTGGCAGTCTTTCTTGGGGTGTTGAATACCGGATTCAGGGCATAAGGACTCTTGTTCTTCATGTACGGTGGCCAGCCCATGTGACGAGGCAATAATGTTATTGTCTGACACTCTTTATCGTACTTTCACTCGAAGTCGAGCTGAAGGCAGTTGAGACATAATGTAGGATAATCAGTACTTCTGCTATATATCGTCTCCTCTATAACTTGAGAGGCATAATATTATAAGATGCGGCATCACCTGCTGGAATCAACGGACATATACACTCTATTTACCCCAGAGAACTAAACTAGAGGCCCTCATACTTCTATCTTTCTTGGTCATCATCCAAGCCCTCAGTTGTCGCGCCTATAATGCACGTCGGAATCGTTGGAGCCGGTATTTCCGGGCTCTACTCCGCTCTCTTGTTGCGTCGTGAAGGTCACACTGTGACGGTCTTCGAGTCTGAGGACAGGCTTGGAGGTAGAATCTTTACACATCGCTTTACTCCCCAGTCGGGCTCGGCCGACGTCTACTTCGAAGTCGGAGCTATGCGCATCCCTCGCTCCTCTCTACATTCCAAAGTGTTCGACTTGATACGCTATCTCAACACCCATTGCCCAGCAGAGGCAAAGATAGAACTGATCCCTTATATACTCGATCACGAGAATAACTCGTCCTTTTTCAGAAACAAGAAGGGAAAATTACAAGACCCTTCCTGGGCTGCCAAAGCCGGCCTTCCGGAGAAATACCATAACAAAACACCTCAGGAGCTTCTGGGAAGCGTGGTCTTACCATGGCTTAACATTCTACGCAAGGACTTCGACTCAGGTTTCCAGGTAAGCTTACGTTGCTTGTACGAGAAGATCTTGTGCGCCCGAGATCTGAAACCACTTGAAAGAGTGAAAACTGACTCGTAGATACTCAACAGGAGCTATTGAAATATGATGAACTTTCTTTCCGGGTAATACTTACCTTATATGCTCCTTGTGCCTTGTTTTTAAGACATGCTAACCCTGCTGTAGTAAGTGCAACATGATGATATGTCATGTTTGCAGTGAAAATCTGACTTGGCTTGAAGTAATTACCTCAGGTTCCAGATAGGATGGAGCCATGAGGTGATAGAACTAGTCGAGTTATCATGCTCTCAAACGAATCAGTATGATCTAAGCTTTACTGAGATCATCATCCAAAACCTTGATTTTGATACAAAAGATGTAAGCAAATCTCGAGCACCTGAACTTCTGGACTCAGCTTATGTACTTTCATCTCCAAGTGGGCAACAGTTAAAGATGGCATGTCGCGCATCCCTCAGAGCGCTGCCGCTCTCATTGGCTCCCAAAATATCCGCCTCAACTCCAAAGTAGAACGTATCTCCTACCTCGAGGACGGGCGGGTAGAGCTATCGGCGCAGGGTCTGGAGCAACCCTATGTCGGCCAGTTTGATGCGGTCATTATGGCCATACCACCTTCTGCAGTTCACCGCATTGTGGATCGCCCGCAATGGTCCTTTATGAAAGAACAGGCTATTCGAGGCTCTCACTTTGAGCCGCTGTATAAAATTGGTCTTCATTTCCGCACCCGATTTTGGGAGCGTTCGACTCGAAGCCCGTGTTTTGGCGGGCAGAGCACTACCGACTTACGTTTCCGCTGGATCGTATTCCCTTCAAACGATCTAGGAAAGAACACTTCGGGGGTCTTGCTTCTCTATAGCTGGATGAGTGATGCTCTGAAGTGGGGGGCCCTTTCGCGCGCGGAGCGCATTAAAATCTGTCTTCATGATCTAAATAAGTTCTACTCAGACGAACCGGGGGTGGATGTTTACTCGCAGTTCCTCGAGGCATTTGATGTCTTGTGGTCAAACGAAAATGCAGGAGGTGATGCAATGTTCCTTCCCGGTCAGTTCACGCGTTTTTACGAGGCAGCAAAGCAACCTGAGGGCCGCATATACTTTGCCGGAGAGCATCTATCACGCCATCATACTTGGGTAAGAACCTCGCTTATCAAAGGCGTGGCCTGCGCTTTTTTACGTAAATTGCTGACCAATTCATCAGATCGCAGGGGCTGTAGACTCGGCTCTATGCGCAACAGCGGACCTGCTTGGTCGGACGATCCAGGGTCAGCGTCTTCTCAGCAAAGATGGCGAAGAAATTAATGATCCTCCTAACACAGACAGGAGTCTTGCTCCGTTGGGACGCGAGTTTTTGACCAAGGATGCTTTATTGAAGAATCAGAAGACAGACATCAGTTCGCGTAGGTTTAAAGCATGTGTAATTCCGAAGAATGAGAACGTGCAGTACGTTGAGGCTTTCTAAGCACGTGGGCTGGAATAAAATGAGATTAATGTTCCACATATAGGTTCATATAGAATAAGCGGGTGTAATAATATGTCGGGTGGTCCTTTTTCTCGTACGATTCAGCCGATCGGATGTTAGTTGGCTTTTTGATTGCAGGTAAGAGCTCAGGGGGATGTAGTCACTATATACGAGTCTTTATAGTGCTGATCTATGGGGAGATTCGATATACGATGCCTTGCATGGATGTGATTCAGAAATAAATAGAGCTCTGTGAGTACTACGCTGTTACTGTGATAACTTTTCTTGCAAACCAGTGATCCGATCAGTAGGTAGATATCGAGCTCACAACAAACCTCTGATAACGGTTTGATCGGACCAAAATTACACCAAGAGAAAGCGCGTAGAACTTTTGTCTAAACAAATACCTGCAGATGTTGGCGCCGCCGGCAATGCTTGTGAAAGAATGTCTGATATGCATACATGGAGGGATCCTTAATGTTGCTCTCTCATGGCTGGGGACCGGTGGTGATCATACCCGGATAAACACCTTTTTAATTTGATCTGTGCCTGCATTTCCTCTCCGAAGCATCATCATTGTTGCAAAAAATAAGTATATGTGGAACGGTCGTAATTAGTGCTGCTGGCAGGGCATCAAGAAGTTTGCATATGCCCAGTGAGTCTTAATTTTCGACACGACAGTCCCACATTACAACGTGACTCGAAAACTCACGTGGTCCTCCAACTTGAGCTGTTGTTTCATTCCGACCATTAGAGAATAGAAATGCACTGAGGTTTACCTATTGTTCGGAGAGCGACATATGAAAATGGTCAAATAGGGACGAGAGAAAGAAGATCCCGTTATTCCAAAGAGCGTATCACTTGCAGCTAATGACATGCTCCGTATCCGGATGATCCGATGACTAGGCAATGCGGCACAGACGTCGGGGGAAGCCGGATATTGTCGGAGGGGCCCCCGACGGCGGTTGAGGTTTACATACAGGTCTACCCCTGAAAAATGTTACATTCTGCAGTGGAGAATTACAAGGTTTTTTCAGCTGTCTCAAAGCATTGATCGATCATACAAGAACTCACGATACAGAAATGATGCACTTTTTTTTTTTTTTTTTTTTTTAAAAAAAAACTTTCATATATATTTTTCTTTGGGATATTTATCGAATTATCCCTGAGCCTTGATTTTCTGTAGTTAATGAGGAAATCGTTGATAATAATAGTTTCGGGCTGTTGGAAGTAGAATTTGCTATATGGGGAAATTGAGATTATCGCAGGGGCAAGACTGTACGGAGTAAAGAAAAAAAACCAACCTGAACCATAACCCCTTAGTAGTGCCCTGTATAATATACTGGGACGCGGCGGAGGCGGGGCAACCTCACTTTTGATGATATGGAGTGTTTATGGATGGCATGGTACTGATTCGAAGCGCCAAGCGGCCAAGAAGGAAGTAAAAATAACCCCGGTTGTCGTCATGCGTGGTTCTGATCTCACGTGTGCCAAAGGGCTCCACGGGCGAGCATCCCGGGCCAGCCGGGGTTTATACTCTTTAGCCATCCCGAAGACACAGTTTTAACAAGTGCCTAGATCATGCTAATCCAATTGTCATCCTGTTGATCTTCTCCCTCAGTCGGTCCTTGGTTATTGTAAGCTCTTCCAGAGTATAGCGACAGTTAATCTGCTTATCATCCCGGACCATGACGTTCGAGCAGTCCGTTAGGTTTGCCAATGATTTGGGTGTGTATATTCAACAGCAATTTCATCATCCTCACTCTTAATAACTGTCTTTGATCAAGTATCAAACTAGGGGGTCGTGGCTAACGTCTATGGCTATAGCTGGATTGGAACGTATTTTCCGATTTTTCCACTCCATCGTGCTACTCCGCATTGCATACCCAGCCGCGTTTCGCGTCTTTGGGCCCACATTTTCAGTGGGAATAGCTATACCCGCGGATCGGGCCGGTCTGTTGGCGTTGCAGCAGCGACTCGATTTGGCACGGCGTTATATCCGCATGTTCCGCTTCCTCGATTTCTCACTGCAAGCTCAACGCCTGCTCGCCGGGCTGCAAATTACGGATCTCGTGCCATCTCAATCGCTGGCGTCTACAAATCAGAAGACCGATGATGTCAAATTTGCAACCGCTTGGCGGTATTGGCCCCGAATCGAGAAATGGGTAGAGCTGATGGGTCGGACATTTCTCACCATGTACTTGCTCCTCGAGACGACTACCATCCTTGATTACATGCAGGTCGATGGCCTGCATGTATGGGGCCTCCAAAGGAGAAGCGCTGTCAACGTCGAAGCACAACGACTGTGGTTGTTCACTCTGGCCTGCAATGTCGTCGTAGGATTAATGAGGATAGGTCAGTCCTTGCGGCTGACCACCGACCTGTTCGGGTCGAGCCACGAAGCCAGAAATAAGAGTATAGTTCCGGCGAAAAAGGTTGATATCGCAGCGTCAAACAAGGACAAGGAAATGAAAGTAAAGAACAGGAGTCATCTCGGTCACCGCAAAAGTTCCAGTCAGCTTGTGGGTTTAGTCAGGGGGCTCCTAACAAATGCTCTCGACATGGTTATTCCGGGCGTTGTTGTCGGCTGGCTTAATGTTAGCCCTGGGATCATAGCGCTGATAATGTTCGTGACCACACTGTCGACAAGCTTTGACATATATGAGCGATGTGGACGAGAGATTGCGAGGCAGTAAATAAACCTCACGCCCATCATAGATTGACGAGAACTATTTCACACGCCGAATAGTCGGAACCACTTGGTTTTATCTAGACTTGATCTAAGTAGTTTGAGTTATGAATACGAATCTCCAGAATATTAGACATGCCACCCAAGCCGCATGTCAACTGGTACCATTGTATGTGCGGCCGCTCTCTACATTGATAGTCCCTGCCCCGCGGACATTTCCTTTTTTTGGTTATATTCTGCGAATGATTATACTTCGTTCCACTACTCAAATACAATCCCCTTTCATAGTCTATGACACTGTGTTGCGCATAATTGGGCTACGGCAGACGTCAGTAATCCACGTTTCAGACTGAAAGTCTTTCTCCATAATTGCTCAGTTGAGCAACATCTTGTGATCGTAACCGGAGGTATCAATTTTACTACCAATCTCGGTGTGCAGGGTAATGAAGTCCCGCCCCATTACGTATCAATATCCACACAGAATGTAAGATTCCAGGGATTAACATCATGGTTCTGCAAGGATAATCTTTGACAATGCATATGTGCTTTGTAAGAGTTCCGCCCCCTATCCATCTCTCTCAATACCGGAAATAAAGAATTCTGTATGAAATCCCAGATTTCTACGAAACGTGACCCGGGTGTTCATAGAGCCAGACGGTTTGACAACATCTTCTCTTAGTCTAGGCAAAGATCCATCGGCTAGCAAAAGCTATGCAATTCTATGGATGACTGCTCTAAATGAGAAGCAATAGAGAGTTTTCGAGTCTTATGACTTACGTCATAGATGATCGCCTAATCCCTCTTTTTCAATTGACAACGACATCAATGTTACACCTGACGGCAGGATTTACTAGATTCCTTGACATTCGTTCTACCTTTCAACTCTCTGAGTATGTACTTATGTAATGGGTACAATGTATCAAATGTTGTCTTGCCATCCTCTCCCATACCATAACCTGCCGACCTTGATAGCGAATGACGGGAGCCGAGTAGGTCACATTTACATTTTAATTTCGTTGCCCTATCCTCGCTCACCGTCGAAAAATGTGTGAGTTGTCGTTAATTAACTTGATTTGCTCATACCGCCACGTGTCGGGCTCGACATGGACGTCTCCCGGTGCGTCAAAGACCATGTTCTGCGGGGTTTCAAGCTTGTAGGTTGGCCATTCGGGCTCCAGTCCATCCCACTGACCCTGACGGCGCCAAGCATTAGGATCATGAGTTGCAAAGAAACTAACCCAGGAACGACTCATGAAATCGGACAGCTTGAAGTAGCTTGGAGGCTTCTCCGCAAACGGTAAAGGGTGGATGGGCAGATGGTACCCGTGACCCTCTGTGTTCCCAAGGACGAAAGATAGCTCGTGGAAATGCGTCGGCCATTGTTGCCCAGCAGGGATGGCTTCGAATCGGTAGCAATAGGCTGGCATGCCGACCCGAGCTAATGCTTCGCAAGTCTGCCTTCGCGGTGCAATGAAGACGACATCGCCTGCAAAAGTGGACGCACGCTGGACTAAAGGCATGTCATTAGATTCCTTCCAAGTATTGGCTTTTTTGTGATATGATAGGCATGGTAGGGTTCATGCAACAAAGGAGAAGAGTGCGTACAGGTAGGATTCTGGCCTGCTACACGGGGATCATCCCACCCCGTGCAATTGGCATCCGCTTTATCGGGGCAGAATCCCGGCGGGTACAGCCCCATTATCTTCTCTGCCAGCTTAGGTGGCACCCCCAGCTGGTAAGGACGTCCGGTAAAAACTTGAGGATCTGAGAGATGGTCAGAGAGAGGCGCAAAGAGATGATAGGGTCAAAATCAGCCTTACGAGTAATATAGGTATAGAAGTCCTCGGGCTTGTCTTCTAGAGGAGGAACAAACCAATGCCCTTCGTTAGTGGCAGTGCCTGAGATGATCGGAATCTTCACAAACTCCCCTCGATCTAGTTGCCGAGACGGATACTCCTTGATGAAGTCGCCATCAACGACCGGAAACCACTTTTGACTAATATCCCGAGAACCGTTGAACATGCGATTGAGCTCTTCCACCGGCGCAGTTCGGAGGCATGCTAGGGTGTCTATCGCCACGGAACACGTCTCGTCAGGCTTCAAATCATTGGCTTCCGCGAAGCTGCGCGAGGGGTGTACGTGGCCAGTGACGTTGTTGTAGAGCTCCTGATAGAAGTCTGTGCCATTCAATGCTCTCCACGGGGCGGGGCTGCCACTCTGAAGAACGCCAGCAGAGAAGAGGCCATCGTCGCGGCCGCCATATGCAAGCATGTGAAACCCAACACTGTTACCACCGCAGCTTTGACCCCAAATCGTAACCTTGCGAGGATCTCCGCCAAAGAGTCTCGCATTTTCTTGAATCTGGGTGCGAACTGGAGCATTAGCATAGATTTGACTCGGCTCAACGGAATGGGCCTTCTTACCCAGTGAAGTGCTAAGCGCTGGTCTCGAAGTCCGAGGTTTGTAGCGCCCTCACCGCGGACCTCATTCGAGTTCAAGAAGCCCCAGCCATTGAGACGATAATTAATGCTAACAGCAATGAAGGGTGTGCCAGCTTTCTGCCCATTTTCGACAATGAAGGACATATTGAAGCGCTTGTCGGCACTACCTCCCATATAGAAGCCGCCACCGTGTATCCAGACGGCGACAGGCAGCGGCTCATCGTCCGGATGGTAGCCCGATGGTCTATGTGGGCGTACGACGTTCAAGTACAAACAGTCCTCAGACATCGGATAGCCCCAGTTGTCACCACCGAGACCGATGCAATAAGAGCTATAGGCAGTAGCCTTCTTGGTGCTCGTGAAAGATTGATTCAGGCTCTGAGGGAGTCTCCAGCGTAAGTCCTTGACTGGAGGCTGGGCGTAGGGGACACCCAAGAAGAAGTCTTGGTCGTACTCGGCCGAGTATACGCCAGCGTAGGTGCCGTTCCGAGTCCGCATAGTCGGAGGAGAAGACACCTTGTGTGCATCTATACGACAAGTCAACATTTTCAAAATCAGGTCAGGGAGGGTCAGAGTGATGAACCTTGAAAGTAGTTTCCGTGATATAAGACTGGATCTTGGAGAAGAGAATTAATATCGATACTGTGATAGTCGTGTTCAGATCCCGACCACCAAGCGTTTACGGAAGTGCAACAAAGGGCAACCGCATATAAAGTAGTGATTCTAAACAGCATCCTCTTTTTAAGAAGCTGCGGAACAGTGAAGACATTAAAGACCAGTGTTGCCCTTGAGCGACATCAGTGGATTATTCGCTAGGTATTTATACACTCTGTTTTCCATTGATGTCTAGAAGCTCAAAAGTCTGATCGAGTGTGGAAACTGTGCATAGAAAAGGAAGGGTCGTCAATTAGGAATCAAGAGCCGCTTCTATACTAATTAACCCCTCTGCAAAGTAAGTAAATAGTGCCAAGTAATGAAAAATTAATGTCTACAAACGGCAAGATACAATTCATGACCCAAGACACGCCATAGCTTAGGGCGTCGGCAGCAAGCTTGACGTAACCGCATTCGTTTAGTTCGACATGCCTTGACATCTCCTTGCGCGGCTGATTTGGGCCCCCCCGCTGTTCCCCCCCAACATCTTTTCGGATCCCGAGCTCTCCAATCGCCATGTTTTGGGAAGCAATCATCGCGACCGGCCAGCGCCTGAAAGATCGGAATCAAACATGACGGCAACCCGTGTGGGTACCTACTCCAATGCTCATTGCATGCAGTTTGGTAAGCAACAGGGGGGAGCAGGTCCCCTAATCTTGCAAGTCCGAGTACCTTACTTCCTAGAGATGGCATCATGTCACTTGTCACGCGCATTAGTCGCTCCAAGGGCGCAACGACAAGGGCCACCGCCACAACCGCCAATAGAGGTAGATAGACATTATTAATGCTCTTACAGCAATTGTTGATGTATATTCATTTATTTACGCCTTGTTGCCAAGCTACGAATTTTTCATAATGTACCTAAGTCATATTATTCCTCTCCCATTTGCCTTTAATGATCATTTTGCGAAGAGATCATATCACTATTGGCGAAGTAATATCAGTGCACAAGCAGTCAAACATGAAGACCAACACCGATGTCGAGAAGGCCGCATCTCCGGTCTTAGACGACAAATACACGGCCTCGAACAATCAGCTATCAACATCAACAGACAGCACACCTGCCGTAGACAAAGTAGAAACGTCCCCCGGCCGACCTGACTCCAAGGATTCCGGCTTGCCAGACGAAGCTACTGAAAAAGACGAGGATGTTCCACCAGACGGCGGCTTCGCTGCCTGGTGCCAGGTTGTCGCTGCTCTCTTGACAAGCACAATCTCGTGGGGCACGCCGACCGCCTTCGGCGTCTTTGAGCTATACTACGTCGAGACGCTCAAGCTCCCCGACTGGGAGGTCGCCTGGATCGGCTCCGTCCAATTTTTGCTAACCTACGGCATGTGCACCTTCTCCGGCCGCCTAGCTGATGCCGGCTACATCAGGTCTACCTATGCCTTCGGCGCTTTCCTGGTCATACTCGGTACCTTCACAACTAGTGTGGGCACTAAGTACTGGCATTTCTTCCTGTCTCAGGGGCTCGCTGTAGGATTCGGCCTGGGTATCATGTTCATGCCTCCACTACAGGTGCTCAGCTCGTACTTCAAGAAGCACCGCACGCTAGCCATGTCTGGTGCCGCCACCGGCACAGGTATCGGGAGCGTTATCTTACCTGCCATCATCCAGTATTCCATACCGCAGGTCGGGTTCGGCTGGGCAGTGCGGATCTTTGGGTTCGTTGCACTATTCTGTACTGTCACGTCCTTTTTTCTTCTTAAGCCGCGCCTGGAGCCCAGAAAGTCTGGGCCTTTAGTAGAGTGGAATGCGTTCAAAGAAACACCTTATTTGCTTTACTCAATCGGCGTATTCCTGCTTTATTTGGCTCTGTTCTTTGGCTCTTTCTATGTAAGTCCGAATCAATAATAGATATTGCCCCTATCCACCCTTGTGCATCTATTCGCTAACATCTCATAGATCAACTCATTCGCTCGAAACATCATTAGGCTCTCAACCACCACCTCAGTCCAGCTGCTATTGATTCAAAACGGCATCAGTATACCGTTCCGCCCGCTTGTTGGCTACATAGCCAACTATCACATAGGCCCCATGAACGTATATATCATGACATCCGTTCTGTTCAGCATTGTCACCTTCGCGTGGGTCGCCGTGCACAACTCAAGCGGCTTATATGCTTATGCTGCCTTCCTTGGTCTGACGAATGGCGTTTGCCAGGGCATGTTCCTCGGCTCCCTGGCCAGTTTGACCGACGATAGCCGTAAAATGGGGACTCGAATAGGTATGGTACACACTATCGTCGCTTTTGCGACGCTTGCTGGGCCACCTGTAAGTTTTCACTCACACGTTGACTTGATGTATTTTCTTTTATCTTTACAAGTTAACGTTTATGTTCCGCAGATTGCAGGTGCAATCATCGACACGGACGGGGGCCGTTATTTACATGCACAGATATACGCCGGTATTGTAATCCTTGTTGCTTCAGGATTCTTTGTCGGTGCAAGGTACGCGAAGACAGGTCCACACCTTGGGGTGAAGGTCTAAATTGAATCATTCACAACACGAATTGGACTTGGATAAGGCCGGGTGTGTTCAAAAAAATATAATTCACACTATTGGCTTCCCTTATATATTTATGAAAGAATAAGAACTGCCAAATCGTGTTACTTGACATCCATAGACCAGCCAATCAAAGAAGCTTCAGGATTCATTGACTTAGACAAAAATGTACCTATTTCCCCTCCTGTTCGCTCCTAACGTTCGCTGTCTGTCACGAAGCCGTAGTGGAAATTTTGTAATGAAGTTTTCATGGCAACCACCACTTACTTTCCGATCTCACTAGAGTCGTAACTCGCCCCTTCACCGTTCATATTCTCTGGCTCGTCTTGCACAGTTACCGTGATTTCTTGCCTGTACTTATCATCTTCATATGGCTAGTGATCGTCATAGCTATCTTGCCAGCCATCACCATCCGCTTCTTGCTGACAAAAACTACATATAGGCACATCAACTTCAGGCAATACACATGAAGC
This sequence comes from Xylariaceae sp. FL0255, assembly GCA_022578795.1. Taxonomy (NCBI): domain Eukaryota; kingdom Fungi; phylum Ascomycota; class Sordariomycetes; order Xylariales; family Xylariaceae; species Xylariaceae sp. FL0255. The sequence goes on from MU388898.1 coordinate 107,015, forward strand.
ATATGGAAGATAATCTTCAAATCGCCATGTGACCTCGTGATCGGATCCAAAAATCTGGTCAGAAATGGCGCAACACTTCCAGATTGCGTCGTCAAGCCACAGTTCTCTAATGCGGCGTAAGGTAGTGTAGTCGAGCTGTCTCAAACATTGGAGCAATAGTCGTTCTCGTGTATCACCACAAGGATCCAGTTTTGGGTCTTCCCCTAGAGTTTCAACAAGAAGCATTCGTGTGCGAATGACTAATCTCTCCTCTTCTATCGTCAATGCAGCATAATCTGGTCGCTCGTTTCGGCTCGGGTCCAAAAGATCCAAAATTTGGTTCAGAATATGTGATCCCAGAGCAAATTCTCCCAGCTTGCAAGCTCCGAGAGCTCCGAAATACAATATATGGAGGCTTGATCGCATTGACTGATGTTCTAGCCTGGGTCTTATCAGTTCGAAACAGCGTTTTGCCTCTGTAACTTTCGCATTATGAATAAGACAGATCAGATGGTGCAATGAGAAGTGCCATGTGTTGAGATCTTTACGCCCATATACAAGCTTTGCAGACGAAACAAGCTTATCGTACAGATGCTCCTCAATTTCGAACAAATGAAAAGGTGCGAGTCGCATAACTATTTTGCGTAGTGCTTTGATTTGAAACATCTTCTATTTGACAGTCCCGTATACAGTACGGTAGACGTAACGTCGCATTCTGTGCTTTCTTTCGGTTTCGGGCGACCGTACAAAGCGAATACACAGATCTTCTACAAACTTCGATATCTCTTCCTCACGATGCAGTATATCGAGAGCTTGAATGATGCGGTAGACACTTATGTACAACATAAGTCTAGTGAAAGGATTATCTTCAACTTTTGTCAAAATCTCGTGGGATTCTTTGAGATACGACAGCGCCGTCTCGCTGCCATATCGCTCAGGTGTCATGGCGCACTGTAGCAATGCCCATGCTCGAAAAATTGTTTTCTTACCTTCCGTGCGGTCCTTTGCCGACATCAAGAGGGCAGCTTTTAGCGTTTGATCGTGGACTGATGAATCGGCATACGCGAGGGGCACTGGAATTGGCAGTCCTGCTACAAATTTATGGGCAACCTCGGCGAAAGCCGCTTTAGGATCAATCCAGAGCTGCAAAGCCTTCCCAAGGGGATGTGTCGCGAGGATAATGTCAGCCTGATAGTTTATGACGGAACCCATAGCTCCCAGTGTGCTAGCACTCGGCCTTTGTTCCTGTCCGGTGGAGGACGAGCTTGGCTGTGAAATTAACTGGAGGGGAAGTTCATGACCCGAGCCAATGAACTGAAATGAGTCCGAAAGACTGTGTTCTGATCCCTCGACAGGGATGCTTTCAAGCACACCGGAGGTGTCCTGTATTGTATTGGGGCTTAACGAAGATATCAGAGCTTTCTGAAACTGAGCCCAAGTCTGCGTGACAGGATGATCCATACCAAATATAGAAGATCTTCTTTCGCTCTCTTCTGATATACGTTGCTCTATGAGACTCATCATCTCAGGCAAATCTAGGCCAAGAACTGCGATAATGCCATCGCCATCAAGAAAACCGTCGCCCTCGACCAAGGCCGTTGCAACAAATTCGAGTAGTCCCCCAAAATGCGTGCCGGTGATGTACGTTTTTATCGACTCTAGTTGGCTTCTTGAAACTTCGGACCCCTTGTCGTCGTGGCATATCATATGCGAAAGTCCATGTTTAGTTGCGTATAGTAGAAAAGGTTGGCTGATAAGTTTGTGATACGAATTATCTGCGAGTGGATGCCCAAAGTCAAAGTTTTTAATGTACTCGAAGCATGCCTTGGCCATGAGTTCGTGACAGTCCGCATACTGCAATCGGAAGAACTTGATCGTCTCAAGAGTTCCGATCCAGTGGTCATGCTGGAGAAGTAACAGATCCTCCAAAGAGCTATGACAAAAGCAGACTCTTTGAGATTCATTGCAAGCTACGAAGTCGCCTATTAGGTCCAGCACAGAGTCTGAGGTAATCAGATCCTCACGCCACGTAGAACCGCTACAGCAAGACGCAGCATATGCGTACCGGAGATCGTCCATGGACAACGGCTCGAGAGCCCCCATAATGAGTGCAAGAAGCGCACGAGCCACTGCGATTTGGGTCGTGGGCCGCTTAGACTCCCCTTGTAGACGATGTATCAGTCTTGCAAATAAACGTGCGTATTCGGCCTCAAGATCACGAGGTAAGTCTTTGAGGCAGCTACGAATAGCATTCGGACTGTAGCAATATCGCAGCTCCTTAAACACAAGCTCAACCCAGAGAAACATGCCCTTTGATCCCTGCTCGAGCGCATGCTGAATATGGTCCTTGAGATTGCTTGGCAAGATTCTAAGTATAGGCGATTCTTGGATTTGGTGAGCAATGAAATTGCGTATATCTCCCTCAGTGACACCATCTGAGAGCTCGATACTTCTTGTCGGATTCTTCGAGGATATCTCATGGAGGCTTGAGAGGCGGCCCGATAAAAGAATGCAAAGTTGAGGAAACTGGTTGAGCCATCTTTCTAGTGTGTGAAACGGGCTATCAACACCGTTCCAATCACTATCCGACTCATCAAGTCCATCGATTACGAAATTGTATCTGGAAGTTAGAGTTGACATAGCAAGCTCTGTTGCCTGACACAGTATGGGATGCGATATGGCACCGGAGCCTAAGATCATCGCATGAACTTGATCCAGTGTTTCGTAGGAGATGTCGTCAAAATTAAGGATCTGCCAAAGCAGGGTGGCAAACATTGATTTGCACTTTTTCTGTCTGTCGCTCCCATGGAAGAAAGCAAAAAATGCACAGCGCATACCCTCAGCCCGAATTTGGTCGGAAATCCAGGCAGCGAGTACGGATTTGCCGAATCCCTTTGGTCCGTGGATTACTAGGAGCCGAGAAAGTGCTTCCGTATTAGGGGGACTGGGGGCTCTCAACCATGCATTAATAGTTGGGTGTGGAAGGACCCAGTCCAACGTGCCGTCGACCTTTGCACGGATAAAATCATGATCGTTGGGACACAGAACGGATCGTAACTCAGACTTTTTTGATGCTCGGATGGCGGCGACAGACTCTAGAAAGAAGGCGTTCAGGCGATAAGTCATTCAAATCTGTCTTGACTCATTGGGAATGCTCTTACCCTCACTCAGCGTTAGGTTGTACTCTAGTAAATAGAGATTTAACAAGTCGATGCTAGCCTGGAGTCGCTGTACAATCTCAGTAATGGCAATCTTTGGGCGCTTTACTGCGATCTTGATCCGGTGTAATCTGCTTTCGCTGCGTGCGGATATCAGATATTCATTCAGTGCCTCCAGTTGCTCAACTAATTGTTGAATAAGGGGCATCAACTTTGTTCGTTGCCCTGTTGATAGCACTGTTGAATCTTTTCTCGTCACAATAAGCTCCAAAACCTCAGTCAACGCCTCAATCTGGACATCAAGACCAGTTGTAGCCTCCGCCAAGGTCTTGCGACTACAGCAGACATCGCGCACTAGTCGTATCGTCGTTTTGCTGAGCTTAATCAGCTCTGGAATAGCTGCGATTGTCCCAACTACTTCCATTGTAAATTTGACTTGATAGAAATGGAAACATTGGATGAGAAAGCAAGCCTGCTCCTACTGATCGCAGCTCCAGATTCCATATAAGAGGGGAAATCGGAAGAAGGGGAGTCAACGTCTGACACGGGCGCAGCAGACGAGCAGGGTGGGTGGCATTAACAGGTTCTAATAGGCTGATGCACAGCCACAAATACCACCTGCATGTGTACCTAATGTAAACAGGCAGACAACAAGGCACACGGCTTTTTGCTCAGAATTCAGCCCCAATACAACCAAAGTCATGCAGTGGTTGGCAATTCCTTTGATAAGAGGCAAATACAGTGATAATCGAACCAATTTTTGATGGATCGATAGCTGTTCTCTCTTCTACGGATATGAAAATTAGCCTCGGTCCAATCCAATTCACACCTTGATCTTCGATTATAGTATAACCACATGGAGATATATCATATACATCGCCTTGGGTAGCCAGATGGGCCATTTTGCTTCAAAAACAAGTGTAGTACATCTTTTTGGAAACTCTTGAAGCAGAGCGCGAGAACCTCAACACAACCACAACTAACTGCAGCTTAGCTGCAGTTCTCGAGGCCCACTGCCTACTAGACTATCATGCTGAAGACCACGCTTAATGAGATCTCTGGTTCTATAGGGGCGGTAAGAAAGAAAAAGAAAACCGCATCCATTCTGGTTAACTCAGTCGCAGAAAAACTAGTCTACTTATCTGATAGAGATAACCACGTGAAAGCCTTCCTGTGAGCCCATTGCACTACTCACAGCAGTACATTCTGGTTCTCATGACTAGGGAGCCATCTGCCAGTATTTGTGATCTCACTGGTAACTGGTATACATCTCTGAACTCTCGAAACTAAATCACCTCTGTAGCGGCCTTGCCATGTTACAAAGGCACTGAGAGGGTTCCCGTTAAGACCACGCGAATTCTGCTCGTATCGAGACATATCACGCTCTAAGTCTCACTACTCTGACAATATAGGTAGAAACCATCGCTCATTCGCATCATCTCCTTTCGGACTTCCCCTCACGTGTACTTGTCAAAGTACTTGATCGGATTGGTAACGACAGTTGCGAGATCCCAAAGGAAACCACAAGCGTGGGTCGTTGAAGTTGGTTGTTGAATGGACTTGTACGGCAGAGTTTTTTTCAGCGAGTACTCTGCCGTGATCTTGAAATGGTTTTTAAGTTCACGAACTAGGTCCTCGGGTTTGGCGACATCCGCCGGCCTGTCTCCCTGTAGGGGGTCTTTAGCTTGGTTGATAGCATCTGGAGGGTTATAGAGTATGAGCTTGACCTCATCTCGTCCTGGGTTGCGAACTAGCACCAATGCGACTGACTTCGGGCGCCATTTGAAAAGGAAGTAAGACTTAGGATCGATACGCAAAAATTCTGACTTCTCCCGAAGGTTGCCAGTGATGGGGTCTGTACCTTGGTCGCGCAGTCGTTGGCTTTCAACTTGATCAAGCGTATCTGGGTCTGACCAGTAAGTGAATAGAGCAAAGATTGCGTCGCGATTGCCCGCAGATAGAACCTTGCGGACGTAGGGGATGAAGTGATCATTTATTGTCCAGTATACATTCCCATAGCCAACTGAAGCTCTGCGCCAATTTTGACGCTGCTTATTGTCAATGAAGGCAACGGGACGCATGGCCAAAGTCCAGTGCTTTTCAGGGCTAAATTGTGTAAGCGCCGCGAGGGTGAGAAACTTTTGAACATCGATGGGTGGAGTTCCCTGCTTCGGGATAAAGGGAGCAACCTGAGTCGGAGGGACAGTTCCATGTCCGAATGCTTCTAGGTCGCCTCGAACTCGGGTATCCAGAAGCCATTCTTTCTCTTGGGGGAAAAAATAAGAAGGGGGCCAGCTCTCGGGGGGAGGCTTGACGTCAGGTTCATCTTTTGGACGCCTGCGATTGCCATCTCGGGTTCTTCTGAGCTGACGTTCATTGCTGCTTTCTATCCATCTGTCCACAAGGGCAGTGACTGAAGTGGACGCCATTCCCACATATTCTTGGCGGGCAACCACAAAAGCGGTAACCAACTTCTTAACCTCGAATCCTTGAAGGTCGATACTGGGGCCCCAGTTGCTAGCCTTCCAGCTTCTTCGGACTTCGTCCCAAAACGTCGTGGTCAGCTCGTTCGGATTATTGTGGGATGCGACGTTTTCATGACATAATTCGAAGAGAGTTTGAATCTTCTGGCTGGCTCGGCGCTTGACATCTTCGGTAGTGGCAGAGTCGGGGGTTGGATTGTCGCGGAGACTCTCGTATATCCTCTTCGCCAATCTGATATCTTTCCCGAACGGCCCACCCTTAGGAAAATAGAAGCCTCGGGTGGCATGCATGACTTTGGAAACAGATTGCGCCATGGTTGTTTGTGTGCGTACGTGTTCTTAGGGGGGGGATTGGTTGGCTTGGTTCAGAAAAGGTGATGACGAGAAGATGAGACCTGAGGAGAAGTTGAGTCTGAGGTTTTTATTTTAGCTCAACTTAGGACTGCGTTTCACCATTATTGATTCTCCTTGGTATGAAAATACAGACTGCTTCTTATTGAATCTCGCTCTACGTGGGAATAAAATCAACCTGGTTAATCAGCAAATAGACAGTATCTTTCAGAGTTGCTACATAGGAATACCCATTACCCAAGCTACGTGATAGAAGGTCATATCATTATGGTTGCAATGAGCATAAAATCTAGTACAGCTGATCCATAGATCAGGTATTAAAGGAACATGTGGACCAACTATGATGTTTGCTCTAGGATTAACACAATCTTCCCAATAATTACAATAGCAAGTCACTACTCAGCATGCACATTATGCTTTAATTACGTCAGTCACGGGCCCGTACTTCTGGAATAATGATAGCAACGAGGAGAGGTCAAAGCATCTGTAGCATCTCCCTAACGCAGATATCAATGGTGTATAGCAGTGGGGACCACATTGCAAATCAGAGATCTAAGGCCACTACGGAAATGGTGATGCAATAAAGATGGTGGTCAAGAACAAAACAATTTATGATATCTATATGTCTTGACCGCTTCACATGTGCACTGACTCGCGCTCAATGGGCTTCAAGTGCGTTCGGCGCTCTCGGAAGGGATGTCATGGTAATATCACGCTTGCGTGTGAGTTTTCATGGCATGGCTCCAATTTTAGAAAAGTATGCCTATATTGTAGCTTTTCGGGCTCATTCATTGAAGATATATGCCGCTGCAAAGGGGTCCACAAATATGAAATGGACCTCTGGGGTTGATGAGGAACAGAAAACATGATAGTGGCAATGTCTGATTGGGGGTTTGTACAAATGCTTTCTAGGTGCTCATGCATGATGATCACAAAAGATGCATCTTAAGGCATGCAGGTCAATCAAAATGTTGGAGTCAATTGTGCGGATAGAATCTGTGTTGTCAATGAGAGTGAGGGCCCAAAATGGGATGCGAGTGAGAAGGCCTTATAAGTAATGATAAGTGGCTGGTCTGTCACCATTCAATACTACTGGGGCCCTTGTGGCCTAGGTGGTCAGCTCTTAAAGAAGATTCTCAAATTGGAAAGTCGTCGGCCATGGGAGTGTTGGGGGTCTTAAAGGTGGTGCTCATCCCCGGCCCAGTGGAGGGTGAACCGTCGTAGGGGGTTCGATTCCCCTATTGAGAGTCCGAGCAAAAAATTGATTGGGAATCTTTGGAACCAAAAAAACTAATTTTTTTGTAAATAATTTTCTTCATTTGACATCCGGAGTTTTTTTTTTTTTTTTTTTTTTTGAATTTTCAGGCAATTGTTTTCTGTTAATAATTCCTTTCTTTGTCTTGTCTTTTGGTGGTCTTAAAGTTGAGTTGGTGTCAAAAAATCCTATAAAAGCAAGGCTTGCAAGATCACGGTGGCACCAAGGTTTCTCAAGCTGAGGTAAATAGTGCCTGATTGGTCTTGGTGCTCTTTTGATTTGATGCCTGTCTTACTTTTGTGCATGCAGTTTTCCCCCTGCTGTTTTTCCCTTCCTAAGCGGTATCATCATGAGGCGACTCGTCAAGGATCTGCAGAATCAGAGAGGACTACGAGGACGACGTGGACATCTCACCGGGCCGACATGCAGTACTGACCCAGCTTCATCGACAATCTTTTCTCGCAGCGATTGATGGTTATCTGATAAATAGCCAGACATAGCAGCGGAATTTGGCGCTCATAGGTGGTCTCGGAGTGTGCTTAGAGGTGTCAAAATGCGACAGGCCATTGCAGGGAACCGTACGTATATTCGACTGCATCATCACATCCCTCGAAATGTCACAAGATAGAGAGGAGAACAGATGCTCGACCTATAAGCCTATAGTACTCAAACACCACTGCACAACACCGGACCCAAGAGGGTAGATCTCACGGTCCCGCATCTCCCAGGAAAACTCGTCTTTCAAGTGCTGCGAGATAGGGAACTCGCGCAGGGCTTTATATAGCTGCCAGGACCAGTCACGATTATTTTTCTCGACTGGCCTCTGTAGAATATCATCGGCTATCAGAACCCTTCCCATCGCAGGCCCAAGAAACGGTTCGCGCTTCTCAAGTTCGGCCTTCTCTTGCCACCGATCCTTCTTCACAAGAAGTTCTCCGACTGTTGACTTCGCCAGACTGCTCGTGAGCCAGCATTGTCGATACAGCCCTGCTGGATAACGTTGCATGTGGGTTGGGTTGTTCAGTCTTTCGTGGACCCTTTTCAGTGCGACGTCGAGATTCTTGAGACGTTTGAAGAATGGGCTCGTCTCATCGATCGGCGAGGGCGGAACTGTCTTTCGCTCGGCAAGGAGGCGGCGGAGCGCATCTCCCCGGGCGTGTTTAGCCCAGAAAGGAGTCGAAGGTGTCCCAGCAGACCCAGACAATGTAGGCATACTGCTGACGTCGGATGACTGTGTCGAATGATCAAAATCTGCCACATTAGATCTTTTTTTGAGCTGAACATCTTGTTCCGACTTCTCGTGGAGTGGATTGTCTTCATCGACCACCTTTGTCAAAGGAGCGTTGCCGGATGCGGCATCGCTCCCGCCAACTGTTTCTTCCAGCTGATCATCTGAGACTATAAGCTTTCTAAATGATTCGATTGTTTGCTCAATCGCATTTTCACGAGCTTCCTCATCTTTGTCAAGGGATGTTAGACTATGTATCTCTGTGCAAATCCGATATCGAAATAATCTCTTATCCTCGCCTTCCTCAACACTGACAATTAGATGGCTCGAGTCCATGTTGGCTGTAAAAGATTTACACAAACGTCATTGAATTCAGCTTCCAATTCTTGTGTGATATCATGGTGGTCATCCCCGGGATGCTCAAATAGCGGACAGGAAACAATAGTCTTTGTTGTATGCTTCTATCTCTCTTTTGGTCTACAAGCTCTGTGACAAAGTCCGTCTCAAAGATTGAAACAATGTCAAGCAAGCAATCCCTCTTTGTGGGTGGGAAATGTTCTGACCGATCACAATACTGGGAGCTCCGTACGAAAGTCAGGACCATCAGGGGTAAATGATGCCAGGGCTTCTTTACCCTTTACCTTGGACACAGACACGAAGGAAAAGCTACCCACTACTTAATGCGCACCTGGAGGCAGATTTTTTACGAAGGAGACGATGTTTACCATATCCTCAACAACGCCCTTGCCCGTCGGGCTCCACCCCAGCTGCTGACGCGTTTTCACACTCGAGGCCTTATTATCAGCCAAAGGAATGAACTGCAGCGGTGCAAGATAGACATCAACCTCCTCACCCTCTGAAACACTGACGACCGGCATACCCAACTGCTTGCCGATTTCCGTCGCGATATCCCTGAGAACGACCGACTCCTCAGCTACGGTATGATACACGCTTCCACTACCACTAGTCCCTGTCCCTCCTCGTTCGATGGCAAGACGATAAACGCGCGCTGCGTCGTCGCGATGGACTGCGGGCCAAGAATTCTGCCCATCTCCGACATAAGCCGATCTGCCGTGTCGCAGCGCCATTGTCACAAGCGCACCGCTGAACCCAGAGAACCCAGGCCCGTGAGTCGTAGGGGGCAGACGCACGACGGACGCCCGGAGACCCTTCTTGGCGAAGGCGAGACAGACAGGTTCGCAACGGCCTCTTAGGGTAAGCATCGGTCCACCTTCATCGCACGGCGTATCCTCGTCGACGAGTCTACCTTGTGGAAGGAACAAAGTTCCGGACGTGATGACTAGGGCGCGATCTTCTAGGGCACTAGCACGGTCGTTGTATTCAATGAGCCCGGCGCCTAATGCTTCTATCGCGGCCCAGTCTATTTCGCAACATGCTTCGTAGTTCGCGAAGTCGCGGATGAAGGCCAGGTGCGCGACGGCGTCACATTCGGAAGCTGCTTTCTTAAGGAGTGCGGTGTCTTCAATCGTGCCCTCGAGGGCTTCGGCACCTTGCTCCTTTAGCTTGGAAACACCTTTGGCGCTACGCGTCAGGCCGAGGACTTGATGTCCGTGAGATAGGAGTTCTTTGACTAGTGCCTCGCCGACGAAGCCGGTTGATCCTGTGACGAGAACGCGCATGGTGTCTGTTGAGGCGAGCCGTTTTCAAGAGTAGCGTTGACTCCAAATGTTGATGAATTGTATCCCTCTTACTAATTGATTCTAATCTCGAGGCTAGTAACTCATGTTGCCTAAATAGGGAGCTACATCCCTTTTGTGTTCGTGCACCGCTGTTCTCTTTGCACACTAAACTTCCCAGGTGCCGGACAATGGAAAATTGATATTGTCCGAGCCTTCATGCTGCTATGAGATTCGTCGGAGAAGGAATCGTGGCGACGTGCAGCTAGGTAGAATTCATTAACAGGTGGCGGAGATAAAAGGCGCTGAACGCGAGGTGGGTGTTTGAGTGCAAAATATTATTATCCTTGCTGTTAGTCTAATGATTGAGATTAGGTCAGCTTTCATTGGGAACGGTGTTAAGATGATCGTCTCATTTCAACTTGGTCTCCGGGTGCGGTATGAGAAGCCGGCGTTATCGCGTTGATGCTGGTGACAACAATGAAACTAGCGATTCGCCTTTCGGAGATAATGTCATCTCAGTGCCTTCGTGCACTTGTGATGACTCCGACTTGTCCATATTCAGCGGTAGTCTCGGACTTCAAATCAAAACTACTTGTCTCGAGCCCTAGCAAATTTGAAGAATGGGAATGAGGTTGTGATCTTCGTTGGATGGAGGAGAGACTTGGTGATCACCTATCGAGAGATCAGATTACCGTGATCATCCCATCATTTCCATCACAGAGGTCTGAGACAGACTTTTTACTCTCGATTCAATGCATGGGATCAATCCGATTATTAAACTGTCAGTTTTCTTTATGTACGATACGGTCAAAACTGCCAAGATGGCGCCTACTCGAGTCTCTAGCTATGTAGAGAGATACGCACCTGCTAGCAACCCTCCCAAATCCATCTAGAATGAGTATTCCTGCAATAGTCAGATAGAAACTGCAGAACCGTTTTCATCTCAAAGTGTAATGCTCCTTCACCAAGACCGATCAGACACATGCGAGTGTAAGCCCCACTGGCGAGTATCAAGCATCGCAGAACACCACTTGCTTTCCTCCCTCCTTCTCGCCCCTTGAAATTCATATACCCTCGGTCCCATTCCATCTCTTTCAACGAGTAAAGCAAGTAACAGCATCAAATCAACGCGAAGGGAAACTCAATTCCAAGAATGCGTCATTGCAACACCCATCACCCACGCCTCTAAAGCCCCAAACTGCCTCTCTTAAGAAAATGTCGTGGAATCGTATCTCGACTATCACTCCCACTCGCACTCATCCCACCGGACCCCGCACCACTAAGCAGGCGTCCAACCCAAGTCAACTCCCGGTGGCGATCATACATACTCCCACCTTCAGGCAGAAGATTCTCCTTGCCCACACGTCGCGCATAGCTCTGCTGCCACTGACGCAGACTCGCGCGGGCCTCGGGCGTAGCACACATCGCGTCGAGATGCAGGAAGATGCGGCGGCTGCGATTGTCTTCGTTGGCAAGCATTTGTGCTGCTGCGGTCGATGAGCTAGGCTCCTTACCACCGTCTCGCGGAGTGTCTGAGGATGGACCACGTGTCAGATGAAGCGCACCCGTGGCCTTCGTTGTGGGGCGGATCGCTTGCGCTGTTGGTTTAGGCTTTGATTTGGGCTTCGGGAGGGTCGATGCCCCGTTGGTGGGTCTGAAAGGAGACTTGGCTGGACGGCGTGGCTTGCGGGGGCTCGCGGACTTGGTTGATAGATGAGCGGGCGTCTTTTGCTGCGTCTTGGTTCTCGTGGTCGCTGCTGGGGTCGCTGCAGTGGTGGTGGCAGTGCCACTGGAGCCAGCAACCGTCATGATGTTACCCGTCGTCGCGGATGCTTTAAGGGCGCTTGGCTGTGGGTCTGCATTCGGTACGAGAGAAGTCTCACAGTGAGCGGCGACAAGCATCTTCAAATTCTCAGGAAGTAGCATCTCGGACTGGAAGCGATCTTGCAGCGCCATGAAGCGGCCAGACCAATATGCTGATGGTTGCGCAGTGTAGATCTGGCGGATATTCGTTGGTTGGGGCTGTTGATTGTCAAGGAGTGCCTGAGAAGAGCTGGAGGCTGCTGTCTCGGCGTCCGCATTGTATGGTGCTGAGCTTTTGCGGCTCATCATTCCTTTGGATGAAGTTGAAGTGCGGCGAGAATCGCTATTGGCCAATTGGCCTAGTGATGTGCGGGATAAGGATGCCGTCAAGTTGGAAAGAACACTGAATGTTCGAGATCGGGGAATACCACCAGATGGTTTTGGTTTCGCTTTGTTAGGCATGGTCTCCCGGAGGGGTTTCTGGGGAGACGGGCTGGTAGCGCGGGAGGCATTGCTCTTGAGACCGAATGACGGCTTGTACTTTCGGGGTGGAACATTTTCGGTCTTTTGCTCAGTTGTAGTGGGTTGAGCAATTGCATTGGCGTATGTAGTTGCAATTGAGGCTTGTGATGAAAGCCTCTTCTTGCTTGGCTTGTGGCCACTGATCGGCATTGGTAGATTGCTGAAGGTGTGCGAGGACTTCAACCCTCCTTTTTTAGGAGGCGATGCATTGAGATTCGCATAGGAGTGAGAAGAGGGAATGCCAGAATACATGTTGATTGGATGACTGTTCAAGGGGCCTGGGTGACTTCGCGCAGTTTTAGAAATGTTGGAATGGATGATACCGGTGGTGGTGGTAGGAGTGGTGTTAATTGAATCTTGTTGAATTTGAGAGACAATTGGGTAAAACTCATAGCGTTCAATTTTAGATGTTCGCTCCATCGACTCCATGAGCGGATTAGGGTACCTGCCGTTGTTGTTCTTGTTTGGGTTGGTTGGTGACTGCACGTAGTCAATTAGAGCCAGCGTCTCCATCAGAGCGAGCAACCAGATCAAGACAAGGATCGCGGAGATATGACACAATCAGTGAAGCGAAAAGTCGAGCAAATGCCCCCGACACTTCTACCAGGCTTGCAGCTGTGAGGCCGTACAAGCTCAGCAGAAGGCTGATATGTACCGCAATGTGCTGAAGGAAGACGAACTCAAGATACAGTACTGTAAGGGCAGCTATATACCGAGAGTTAGTATTGCCGAACAAGAGAGCCCGATAATTGACTCGAGTGTACAGGTCGCGAAGAAGGTTGATGGCTGCCTTAGCCGAGTGCTTGGAGATCCTGACGTGTCCCAAGAAGAGGAACCAGCATATCATGAACAAATTCTGGCACAGTTGACGAACGAGCTTGAGGAAAGAGGACAATAGCTCCGTCTTGGACTGCCCGGCATCCATTGGTGTCCCGGGGTGAGCTGTTGAAGCAGACGCTGAGATAGCACGAAGAATGGAAGCGAAGTCAATGGTCAATAGCCACGAAGCGTCTGTTTGGAAACGCGGATTACCCTTCGGTTGAGGGGGCATGAGGATTAGAAGTGGAGGAACGGAATGGAAGTCAAGTTCATTTGGAGGAACAATCTATCTGAGGTGGAAGATAGATGATGCAATGAGTCTGGCTCTTTCATCCTTGAATTCTTCATCTGCGCTGCTGCATTGCTACTTCTGATCAGTCATTCCTCTACGGAAGGCATTACCCACAGTGTGTCTAACAGCAAGAGCATAGCATGTTACGGACTAAGACAAGCAATTACGCAGTCGCAGTGTGCCAAGGTGCTATACCATTGTGACCAGGAAGGCTTTGGAAATCAGACCGCTGCCAAATGAGTACTACTAGCCACCCACAATCAATCAGGAAGTATTATCAACATCCTCTGCAACCATAGAGAATCCTTTGCTTGAACCCGAAAACTCGACGCGCCACTCCCGCGTACTATCTCGAGGCACAAGCTTCACGAGTAGTCGGTCCTTCGGTGTCGGTATAGATGTAGTCATGGGTAACGACTTCCGTGGATCACTCCATTTACCATCGACGGAACCTTCCGGCTTCAACTCGAATTGCAGTAGCAGGAGCGCTGCAAATGCCATGACCTCAGTGCTAACGAAGTGGCGGCCTGGACAGAGCATCGACCCACCGCCAAACGACCGGAATGCAGCTGCAGTCGTCTTACGCTTCGACCCAGGTGTTCGGATAAATCGGCGATGATCGTATTCGCGGGCTGTTTCGCCCCATAGCGCCGGATCTGAATGCTGGACTGGCATGCAACTCATGACGGTCGCGCCCTTTTTCAGGAGATATTTGTTATCGAGTATGAAGTCTCGCATGACGACTCTTGCGGATACTCCGATGTGATTATACCGCAGCGTCTCCTGCCATGTAGAGAGAAGCACAGGACATGAAGATTTGACATGGGCTAAATCAACTGTGTTGACACCATGCTGGTCCATTTGCACAAGCCCGTCAACTTCCTGTTGGCATTCTTTGAGAATGTGGGGGTTCGAAAAGATATGATAGACAAGCCAGAAGGCGCTCGCGACGCTATTAGTTACTGCTGCAGTCATCTGCCCGATCTCTGTTGCTGCGACGTCTCGACCGCGAAGACCATGCTCTGTGTTGTGCTTGTACCGGCATTGGACGAGCAGCGAGCCCTGTTGGTGTCCATGTTCGGAAAAGTACTTCTCCAGCGATGGTATAAGCAATTTATCTCTCGCGTAGAGACTCTTCGGTGCAAGTACAGAAGGCCAGAGCTTGAGCATGTGAACCACTATCCACGGTTCGAAGTCACTAGTAGCTGTTTAGCAGTAGCTTCTCTCTGAACAACTGAACATCCCAGGGGTCGCGGGTCATCAAGATTGACTTACTACCAAGCCTTCTGTAGCGCAAGATCCTTGAAGGGATTCCTCGGTCCGTAAATCGCCTCTGTCGTTGCCATGAAAATCCGATCCCAAATCCAAGAAAATAGCTCGATAACCTCCGGGCCTTGGCTATGGAAGTGCTTCAAGGAGTCTGCAATATATTTGATCGCGGTGCCATTCAAGGCGTCAAGTCCTAGGCCCGGCGAAAGAGCAGGGTGCGTAGATGGTATGAAAGTCGACAGATAAGAGTCACTTTCGAACATCTTCTCAGATCCGATGATAGCATTCCCAGCGGGACCAACACCCATCACTGTCGCTGCCGCTTGCGCTTCAATAGGCGCAAAAGCGACAGTCTTGATCTCGCGTTGAAGCAATTGGATAAGAGGTAAGGAGTTGACGATGTACATTCGCTGGCCCGGGAGGCGAAGCGTATATATCGGGAGGCCATACTTATCTCTGCGCGCATCAGTATCCTCGCGGGTTCGTAGGCTTTAAAAGTTTGCAACGAACCTCATCCGAACTGAGAATTTTTGCATCCCTGAGAGCATCCCAAAGATAGGACTGATAAAAGGTATCGAAGTTTGGATTGCGGGGGGTTCGTTGGCGCTCTGAGTGAGGCGTAACAGAGTGTACAGTAACGTGTATGTCGCCAGTCCCAGGCACAGGATAAGGGTTGAAATCGATGCCATGATGTGGTTGAATGCTTCCAGATGGAGGAGCCGTGATTAACAATCCAGATCTTTAGGTTTACAGAGAGTTGTCTTCATGAGGCAAAGAGACTTGCCGGCGTTTTTTCTTTTGTGTTATGGGTCGAGAATCTCTCCTTGCATCAATCATCTCTAGAACCCTACCTTTTTTACTAGCAGACAAAAATAGGATATATGGCAGGGATAAGGCTGGCAACTCCAGCCTATCCTACTCACGTCATCTCTAAAGTCTAGAATCATCAATCAAGCGCGCACGGACTTTCTTTAGGTAAGGCGAACTCCTTCGGCTTGGCAGGACAGCTGATAATGCTCGACCACTTGCAAGAGACAGTCTTCATGCGAGAAGCAGATTAAGAGGGAAAAGTGCAAAGGCATTCAATGTGGAAGAGCAAGAAAACGTAATGGGGGAAAAATTCAGGAAGTAAACGGCAGGGTACTCCAGCGTCACTCAAAAGGCACCCCCCGCCCCCCCTTACTTCCAATTTCGAAGATTGCCCAGGGGTTTGGTTGACTGGGAACAAGATTGGGATAAAGAGGTAGCCAATTATTCAGTTCAGTTGGCCTATGTCGGGAAACCGAGAGCGAGTTCTGCCTGTTGCGCCGCGAATGGCTGGTGGTTCTGAAGTTGCTGCGATGAATGTGATTTTCATTAACCTTCTATTTTGTACCTGATGATCTGATCACCTTGGCCCTTTTCTATTTTATTTCCATGAGAATCCCAGATCGCCCGTTCCGTGTATGTGACATTGCCATCCCAGTCCACGAGCACGAGGGTCTGTCTCTGCGTCCCATATGCGCCCTTCAAGAAGTTGATAGTTGGGTCTTTCTGCGGTCTCTTGTCGGGTTGATCATCGTCGGTAACGTCGTCAAATGGTGCCTTGCCCCTCCCTTTTGCCCTTGCCTCAGCCATGTATTTCCACCCCTCATCGTCACTGAAACCTGGAATGTATATGGACTGTCGAAGCAGGTTCATGTTGTCTTGCATTGAAGAATCAGGTCCAGACGGGAAAGTGTCGTTTTCTAAGACTTCGAAAAGCCGCGCCGTTAAGTCTTCCTCATTCGGGTCTCTATCAATAGCATCCTGAATCGCTTCACTGAGAAGCTTTGTTCCATTCTTGACTTTTGGCCATGTACACGGTTCAACATAGACAGTATTGCTTAGACCGTAAGTAGACCCTCTCTCCCCAGCGATCCGCGGTACTTCAACCGGCTTGTCGCAACGATTGGAGATGATAGCCAATGGCTTGATTGTCTTTTGATCCCTGGCGTTTAGGTCCCCGCAGATAAGAGAGAACCCACCAACGGCTTTTGTCGCCGGATCATCCACCATCTTCTTCACAAAGGTATCCAAGTCCTCGTCAGTCGGACCACCAAGCCATGCCATGGGCAAAGCCCCGCGACTTCGGATGCCGGAGATAGCATGATTGGGATCGTCTTCGGCTGACTCCCGGTAATTGGTAAGAATGGCGATGCGCCCCGTGCTGCTCACGCCCATCCACGTGCCGCGCTCACGACGGTGCAAGTCCCGCGCCGACAGGATCCGGCTGCCCGAGGGTTCGTGGGTCCACCAGTAGGGCCGACTGGTGGGTCGTAGGATGTACTCGTCCCGATTGTCGATGGCGATCAGAGCATATCTTGGATGCGCCGTGGAGAGGAGCGCGATGCACATGATTTGAAATGCAAAGCTTGACTTTCGGGATTAATCACCAATTGTTTGAATTCAGACTTCCGAGAAAGAAAGAAAAGAATCAACAAACCGCGCAGAGGCGCAGGATGAGTAAAAAAAGACTAGTTGGAGCAAAATAGAAATAGGCCGCTATCACTCGAGCAAAGGGAAGCGAACGGGCGCGCCACGGTGGCACCACTAAATTGCGTTGCGTTGGACGTCCAGCAATCAGTCCTTGCCAGGCCGGGTTAAAACCGCATGCACACGGTCACAACACAGAGCTGGAACAGACGGTGAGAGTGGTAATCAGTACAATTCTCGATGGAAAAGCCAGTGGTTGGCCGACACGTCTTATTCGGCCCAGTATCTTCCACTGCTAGTAGTAAGGATGGATTGCTCTGGATCAATGTTCCCTGTTGAAGGGGAAAGAATGTTGCGATTTCGGAGGTTGATGATGCGAGAAGCTGCTCATAGGGGCAATGGTACCTGCTGTAGGCGCTACCTAAATAGAGGAGGGGTATGGGTATGCAGCTGGCTGCCGGCTGTAACATTTTTATTGGGTACTGTTGCTCGGAGGTAGCAATTCTAGATTTACTGATGCTGCTTGAAGCTTCCAGGTTCACTCCGAGCTCTCTCATTGGCCAGCGAGCGTCAATCCCCGAGATACCTGACAACACCTTCACTATAGGAACTGTGATTACGATAGATGCTTAGATAGGCTCCCCGACCATCCTGGTTGGAGCCGCTCGCGAGGAGGAATGTCTACGAGGGATGAACTTGATCGCTACTCTCCGGTTCGTGTTATGACCGTGCCCTTCGCGGCTTGTTACACTCACATTCTTCGGCTGACGAGTTGCCAATTCTTTGATATCACGCCTGTGTATTGCTAGAGCATTCCAGCTTGACGCTGTGTAGTGATTTTTCCTGGGTTTGGAGCTGCTCGAGCTCAACATGCCATTTCAGCGTCTACATCAAGTTTGTAACGCGGTATATCGATCGCGAAGCAAGACGTTACGTACACGTCTGGAATACTTGTTCCCCTACTACCAACCCTGTACATCCGAGCACCGAATATATTCCCTTTGACCGTGGGTCCCATAGCCTAGTCTATTCAACACGTTCTCTTCGTGATCACCGGAATGTCTCCCAATGCCATGCCTGCCGTCTTTAACCTAGACGTTGGTAGCACAGACTCTCCTCTCTTTGTGTCTCGACGTGATATCAGTCATGATGTTCGATCACAGGTCCTAGAGCCACGGAATTTCTTTATTCACAGCTCCTTCGTGCGACTAAGAGTTGCATTCCATGGCTTCGGATCGCCTTTTTGTTTGTTCTCAGGATCGACAAATATCTGCTTCGACATCCCTGCCCTTAGCTCTACATCATTCGATCTACTCATTCTATCCTTATGCCCTGACAGAGCTATCCTATACGACGATCATCTTAGCAGTTGCTCTCTACCCACCTTCTAATTCGATCATCGCTAATCTATCAGCACTCTAGCCTTTCGCATAATGGCATCACATAGCTACACAATACAACCAACATCACTGAAAAACGAACAAATGCTGTCTCACTGGTCCTTTGCTGACTTGAAAACCAGCCTAGGGCCGTGGAGGAAATATGGAGGATGGAATAGGGCTATTGAGCGAGTGCCCGGGCAGCCCGTCGAGAACGAGTACAACCTCAGCGGGTGGGCTGTGAATTGCAGAATACCGCACATGAAAGATGACGGTTCGATAGTCGATGGTGAATTTGTTTATAGTGACTTTATTCAGGATATAGGGCCTGGAGAAGCATATGGTCCGTGGTACCACGGGTTGCCGATTCATTGTAACCTGGGTCTCAAGATATTCAATTACGATGAACAAACAGCGGACGTCATCTACGGCGGCCCCCCACCTCCCGGCTGGGTTATTTACAATCAGGTCGAAGTCGACAGTATCAAGCAGCAGAACTATCCAGATGAACATTTTGCGAAGAGAAATCTGGTAGAGCTATGCCCGCAGGCAGAATTCCGTCCTCGCTTGTTCGTTTGGAAAAACGAGTACGAAGGCAACAATGATTTCATCATGGTAGCTGGTCGAAGCACCTTTCCCATGCGGGCAGATCAGCAGTTCAAGTGGCCAGCAGGCAGTTGGAGTTACGGATCAAGTAAGTCACTAAAGTGCTCATTGTCTTCAATTTTCTAAGAGGGAACCTTTCCTGGATCTTCTCCTGCAAGCTTTATTGCGTTATGTGAGGCTATCACTGCTAAAAATCAAGGACATAGTGCCATCCACCTGCTGGGTTGTGGTCACTCGTAATAGTTTGATCAGCTTCATCGAATCGGGCAACCGGGAACGTTCGATCTCGGAACGAAGGGGTTTTTCTTGGAAAGTTAGGGAAGGAGTCTTCACTTTCCCGATGTTGCACATTGCACCGGATGATCAGTGGTATGCCATAGAAAGCATCAGTATTGCGCCTCCAAGTCACTCAATGCTAATCATCTTTCACAGTAAGAAGGATTTGAGTTGTTTTGTCTTACCCGCCCTATCATTATGCAAGCTCATTATTGACGGACCTATACTAACATTAGACCTGTACAGATACCTGGGACCCTTGCTATCATATGACGGGAGAGAAATGGTTTCAGGAATTTGATATTCCTCGGGGGATCGAAATGTTCTCCCGCGGTGGAAAATACCCCATGAATCCGGTATCCATTGAGGAGGAGCGAAATCCCAGGTCGGAAATGCAATAATGGAGTGTGAGATCGACTGATACCACATCTCGTGTCACCAGTTGCTAGGATTTTTAGCAAAATACTAAGTTTTTTCTAGAGCACTAATGCGATTTCGTTTTGAGTAGCCGCCACACTTGAAGGTACGGTGGCAGACCGGCATCTCTTTACACGCTTATGGAAGTTCTCTTTGAGTAGCCTAGTTCAATGGACTTAGGCTCTTACCCAAGTGGTTTTGACGTACAGTCTCGAGCTACGTGTGACAGTATCGCACGATGTCATTATGAATTTGTTTTATATCGCCGCTTGAATGCAGTAAACCCAAGCTCCCTCGGCAATATTCATGCCCTCGGGACGCCTGCGCGAGAGCTGCTACAGACAACCGGTTGAGCGACGAGCATAGGGTATATTCCGGTCGTATTCTCATGGAGAATCATGTTCTACTAGTCACTTGATGTCTCCGCCAATCAATGTCTTGTGTTTGCAGAGATGTCATCCTCACTCAGGTCGCAGGCTAATGCCATAATCGAGCGTCGGGCCATACCGCATCTTTGTAGAACTTTACGTGTTATGATGGACTCGGGGTCATCGTAGCTTGAGGGGATTATATATATATATATCCAGAAGATGATGGCTCGTCATCCGTTTGGTCCTTGTACCCTTTGCCTTACCTGGTGACTTACTAAGTTAGTTTATTTGTTAACTTCAGCTGCTGTCTACAACCTTCAGCCATCAGTATATAACTGTTTCTCGGCTGCATGTTAAGCTGGATATATTGCCTTCATGGATAGTGACCAATTTTGACCTCCTAATTCTTATAGTCCTGGCATACGGTATCTCAAGTTTTCAACAGGTGTCCGGTAATCAAACTGGAGGTTTCGGGTAGAGATCATCCCTTTAATGCACCGCCTCACCCAACCCCAAAAGCGGCGCGGGCAAGCCACTTGACCCCTGCGGCGGTGACGTCGCCCCACTGACGTCATAGCATGTTGGCTTCTTTGATCTGAGACAATACTATAATGCTCTTATAAATCCAACACAAAGCCTGCTTGCCTCGAGAAACACTTTTGATACAATCATATACAGCCAAGCCTCCCCAAAATCATCACCTAAGCAACTCTTACTTGCTTCACATCGTGTCAATCAATCAACTGCACACGCCACCACCGCTAGACACAACCACTCTCAAACCAACACCAAACCAAACACACCAACAATGCCTATCGACAACTCTCAAGATAAGGGCGTGACTGGCGCCGCCAAGTTCGTCACCAGCACAGTCGGCAATGTCGTCGGCGGTGTCGGTCGCACGGTCGGAAATGTGACAGGTGCCGCTGGTCGAGGCGTCGGAGACACCATCAACAGCACAACAGGATCTGCAGGCCGCCCGGTCGGCGACGCCTTCCACAGCCTGGGTAACGGCGTCGAGAACGGTGCGAACTCAGTATCAAAGGGTGTCGAGAACGCTGGACAGTGGAGATCGTAGGACACAGTCTCATTCCGCTGAGAGAGGGACAATACCTGGTTACTTCGGCTTGAAGAAACGATGGGGATGGGTTAGGAGGATCAGGCGACGTGTAAGACATGGATCGGGATGTGGACTATTGCTGAGATGTGACGGTGTACACTGTTAGCGGCGCAACAACGGCTGGACTTGATTAGACTGGATTGAGCAGAAAAGATATGCAATGATAAGATCTTCTTTGTTCCAGTTGCACTAAGTCCCAAAATTCAGCATCATGTAGCCGAATATTTAAGTGAAGTGTAAATCTCTAGTCTAAGGTTTATTCTAACTCGTCACTGAAGCATTGGCAGTTAGAATGTCATGCTTGTTTAATGGTCTCACACATATCATTCGCGTCTAGAGTGAGGGCTAGCTTAAGCTAAAGCCTTTTCTTGCCGAAGTTCTGGATATGTCTTTACACTACAGACAACAAAGAGTTGCACAATCTAATATTCAAACTCCACACTAAAAATGCTAAGTCTTCCGCCGTTGGCATAGAGGCAGCAATGGGAACAATCTACTCATTTTATGAGTCAAAATTGTGTAGTAGTGTAGAACAAGGACTCATTACTAGATATAAATACTCTACTACCGTATTTTGAAGGCTTTCTCGGACCATCACGGTTTCACACATCACTTTATCATCACCCAAGCAATATCTCAACTGCATTCCATCACCATCTTAATCCATCTACCAAATCGCAACACTTTGCACAACACAAAGCAACGAACTCCACATCAACCAGCAACAATACTTGAAACAAATAGCACGAGTATCATCATGTCGAACAACAACTCAGCACAGGGACACCAGTTCCCTACGAAATTTCAACAGCTAGCGCCAGAGTGCCGCGGGCCAACCATAGTCGCAAGAACCTGTATTTCGAAGGAGGCTCGAAACCAAAACCTAGTCAAGGCTTCATATGAGCTCCAGTCCCGCAACAGCAGCCCCGACTCGGTCTCAAGAGACTCATCACGCGGCACCATGACCACTGGCGTCACTCGATGCTCGGTGCCTCCCGGCCACATGCATACCCGGCACTGCCCGTGCCACTTGGAGCGGAGGGACGCCAATATCGACTGGTCGGTGGAATTATGGTCATATCCCCCATCGAACTGGAGCACTAATGTGCATACGGGTGATGACACGGACTCTAGCAGCGACGAGACTGCTTTTCAGGAGGACTCGAACAGCACGGAGTCCAAGGGTTCGGATTCGGATGTCGAAGTTAACAAGGAGAAGGTGGCTACAAAGATTGATGCGTGGTTAAGGGTGCTTTAGTTATGGATCGAATCACTCGTGGACAAAGAAATCTCGGGCATTGCAATCAGTGAGTTTGTAGCGATTAAAAGCTGGATAGGTCGGAAATACCCGGAATTGATATGGTTCAGATGGAGATATCAGTAGAGTCGAGCATGGAATTATCTTTGTCACTGGATAATTATCAGAAATCTTGAAATTCGGTAATGAGACAAACAAATACATCATCAATTGAATCACCTGAGGAGGTATTGTACAATCATGTTGGAAATTTGCCCAGCCACTGTTCCATACCCTCACTTCCAAAAACTCGCACTCTCCACCCCGCCAACTTTCCCCTTCTGATAAGTGTCGCTCAGCCCATTATACAATGTCTTAACCCTCAAAATCTCATCATGCCACCACCTCGCCTCCTCCTCGTCCTCCAGATCCTCAATCTCACATACGAGATCTCCGAAGCTCCTCGCCGTAAAGAACTTATTCCTGCGATTATACAACGGCCGCGCATCCAAGTCCTCTCGTACTCCGTCATTCTGCTTCTTGGCCTCCACTCCCTCTTCGACCAAACCAACAGCAGGAACGCGAAATACCTCCTGCAGGATCTCGATATCGTAAGGAATAGCAAACAAGTCTCGACTGTCCTCGTACGTAAACAGGTAGAAGAAATTATCGAACCCGGCCCACGTAATGCCCGAGAGACACAAGCTGCACGGTTCGTGCGTCGCTAAGAACACGCAATCCCGCGGACTCGGACGAGTGGTAGTAGTCGAACCAGCGTCGTCTGTGGTAGTCGGGAAAGAAGTCTGCGCGAAGAACTGCTGGATGCAGTTGATCTCGCCGTGTAACAAGGGCGAGACGGCTTCGTTGTTGGTTGAGGTTGTCAGCGGGATCAACCCATCTTTGGATAGAATTGCGGCGCCGAAGAGCTTGCTTCCCGATGATACGCCCTGCGCTGTTTGGAGGATGATTTTCTCCTCGATGGTGTTCAATAGCGCTTTCAAGAGAGCTTTGGGTTTGGCGTCGTAGGGCGTTGCCATTTTGTGGGGTCTTGTTGCACTCTCACAGGGCGTGTATTTACGGCTATTTGATACTAGGGACAAATGAACACAAGACTCTTCTGGCAATTTGAGGACCGATGGTATGATGAGAATAGTTAACAGTGAGTTTCTGACTGACTCTTACAGTATTCTGTATCTAGACGTCGTGAATCGGAAGCTTCCGGATCCGCTGACAGGGTTTACTAGCCCCGGCGATCTCCGTGTGACAAAGAGGTTCGCCGTTGTCCGCAACTGGGTCGAGATTCTGAGCGGCTGGTCGACTAGTCAGAATTATGGATGTTCTCTTTCGTTCACTAACGGATATCAAGTCTGAGAAGTAAAATTTCCTCCACATACAACACCAAGAACGAGGAACAAAAAGGTTGGAATTTAGTCAATTTTCATCATAGTGCTGAACTTCTTGGCTACTCTACTCTTCGTACCGGGGCAATGGCTGTCCAGCCGGTGGCGTCTCCTGCTCGTCCATACAAATATGAGGATTACTGTCTTCCAGACATGGCTTGCGCCACGGTGCGACTTCGGACTTCCTTGCCTGTTTCCTTGGAGATCTGCTCGCCACCGCCGAAGAACTCGACTGCACCCGTCTCGATCGTTCTTTTAGAGAGTCCGAACGCGTCAAAATCTCTTGTAAGATGCCTTTACTCATTCGTCGCAGTTCGAGGCCTCGCTCTATCGGTGGCTCCATGGATAGCCGAGCCGAGGCTGCGTCTTGGCGGACGCTCTCGGGTGTCAGGTCAGTCAGGGGCAAGAAGCTGTAGCGACGCAGTTTCTTAAGAATCGTGTTGTCTGGGTCCGAGTGACGTTCATGATCGATTGGCTTTGAGATGATCCTTCGATGGGATGCAGAGCCTATGGAGCGTCCCAATTTGTTCACATGGCTGTTGTCGCAGGCATTGGTATTGCATGGTCGAGTATCACCACAATCTGGGAAATGGGCTAGAGAATTCTCCTCTTCTACAAAAGGGCATGTAGGTAATTCAGAGCTAGTCACTTCATCTGGTGACGGTGTCTTGTCTCGAGACGTTGCGCTGATGTGAGCATCGATCCCGTGGTAGTAGAGATCCGCAGCCTTTCCTTTCGAGTGAGATGTATCGCCATTGTCTGTATAGTTGAGTGACGCTGGGGGCGTCTGCTAATCGCCCGTGCATGATCTCGCCCGAAGACTTGGAAAGGAAATGATCGAAGATGGCGTATCGGCTTGATCGCCCCTCTTGGATACAGAATTATCAAGAATAGGGGTGCATCCACGTTCCACGGGACCGAAACAACTCGTTGATCCTTGAGGCCAGCGTGGAGGTCTATATACTGCAAACAGTTGACCCATCTCTGTACCATTCGTGAGGCGGTGTGGTGAGCTTCGTGTGTTGTAAGATCCTTGGGGCCGTTCGACACCGTCTGCAGCCGTGAAACAGGGCATTACACAATAGGTAGTTGTAGTGGCGTCTGCGGGACAAGACTTGGTCGGAGCAATGCACTTCGCCTGTAGCACAGGCTTCCACGCCTTACAGAAAAAGAAGTTGAGGGGCATAGATTCTGGCCGAGTCGCTCTTTCTGGATCCCGAAGACCAGTAATGACGATATCTAGAATACCAGCGATGTTGGCGGTGGTGACGAGATACCAGTCGTCACTACGCGACAAGTTTTCGAGGTGGCTGCGATCACGTTCGGGTAACTGAGATTTTGATCTCTCAATTATGGTCTGTCTCGATGTCTTTGCCGTGCATATTTCGGATTGTAGCCTATACCGTCTGTCAGACAGGTATAAGCGGATCCTGTTGACAATGTTCTCAATCCTCTGTCTGCTCGTCTCGGGTTCCTTGCGCGGGTGAGTTGCTGGAGGTCTGTTCTCCTGATATGTGTATAGTATGTCGTCTTCTTCTACAGTCGGATGCTCTGGGTCTGATTCGTTCCGAAATGTGTCAAATGAATGACGCCTGTAGTTGGTTGGGGGCAGCTGAGGGGGCATTGGCAGGGCTCGCGGCTCGCACGCTGAGACTTGAGGTCTAGCTAATAGCGGAAGAAAGTCATTTCTGTCAGGTGGTAGGTCTGGAGAGTCGAAAAAGCTTACACGTCGGCTTTTAGGTCGACTTAGATCAGTAGAGTAATACGCATCGTCATTGAAGGTTGCGAGGGATTCGCCATCGTATGGCAGATACCTGACCATTCTGGGTGACTTATTCTTGCTTTTCAAGATATCGTGTGCATGTCTAACCTTTGCGGCTCAGACAGAGAAGACAATGATATTGCAAGAGGACTGGAGGATGGATGGAAAAGATCTTAGGGTTTAGGATGGTTGTGTGGGCAGCATTCTTGTAGATCTTCGTTTTGCGGCACCAGCTGGGTGGGCATAGCCAGATTCCTTGGGCAGATGTCGGAGAACTATGATGCATTGTAATTGGAAGGCACGATTGCCATCTACTTTCGGTATGCGCTCTGAATACCTACCTAGAAAGAGAGGGATTGCAGTCAGCAGCTGCACTCGGGGCTACAACAGGTGCTCCGCCTTTGATCAACCCTCACCTCATCATGTTAAATATTGATCCGTATCTTTTACTGTCGTTCTAATCTGTGTTTCAGCTATAGTGATAATTCTAATCCAGGCTTGATCTTTCTGCAATGCCTAGACTATGCCCGACCTTGAGCCCAGGGATTGTGGTCAATATACCCTGCACATCCCAATAAATCGTCGCAGCCGTACATATAGTTATCTGACCTCAATCATGTATTCATTCCCTTGAATAACACGCTAAGTAGCTAATCTCATTCTTGTTTTCTCATTCTCTGCCCTCTCCAATGCCTGCAAGCTTGCCCACGCGAGAAAAGACAAAAGAATCACGAAAACACAGGATGAAAAGAGGAAAGGGTGTAGAGATACCCAGATCCACCACCGCGGGTATGAGCAGCTTTCAAAGGTAGCCATCTCTGCGGTTTTTACCTGAATCTTTTTAAGGCCGCGCACTCCTCACCCCTGCTCGATTAGTAATACGTAGCTCGGCCTCAGCCTGGGCTCTTCCGCTCTCCTTGCGTCTTGTATGGCTCTGGTAGCACTCTTGGCTCGGAACGCACAAAACTTGTACAGATCCGTACCTCAGGGCATGGATTGCATTTTGACCATTCTTCTATTTGGGAACGTTAGGGCAAGGATCGCGAGTATTGGGCCACCATCTCTGCCATGGAGCCAATACACACAACATACATGAAATAAGGGGTAGCTTGGCTCTTGCATTGTGATTTCTTGAATTCCGTCGTAGCGCGATCCGAATGTTGGCAACTTCGAGTTGTTTCGAGATGTGCCTTGGCCGAATCTTCTGCTCAGAAGTCATTTTATCGAACAGTCTCTGGCTTTATGTGTCACGGTATATACACTCACTAGTGATGCGTAGCAGGCTCTGATGAAGCAAAGTGATAATAATATTAATCTAATCTATCTCAATAAAGGTAAGGGCGATCAAGTGAGGTATATATAGTAATCGCCAGGGGCCGAGTTCGCCACCCCCTACTCCGGGCCTACTTGGGTCCAGGAGTGCCACTCACCTCAACATTATGGGTTTTGAATAAATCTTCATATTCAATACTCGGCGCTGCACCCAGCAAGCTTCACCGTTAGTGTTTACTCGTACCATAAGCTCTTCGAAACGGCTCCACTATACTTGGCTGTATGGCTAGTGAGCGAGGGTAACTATCGTCCACCGATGCCAACA
Organism: Xylariaceae sp. FL0255; assembly: GCA_022578795.1. NCBI lineage: Eukaryota > Fungi > Ascomycota > Sordariomycetes > Xylariales > Xylariaceae > Xylariaceae sp. FL0255. The sequence continues at coordinate 134,433 of MU388898.1, forward strand.
ATACGGCACAGACATAAATAATTTTGACCCTATCAACACATTGGAATGGGGTTGACAACTGGGGGTCACGTGATCACTAGTCTTATGTATAATAGTTTCAATTTGCATTGAGTTAGGTCAGAAACAGACATGCGTTTTCCCTTCTTCAATTTTGACCCCTTTGGGGTCATTTAAGCCCTATTGAGTGTGGTCCTGTACGTGATCATCCAGTAGGCAATAGGTCTCGAGAACTGCAGCTTCGCTGCAGTTAGTTGTAGTTGAGTTGTGGTTCTCGAGCTCTATTTCAACATCAATTCATTTATATAAAGCGCAAATTCAATCCGGGTTTGCTCTCTCAGCTCCAACACCCGCACGCATGACAACTTGAGAAAAGGCGAAGCGAATGCAAAGTACCTAGGTCGGCATGATTTAGAGGGATAGTGATGCCAAGACTCCAGGGTAGACGCTGGCCCCTATTTGATTCGGACACTACTGATATGTACTCTACTCTCCTTCGAGACGGATGCAGGCGCTAGGAATGCCGCAAACAAGTCGGTAGACCCTTTATGCCAAGGGGATTTCTCCAGGTAATTCTACTCGGGACAGGGTCAGCTGGAGCGCCGCGCCAAGCATGCAATTTCCTCTGTAGGCCTCTGGATAGTGGGATGTCGGAAAAAAGGCACTTAGTATCGACCGCTCCCTCTTTATATCCTCACACTTCTCGCTCTCAATCTATCGGTTGAGATCGAAAATCTTGATAGATGCTAGTATTTACTCCTCTATATTTCTTATGTACAGGCCGTATAGTGGGAGAATAATTTATCGAGGGCGGCAACATAAATCCGGATATATGTTTCTATAGAGTTATACTTGTCGTCGACTAGGGATTTTTTGGCGATTGCATAGACTATCTCTTCCCGTCTACATAGTAACTGGATATATCAAACTTTAAGACACAACACCTATACTACTATATCGTCAATTATGATCCAGGCTATTCAGGGATCTAGTGTCGATACACGAGCAAGACCGTGTCAACTACGACATCATGTTCCTTAAATACGAAATATAGCTTCACAGTAATCCAGTGATAGTATTCATGCTTGCTTCAGAAAAGAAAAATCAATGCTTTGGGGTATCTAAGAGAAGGCTATAGGCCTTCTTCTCCCATCCAGGGCTATACTTCATCTCACGGTCCTCTGTGTGTCCCTTTGGTGTCCGACCATCTACTTGGCAACGACCGACAACTCTCCACAATGAAAACGGGCCTCGTATTATCCTTCGCTCATCTTCTTGTCACGATCCTCATGCTGGTCTTTCGTCCATCGCGTCTTGGCCTTCTCTGCGGTGGCGGCAGCGGCTGCAGCAGCCTCGGCCGCGGCCTGCTTCTCTTGTTGCTTGCGCTCACGCTCCGCCTGGGCCTGGAGCTTATCGGCCATCTGCTGCGTCCGGATGCAGGTGCCGCAGGGGTAGCCGTTCAGGGTGGGTATTCCGTGATCAGGACAAAAGATCTGGTGGTTGACACACAGATCCCCAACCATTCGGCAGTTGGTGCCAAACACCTTAGCACCAGAGCAGTGGTGCGTGACAGCACCTTTTCTTGATGGACCTTTGCCTTTGGCCATGTCTGCAGGTCTTCGACTACGGGACAATCATGTTAGACCCAAGACTAACAAAACAAAATCGAGTTGCCGAAAGATGTAACGATGAGATGATGAGATGTATATACATACCGTTGAAGGTCACGCGTCGGTACTTGTTGGTTGGGTGGTGTAGATAGACAGATGGTGATGCAGCTGACGACGAGCTTATGCTTCTTTTGCTCGGATAGGTTGCTGAATACGTGAGCGTTAGACAGGCAGATAACGGTGGAAGCTTTCAGGAATGGGTGTCCTACATGAAGAAGGTTCTTGTGCAATAACAGATAGGATATCTGTTGACTGACTATGCGGCAGCAGGAATGTCTGTTGAGTATGATCTTCCTATAGATCGGGTTATGGAAGAAAGTAATGTGAGTTAGGTGGAAGGGATGGAAGGTCTCATGCACACACTTATGTAGAGAAATCAAATGGGGAACTATCGCAACATCACTCAAATTGTGTAGATACAGTATGGCCTGTGAATCATCCTTACTTCCTACAGGTCAGGTGAAAGTGCCAATAGGTCTATTCATTCAGCGCATCAGGTCGCCTACCCGTTTGCTACTTCTATTTTCGACCAATGAGGTCGATGATAGATTCATCTTCCATGTGATTCAGAGCTTGGTCCGTTCGCTCAACCAAGTGGTAGATAATAGAGTATTGTATCCATGAGTCACGGACCACTGGGATTAGTCGTTCTAAGGGCACTATATGCTGGCACGAAGGACTATTCTGTTGCCAATAGGGGAGATGTGAGATCAATGAGCAAGCTGGATATTGTTGTTCTAATGATCAGCACCCTGGAAACTCTATGGTGTGACTTATCTCCAAATTTCTATAGTCTTATTGCTCATGGTCCTGAATTTGTTTGACTTGTGCATTGCAGTAGACTTGGGAACTATAGTCTCTTATCTTTGGTACTGAACCCAAAATCTTCACAACAGTATCAGTGAATCCCATTTTCCTGTCCATTCTCGAGTCATAGTAGTTCTGCGATTGGTCTAGGGTTTTGATTGCGATCATGCATCAAGCGAGTTTGAGATGCTTGGATAGTCAAGTCGGGCTGATCAATACAACCCCAGCCACACGCTTGAATCAGTGTTTCTCCAAAGAAATCCACGGAGATAGGTACTTTGTATGAACCATTAGAATGGATTGACATGATAGTACGGCAATTATAACATTGTTCCCTCTATTCTCATTGAACCTTAAGGATTCGAGGACAAACAGAGCATGCCTTTGTCTAAGAGATCGACCCGATCACGAATTTCATGTGATCTCCATTACTTGCAAACACCTAAGGCTCGCGGCTGACAGACCGACTTATACACTTGCACAGTCATATCGGGTCAGGGGGCAAAGGACACTGAATGTCCGTGCCCCACTATCGTCAATTGTTTGCTCCCCCTTTTCAGCCCTACCAGCCCTACCAGATCGACCTCGGCACTAAGTCATGGGTCAATAAACACATGTTCTTCTGTTGAATGCCTGCAGTGCAATAATTGATTGTCAATACCATTGAGTCATCCGCTTGGTGGGTCCAACGGCCCAGCGCACCTTCCACGCGGAAGCACAATCCTCTACCAATGTCCCCCCCACGTCTATAATTCCACTCCCACCTTGTCTGCTACTTCCTATCTTCTTAACCTTTTCCCTCGGCCACCAAAAATCCACCAAGCACATCTCTCTAACCTTCCTCGACTTATTTCTGGAGACTGCGCAGCACTCCAGTCGCAGTCACTAGGTGAATACGAGGTATCTGCTCATCTACCACTACAGCTGCTCAAGCCTTCCCATCTAGTAATTCCTTTGACCTAAGGCACTCAAATATTATCTTCAGTTGTCGATCCTCACAATATCTTTCTTCTCTTTCCATTTCGCTTCTCTATCTATCGATTCCCACCTGATCGCCACCTCAGGTTCCAGTGTCTTTGTTCAAACAAAGACCATTCATTCCCTTCACTCTCTAGTTTGGCACTCAACTTCTACCTAAACAGTAGGAGAGAACAATCAGCTCACTCCTCCTCCACCAGTTAAAGAGTGTATCCGGATCGTCTACTCAGAAGCTGTCCCCTTGCCTGAGGCAACAGCAACACCAGCACACAGACGACGCATGACCAGCATCATGAAGAGATCAGTCTCCTTCGACTTCGCCCAAAAGCGAATGCAAAGCTTTTGCCGAAAGCTCTTCAGCAGCCCATCAAGTAAGTACCTAAATCTTTTTGGTGACACAAGAGCATTGGCTCACATTATCTGGATCAGGCTCTCGAGCGAGCTCTCGCGAATATCAACTGGGTGACAAAAGAAATCGAGGCGAATTTGATTCATCCCTCGATAGTAGTCCTTCTCCACCACAGCAACCATCTTCTCCGACACAACAGCCATCAACTTCTGCGACTCAACAGCCACCATCTCCTCCGACAGAACCATCACTATCTCCTCCACCACAACCACCATCTTCTCTGACACAACTACCAAGTCATTCGGAAGTCCTACACGTAAACAAGATCCGCAAGACAGACATTGACTGGAAATCACTCTTCAGAGCCATCAAAGAGAAACGATGGACAGAGCTTCCACGCGGAGTAGATATCTCTGCTCTAGACGGCGACTCTCAGGACCCATCTGAAGAATGGCTGCGAGATTGTCTGGGGAAGTATTACCTTCAACATTACCTCCAACATTTGGATTCGGTAGTGGAACACCAAATACAGTATGCCTTGGGCTATATCACGGGAGAGGGTAGCCTTGACGGTGACTCTGGGTGTCCAAATGATTCCGGCTATTGCTCAAATGCGTCACAACCACCCTCTGTCGGCGCCAGCCGAAATCCTTCATCACAGTCTCATGATGCCCCATCAAACCAGCTTCCCTCGTCGCAACGCAGCTTGCCATCTGGAGGCTCACAAGCGACCACGCTTATTGATTCTGATCCGGATACCACGCTTAAATTCGATAGCTCTATGCTATTGCCTACCGATCTTCCGGTATCAGCTTCTAAGAAAGACATCTCTTTGTCGGAGAATCCTTCAAACTACTCTTCTGAACCACATGATACAGCCTCTTTAGTCCTAGCACCAAACTCGCGCAAAGACAACCACAGCCTTCCTGGCTCAATTCCGGCTCCGAAGAGGGAAGGGACAGATACCGCCGAGAATAAGTCACGTCGAAGCTCTCCTTCAAAGCTTGATATTATACAAGAGACTTCTGAGAACTACACATATCAATCGGAACTGGATCGCACCCAAGAAGATGTCGAGCAGGTATTGATCACAGCATATGCACAGTCAGATTCCTCCATGTTGGGTGGTGAAGATTTCACGAAACGTGTTTTTGCTGCAGTAAATGCAGACATTGTCAGGATCATGGAAGAGGCATCTGGACGAAAGCTTTCATCAAGAAGCACGTCATCCTCATCAAACTCAGCAGACTCGTCACTTCTAGTTGCAAATCTACCCAGTAAGACAATCGTCGTCACCCAAGTTGATGGCATTTCCGACACCGCATCTCCCACACCAATCCAGAGCCAGGATATATCCATCAGTGCTATTGACGTAGATCGGAGCACGTCAACTACACCACAGTTAGCTGACGAGGAGACTGTCACTCCTCCTGTCACTGGGGAAGATATTTCAGCTGAGATGGCTTCGGACGAGGATGAAGACCTTCCTGGCACCCTCGGTTCAAGCCATCAGGACGATAAAGCAGAGATTCCCCTCACGACCGACAATCTTGCTCAGGTCTCGGGCTCACACAACACTGCAGTATCTACCTCCTCAAGTGCATGCTCCTCTCTACCATCAACTGTGGCGAACGACCAAGAGCCATACGACTCAATCATTTGGCGAGCTGCTGCAGAAGTTCAGAAGACATTCCATTCAACAAAACCCGATGAGTATATCTCTTTTCAAAAACTAGGGAGTGGTGGGAACAATCGTGTCTTTGGCTTCACTGTTCATCGTAAGATCGCCAAGACGGCTAAGGATGAGCAGGATAACCAATCTGACAACGACAATACAAACCAGCAAAAATTGTATTGGGGCACAGGTGTTGTGACAGTAGAAGAAGCTCCTGATTGGTATACCGAGCTGCGCAGCGATTGGGAACCAGTTGAACATTACATTTTCCGAACCTCTCCTAGGTCTGATGAGCCCTTCAGCGCTGTTTTAGAATGCGCCTCTCCCTTGCGCCCTGGCAAGGAACTACCACATCAAGACCATCTCGTCGCGAACTGTCAATTTGTCAAAGCTCATACCACCATACCAACCCCTCGAGTCCTATGCTTTGACGAGACGAACCAAAATATTCTTGGTCACTCTTATATGATTCAAGAGCGCGTTTCCGGAGAGATGCTCACATGGTCCTATATCAAACTTACTTATGAAGCACGATGTGCATTGGCCAGGGAGATCGGTGGTATCTACCGCAGCATGATCAATACGAGAAGCAACCTACCTGGCCGTGTGTTTCTATCGAAAGAAGACTCACAGAGTAACCCCATGAGCTTCAGAGTTCGACCGCCATACCCAACATTCCCAATCCTCACCACACCGTTCAGCGATAAGCCTACAACTCTATCCGTGAAAGATATGTTTTTCCAGGCTATAGAATCTTCGCGAGAGATGTATCTCCCCCCTATTGAAACCCGCAAACCGTGCGATCTATATTTCGACGAGACCTGGGATGATTTGAAAAAGCTCGTTGAAGAAATGGAGGATGATGGTTGGTTCGACAATGTGTCTTACACACTGTCTCACGGCGATTTATATCCCCGTAACATCATGATCGATCGTTCCCGTGGCCCTGGCCGCCCCTTGGTTTCAGGTGTGATCGACTGGGACTTCGCACAACTTGCACCAGCTTTTGTTGCCTGTGAGCCTCCGTTTTGGCTCTGGGGCTGGCAAGACGGCTCTCTCGATGACGGTTGGTACGATGAGGAACGAGAGATGACGACCGAGGAAATATTGAAGGCCCAAAATCCAGAGACGGAAGAAGGTTGTCACTTAAAGAAGATGTTTGAGGAGGCTGCTGGCGAGTACTATCTTCGATTTGCTCACTCGCCAGTCTACCAATTAGCCCGACGTCTTTACTTCTTGGTCATGCAAGGCCCAAGCACCAGCTGGTATATGGACGAGATGGATGATCTATACAAAAAGTGGACAGCTATTCGACAGGACCTCACGGATCATAACAGTGCCACCAGCCTGAAGTAAATAAAATTCGGACTGTAGTGTTAAGAGAGAATAGGACAGAATGAAGTAGCCTCTACTCTAGAATTATTCGTGTTTTTTTGTGTTACTTCAGCTGTGATGTCTGCATGATGTAGTTGTCTTTCATAACTTTCTAAGTAAATGCTCACTTTATCGCTGGTCTTTAGGGTGAGCCTTGGCTGTCAGTTTTTTTGTACATTATGTTTATTTTGAAATGGAGAACATAGAGTCGCAGCAAGAACACATTATTATTGCCATCAACTTTATTGTAGTGTTTGACTTGCGGCCTCCCATGGTGCTTATCAATCCTTCATATCGTCATAAATAAGCATTGGACATTTAGAACTCCTTGTTGACCTCCTGGTTGACCTCATTGTCAACAAACTTGTTGATTGAACTATCCGCTCCCTGGGGAATGCCGGTATCACTCGCGAACTTGTCGACCTCTGTAACGCGCGAGTCGGCGTTAGCGTTTCTAAAAAGAGGGGAAGACGGCACAGCGGTAGATGGAGGAACGACGTACCTGAGTTAACCGCGTTGTCGGCAAACGAGTCGAAGCCACTGTTATTGCTGCTGTCCTGATTTTGGTTGCTCTGGTTGCCCTGGCTCTGCTGGTTCTGGTTGCCTTGATTGTCTTGGTAGTTTTGGTTGTTCTGGTTGCCTTGGTTCATCTCGCCCTCGGCGAAGTTTTCGGCTTCGTTGACAAAGTTATCCATGATGAGCTAGTGTGGAGCGATGGCAGGAAGCCAAGACAGTCGTTCGTCGAATTGTACTGGATGGAGGGGAATTCAGGTGAGGAATTGGTAGTTCGAACAAAACGAAGCTCAGGGCGGGGCCTTGGCGCTTTTTATACATGTAGCTGTCTAAAGCCAAGACCATAGCTTGCTGCTGACCCCTCGCAGCTTACCTCTTGCGTCATATTGTCTTGGAGCTAAAGCTATGGAACACGCTAGTCTATGATATCACTGGCTCGTTGCTAGTTGTCATATCGATAAAGGCAACAACGCTTTCGATCTCCTATTCTTTACGATGGATTTATTAGATGTTGATAAGAAACAAGGACATTAAATCAAGATACAGCAAGGTCGGTTCGGAACACGGACAAAGGGTGGGGTTTGAGCGCCCCGGTCGGAACGGTTGTGACGTCAGTTTACGATAGAAATGCTTCCCAGACTTGATATTCTGCATTCTGTAAGATCGCAATATAGGGAGATCCTGGGAAAACACGTGTCAAAGGATTAAGCTTGGCCAATGGAAGCTGTACGATATGTCTCTCTTGATCAAAGTTGGGCACAGGGAGTAATAGACAAATAGGATCATGATTAGAAGCCCCCAATAGGCTAAGACCTTGAATCTGGAGGATCCGCATCGAGGTTTCACCGTCTTTAAACATTAGTGTCTTAAAATTTTCAAGAAGTAGTTTGTGACCTCCTGGTAGACTTGATTTAGAAACCTATTACTTTGCATATTATAGTCCAATAAAAGTCCATCTCTATTCTTTTAATTGTCACTAGCGAAAGAGCAGAAAATGCATTTTCTGAGCGGGGAGACGGGCCAGGCCTAGGTTGGGTAGTGAGCAGCCACAGATCCAAGCCACACATCGCCGGGTCATGTGGCTCAGGTGATTTGAAGTCAGGTTGGACCCGTGAAGCTTCCATCATAGCCCGAATGAAGCCGGAGCCCCACGTTTCATTATCACGGGTGCCTTTTGTCACTTGACTCACTGCCTCACCTCAACATCGAAAGCTTTCTATTTCTATGAGCTACAAACGTCTTTCTCCCAGGTCATTCACCGTACTAATCTACTGCTCTTGCCAAGACCATCAAAATGGAATACCCAGACGTGCCGTCTCCGTCACCCCCGGCATCTCCAATCTTGGATAGGCCAGCCTCCCCCGAGCTCCCTCTCACCATGACCGCATCAACGGTGCTCACATCGCTGCCCCGAGATGCCAGCTCAGCGCTGGCCAGCGCTGGAGGTTTCGACCAGGAGAAAGTCATAGTGCGATTTAAGGCCGTGGGATCGGCACCTCAGCTCAAGCGAGACGTCCGCAAGATCAGCGCTACACAGAAATTCGAGACTGTTGTATCGCACCTGCGCAAGGCTCTCGCTCTCAAGACCACCGATGGTTTGTTTCTCTACGTGAACAGCGCTTTTGCTCCTGCCCTTGACGAAGTCGTCGGCAATCTACATCGGGTACGTTTCTAACAAACAAGCTCTTAATGATAGCTGCCTGGAGGCATGTCACAAGCGAGCCGCCGCGACTAATGCGAACGTGTAGTGTTTCAAAGACTCTAACGACCAACTAATCGTTGTCTATTCAATATCACCTGCATTTGGGTGAAGATATTTCGCTGTTTAATATTTGACAGCAGTCTGCGCTACTTTCGAGGTATCCATCTAACTCCCGCCAATGTCCAACTCCGCTAGCTCTGAAACGACGACCCTGAATGGTCGAACAGACCATCTGAAATCAAACTACCAACCCTTGAAAGATTATGAAGGACCCATGTAGATGAAGATCGGACTATAGCTTTTCGGTTTCCTTCTCAAATGCCTCGAGCTCTTCACGGGCAATTGGATATGTGTGCTCCGGAGCTGGGTATTGCCGGCTCTTCACCTCGTCTCGATATGATTCAATAGCCCGGAGGCTCTCTGACCACACATTTCCGTACTGCTTGACGAATTTGGGGAGGAAGCGTCCGGGAGGGAAGTACCCAGACATGTCAACCTGCACGAGAACCTGACCCGAGCATCCATTTCCAGCTCCTATGCCAATTGTGGGAATAGAGAGTTTCTTTGTGATGATGGTAGCCACTTCAGCCGGAACGGCCTCGAGTACGACGGCAAAACTCCCGGCTTCTTGCACAGCGAGTGCATCTTCTAACACTTCCAAGGCACCTGTGGACGTCTTGCCCTGAACCCGGAACCCACCCAGAGCATTTTGACGTTGAGGGGTGAGCCCGACATGAGCCACAACAGGAATGCCGGCTTGTGTGATCTTCCGGATAGTCGGAGCCATTTCTTTCCCACCTTCAAGCTTGATGCCTTGAACGCGACCCTCTTTAATGAATCGTATAGCGGTGGCCAGTGCTTGCTCAGGCGAAATCTCGTAAGAACCCATGGGCAAGTCACCGATCTAGAACAGATTAATGCAAGTCCTTGGGTGGGGTAACTGTTTTTCACTTACTGTGAACGCGCCTTTCGTGGCACGCGCAACCGATTTGCAATGCAGAAGCATGTCATTAACGAGAACCTCGCTTGTGTCTTCCATCCCTAACGCGACCATGGCCAAGCTGTCGCCCACTAGGATCATATCCATCCCTGCAGCGTCGGCGACATGCGCGCTGGGGAAATCATGCGCCGTCACCATTGTGATGGGATCACCCTTCTTGTGCATGGCGCGAAGACTTCCCATGGTAATCTTCTTCCTCGGAGGCCCCGAAGAGGCACCCAGGGGGGAGTGTGAACTCCATCTTTGCTGTTGGTGGGAGCGCTGCTGCAGGAGCGACGACAAGGGTCTAGTAGCGGCAGTTGAGGTCGCATTTAACCTCATGCCCCGATATAGCAATAAGGCACATGACCTTGAGCAAGCTGCCATCTTGATGCACACTCGATTGGGCAAGGGGTGGGGATTTGTGATTGGGGAAAAGGTGAAAATGAGACTTCACTCGACGGTTGATTGTGTTCTTGTCAATGAATGTGAGAAAATTTTGATTGTGGCCATTTCGCTTGGTCGGTCTCTTTTTATTCCTTACTCATGATGGTTTTTGCTGCGTACAAATGAGTCTCACCACTTGCTGGTTCACTGGCTTTGCCGGATTTGGTCGGTGGTTTTGCGCCCCTCTAAAAATTGATGACTGTTCTCTCCGACCCTTTTAAAAATCCCGAGGCATTCGGTTATTGGGTCGGTTTGTATTGTGGCTCAAGCGATCTCCTTCGCCACTTGCACCAGCCCCAATCCCCGAATGGATTCCATTCGCCCAGAGGGCTGTGCCCGAGAACATGGCGCGGAAAACATGGCTCGATATGGCCTGACATGTGGCTTGATCAGACTATTGCCACCTGCAGCCGGCCCGCTTCCGTCCAACTGGAAACTGGGGTACTTCACCTTCGACCCTCGAAGATGTTACTTTCGATACATCCTAAATTCATACAATTTATCAAATTAAGGGCGATATCATCCCTGCCAATCAGAACTCGGCTAATACCGCGTCGCTATGCGAATCTGTCGATACCAAGTTCTAGATTCGAGAGGTTCTTCCGAGCGTGGACATTGCTTCAGGGATAAAAGCTGGAGTTAAACTATAACCGATTCCCCGCCGGGACATGCACGGGTTATGCGCGGGCTAAGAATCAACGCGATATTCCTGCTAGGCTTCCGATTTAACAACTAGCGATTGGTATTTTTCAGTGTCCAACTTTTTCTTTCGGCCGGCGATCTACCCCGGATGGATTCATTATGCAAACCATGCGGCGTTAAGAGAGTGCCAGTTGCTATGACTGGTGTACTTGAACCTCGAGGGGATTCTCAACAACGATGTCATCGCTGCATGATTGCTTGATGAGAACTCAATGCTCGTGTGCTGAGCAAAAATCAGGAATCTGGCACGATGCGATGATGCGGCATACCACCGGGCACTCGACCAACGTCAAAAGATCAACGACGGTAGATGCATCGAGATGTCTTCCATATTAACTCCGGTTTGATATTCTATTTCGCAGGCTTGAGTGATCCAGTCACACGCTAATGAGCAAGGGTATTGCATGGGATGGCACGCGTTTCGTACTCATAAGGCCCGTCTGTACGAGTATAAAGGTACAAGGCCTGAGTGATCTCAGTGCTCCAAAGAATCTCTGATTATCTCATTATCCAACGCGAATCAATACCTCCCTCCTTATACTACAGGTTCAATACAAAGACAAAGGTCAGAAGCCATGCCGCCCAACGCAGCTGCCTACAATCCGGCTTTGGGCAAGGCTCTCGAGGTTCGCGAGCAGCCTTACGTGGAACCAAAAGATCGCGAGTTAGTCATTACCAACCGGGCAGTCTCGCTCAATCCGTGCGACTTTGCCATGCGAGATCTTGGTCCCGCTATCTTTCCTGGCATCACATATCCTTGTTTCGGCGGCGAAGATGTCGCAGGCGAGGTCATAGCCGTGGGCCGCGCCGTAACGCGCTTTAAAGTTGGCGACCGCGTCATTGCCCTTGCTCTCGCAGGATTTCAGAAATACCCTATTCTACAAGAGCATAACACGACGAAGATCCCCGATTCCATGTCCTTCGAGGAGGCATGTGTCCTTCCTCTCTGTCTATGCACCGCGGCGGCCTGTTTGTTCTACAAGGACCATATGGGGCTTGAAATACCATCCAACACCACTGCAGCAAAACCGACAGGCAAGACAATTCTGATCTGGGGTGGCTCAACCAGCGTCGGCACCAACGCAATCCAAATGAGCGTCGCAGCGGGATACGAGGTTGTTGCTACCTCCTCGCCGCATAACTTCGAGTACGTCAGGTCTCTCGGCGCCAGCGCCGTCTTCGACTACCGGAGCGACACCATCGTACCGGATCTCATCGACTCCCTGCGTGGTAAGATTATGATAGGCTGTATGGCGATCGGCAACATCGGGGCCCCCATGGCATACGAGGATGTAGTCGAGAAGTGCGTAGCTGTCATGAAACAAGTTGAAGGTCGCAGGTTCATGATGACATTCAAGCCTGTGACTTCGTTTCCCGGAGGCGTAGACGCCCGGTTCACTACTGCCACGTTGTTGCGGTCAGATGTGGAGCTCGGACAAGCTGTCTGGGACTGGCTGAGTCGCGGATTGGCTGCGGGGACTTATCGCGCACTGCCTAAGGCGGATATTGTCGGGCAAGGCTTAGAGGGTATCCAGCCGAGCTTGGATATCTTACGTGATGGTGTCTCTGCTAGGAAGCTAGTTGTCACTCTTTAATGGGGTTGTTGATGACAGAAAGAAGTGAATTTTGACTATCACTTATATAGTTTTTTATTTTTTTTTCTGAATCATACCATTTATACGCACGTCCGTACCTCACTACTCTACCGAATTCGCTTCTAACAAAGAGCGACATCCCCAACTTACAACGGCTTAATTTTCAGAGACTTAGTGTGCTTGATAAAGCCTTTATCCTCATGGAACTTTCTCCATAGTCCCATTCTCCGACTTTAGCCTTGATGATTATCAAAACCCCAAAGCAACTACTTTAAATGGGACTGGAGTTAATATGTGATTTCCAGTTTTACGGAATAAAAATAATTACAACTCGAGTTTTCATCTAAATTCTTCACAGTGCGACTTCTATTTGAGAAAACGGTCTTTGTGCATTACATGCCTGCGTCCCGGAAGCGGGCCTTTCTGAGCAAGGGAACAAAGGCAGACCATGTCAGGCCCAAGAATCATGATCAGTTTGCGTGAGATGATCTCTTCGGAGATGTCGCCAGACCAACGAAAACCTACAGCAGCAACAGCGATGCCTTGCAACACGACCAGGCTAGGGCATTAAGTACTAGGTACATCACCTCCTATTCTTACATGCAGCAAGAGGTCCAGCAGTATGGCCGACGATATCGAAGACTTGAATGAATATCGGGATGGCGGTCTCGCTCCTCTTGCGATAGGCGATGTCATCGCCAATCGCTTCGAAATTATCCATAAGCTCGGACACGGGGGCATTGCAACTGTCTGGTTATGCTGGGAAATCGCGACTAGAAAATGGTGTGCGGTCAAGGTGAATTCGGCAGAGATGTCGGTACCTGACTGTGGTGACCTAAAAGCGATTAAGTTGATCAAAGAGAACGGAATCGATTTGAAGCAGCTTGACGAGAACCACATATTCATGCCCCTCGAGACGTTTTGGCACGCATCATATAATGGAGAACATTTATGCACTGTCATGCCGGTGCTTGGACCTAGATTATACGAGTGGCGGCAGCAAGACGTCAGAGAAAACCCCGATCGGATCAATAAGATATGCCATCAGGTCGTTAAAGGCTTGGGGTTCTTACACGATAATGGCATCTGCCATGGTGATTTCAGGCCACAGAATATCCTCATGAAGCTGAAGCCCAACGCGCTAGACGTTTTGTCAAAGAAGGATATGGTCACGATGCTCGGCGACCCACGCAGAGTGCCAGTATATAGCAACGAGAGTTACGAGCAAACACCCGAGATGCCACCATTCGTAACAGCACCCGCGTCATGGTACCACTGGCGTAATGTGGTGACGGACGAGATTGCGATTGTCGATTTCGGGGAAGTGTACTCACCGAAAGACCCACCACCACATTATGGAATCCCAATGAAGTATTCAAGTCCGGAAATACTGTTCAATGGCAAGTCATCAGGCTTTGCTAGTGACGTATGGTCTCTGGCTGTAACTTTACTTGAGTTGCGGTTAGACAATTACAGCAACAATGCTCCGTGCGCAATCCTCCGCGACATGGAAAGGTTCATTGGCCCAATTCCTAAGCATTACCGTCTCGGCGCGAAAAGGCTTCTCGCTGAGGAGTTTGGCATTAATAAAGATCAAGAACCAGCGCTCTATGAGCTGGGCTCAGATGACGAGAACGAGATGTTGATGGGCTCTGTGGATGCTATCTTGGACAAGCACGAGGAAAGAGAATACAGGAACACCGACGCTTTCTCGGACCGACTAGAGAAGAAGCTCGCTTCAGAACAGCGGTACTATGGCGAGGACGAACATGACGGCCACGGCAAGAAGAAACGGACACCGTATATTGTCAAATACTATCTACCTCACGAGGAGGTCCGGGTGTTGGGGGGATTGCTCCACAAGATGCTCAAGTACGATCCAAGCGAGAGGATATCAGTTTCAGAAGTCTTGCGACATCCGTGGTTTAAGAATCGAAATATACCAAAGCCAGTAGAGCGCTGGAAGTTGCTACTTATGATATATCTGTTTTTCGTATGCTTCTTCATGATCTGGCTATTATGCGTACTGATCGGGACGCATAGAGACAGAGCGCGAAGAAATAATGGGGGTTTGGAGCCTGGTACTTTGACTGTAATATATCTAGACCCTTCGATATAATTATTAAGCAAGACATTTTTCAATCGCAGTAGAGGTTGTGCAGAGGAACAGATGGTTTGTACTTTCTATGCAGTAAATATCATTAAACTGCCTTATTTCGTCATTCAGGGTTCATTAAGTATTAAGAATAACTCTAAAACAATCAGATCACTCGAAACTTGGCGTATGTCTCCCGAACAGCCTTTCTAGCTCCTATTCTATCCAGCCACTCCCTCAGCACAGGGTAATCGCTCAAGTCGAGTAGTTCCCTAGGAGCCACTATAGTGACAAGATGGAAACCTCCAAGGAAACTCAAGTCCGCGTACGATATACGGTTGCCCACCAGCCACGGCTCTCCTCCGTTTTTCTTTTTGTCGGACAAGACGCTTTCCAGCACGGCTGCGACTCGTTTGGTCTCCTTGATGAAGCGCGCAACAGCATCTGGATTCGGATCATCGCTGAATCGCAGGAAGTAGACTACATTCTCGAAACAGGGTCCTTGTCCTGAGATCTGATATGCTAGATATTGCTTTGCGTGATAATCTGCAACTGGGTTAGTCGCGCAGAGCCTGTTCCCATTATCTGGAAATGGATTTGGAATTGATACAAAGAGACACGGTTGCCGAAAGACCAACCGCATAAAATATACTATAGGCTTGACAAAATGAATTGTGAACATGAGGTTAGAGTCGTACTGCTTGCGCTACGACAAATTGGTGGGGAAAGGGGGAGGCGAAGGGCGGGGCCGAACCGGGAGACGGGTATTGGAAACGCCACATAGAAACTCACTAATACCAAATATCAGCACAAGTTCAGTCGCTATAGCGCCTCGCAGGACTCTTAGCATACGAACCATTCATTCGAGCCTGGTCTAAATGATAAAGTCCGTGCTGTGTCATACTTCTCGACAAGATACTCCATGATAGGTCCAGACTCCCAGAGCGTTAATCCCGTGTTCGGATCGTGGATGGCGGGGAGGCGTCCGTTCGGATTGATCGCTGTGTACTCGGGACTTTTGACCTCCGTAGATTCCACGAGTTCGATTTCGTACGGTAACTTGAGCTCGCCTAAAATCACGGCGACTTTGCTTGGCTCTACGCCCCAATGGCCGTAGAGCTTGATGGGCTTCATTTTGGTTGAAGGCATGGTTCTTGTCGTGATTTCTGGCTCTGGACGTTCTGGAGTTAGGATCGAGTATAAATTCATTGTTAAAGTTGAGGCTGCATCGTGCTTTGGGACGTTGCTAGCGCGATCGAGGGGATAATGCCCAATCCTGTTGAGAGGGTATGTCTTTCACGATACTGTGTTCATTATGGAGTCGTCAAAGTCGTGGGCAACCCAATTGGTAAGCCGAAAAGGATTTTTATTCATGAAATATTTGCCCACCAAGAGTGGAGCAGCATTTGTGTATGTTAAAACTGGTTTAGCACCGGCTCCTTTCCTCTATTCGGTGTCTCTGCAGCGGCCCGAGTTATCAGCGAACATCGTGGAGCAGTTGTTTTTAAGTATTGATATGCATTTCTACGATTCCCTGCTTTGACCATTTGCGAAAATCTCAGCTGTGGGCCCCGTGCTAAGGGTTGCCGAGTCAAGAAGCCGTCCTCGAAGACCCTCCCTCACCATGTCTATCTTCGATCCAGTGATCGTCAGGGTATTCCCCAAACTTCAAGGATGCTTAATCAACTGGGTATATATATAGCTCAGACATGATCTGGATCGGATGACATCGAGTCAGCGCTTAAACCCGAGGCGCGCCAACACTGGGATATTTCGCTCAAAAAGGCCTCGTACCACGCATGCATCTGCTATAAGAGATGGTTTTTTGGTCCGCAAGGGCGATAATATTGCAGGGATCCTTGCATAAACTAGGGTCCTTCAGCGGCAGGGTCCTATCAAGAACCCTTGTAATTGGGGTAATTAACCCAGAACCGAATCGATGGGGACGAGGGGCTGGGTGTCTGCTTACTATTATAATGTTGGGGTTACGAGGGGTTTTCTACTCCAAATCTTGGCCGATACCTCAACAACCACATTGTCCTTGTTGTCTGAGCGTTACAATACATGATAGTGCATATTGGGCTTGGGAGGGATAACAACAGAAGAAGTTCAATACATGTTTGAAAATTCCAACGCCTAGTCCTTGCAAGGTTCTGACCCAACTTGAGCTGAACCTTGGGTCTTCCTTTTCTCATCGTCGGATCCAACAGGCTGGTTAGGTTTAAGCGAGATCCCCCCGGTTGGGAATGGAATTTTGCCCATCTTGGCGGAGACGGGATCGTAGCTCCTTGTCCGATCGGCTGGGTTTACTTTAACCTACAGCGGGTCATCAGACAGCCAAAAGGTTCAACGGATTATGTCGGCGTCGATGCAGTGCAAAGTTTCAGATCGTCGTCATAATTATTATCAAGGGATAATCATACAGTATAAACATACATGGTCTCGTGGGGGGCCATAATCACCCTTGTTAGGCAGGTAGAACAGAGCTGACCCAGATGGGGATATCCGCCTGGAATTCATGATTGAGATCCCAGTAGGATTCTGCGAACTCTTCTGTCTCAAACGTCATCATCGCGGGATCCGTCCAGGCTTCAAGACCAGCGTCTCCGTGGGGCGCTGTCGTTTCCACACTTCCCGTACCCACAGCGGCATCGGCGGCAAGCACCCGTTGGTCTGGTGTAGACGTGGCCGTGCCACCTATCCCGCTCTCATCTAGACTGCGGCATCCCTGCGGCCAGATCCTACCCATGGCTTTCAGGAAGCCGACGACAAGGCGCAACTGATGGCGGGCGATATTCAGTTGCCGCCCGGTGAACAAAACCATGATGGCCGCTAATAGCGTTAACGTGCCCGCTGCGGTCATGCAGATGGTAAAGGGCGAACGACGAAACGGCTGCACTGGAAGCACTAAGAGCCGTATCTGTGCTTCAATGGAGCGCAGACAGCGCTGTGTGTGGAGAATTTCAGAGTCCTTGGCCGGTAGGCGATCTGGTGGGTTGCTCAGGCAAGTTGATATGACTTCTAGTGAGTGAAATGGGAGCTTGGAGAAAGGGCGGTGAAGAGCGATCATATTCCTGCACATGATGCTTGTTACTATTTATGCATACCTAGCTAGGTTCGTATAGATAAGCAACAGCCTGCAGAGGTGTGTACTTACGCGTGCACAGCGAGCTGTGCTTGGAACATGAGCTCGTCCACGACACTGCCCTCGCTCAAGACTTCTCGTTTCGCCTTGGGAAGGAGCAAAAACCAACCGTCGGCGATGGCGTCGGCCTCAGCAATCACTTTGGCGGATGACCAATTGGAGGTCTCTGTGGGAACAGCAGAGAAAGCAAGGGCTAGGCTGCGCGTTGCTCCGATTAAGTAGGCGAACGAAGAGAAGCTTTGGGTTTCAGGGGCGAACTCTCGTAGGTCGAATTCTTCTAGAGACTTAGGGTGTGGTATAGACTATGTTACGTCTTAGTATTATGATTAGGGTATTGGTGAACATCCCGACTCGGACGAAGACAGCGGGGTGAGCCTCGCTCTCATACTTACGCCTGATTCGTACTCCTCTTCCTCGCAAGGAAGTTCGACATCAGTGTCTACTTCGCACAGAGGGAAAGTGTGAGATCGCATGATAGCGGCATAGTACGCATCGATGATGAAGACTTGCCACCAAGTCCTCCGATAGCACTCTCGAAGGACGTTGTCGCCTTGTGCGTTATTGGTTGCAAAATTCCGGCGGTTCATACCCAGATCAATGACGATCTTGATCGCGGCATCTATCTCCTCGCGTGACTTCTCTCTGTCACTGAGCCAATACAACGCGATGGAGTATAACAGATGAAATTGCGCGAGAAATGGATCAGGAGGGAGGTGTTGGGCGGTTGCAAGACCCTCCGCCACCTTTTCGCGTAGGGAAGATGAGACATCTTTGCAGGCATATAACGACCCTATGAAGCGCATTACTGCAATCACTAGGATGAGACTCTGCTGATAAGGAGCTTCCTCGTACGTGTGCTGCAGATGCTGCTGCGGCAAGACAGCCGGATGACAGCGATGAAAGTGTTTGTAGTACAGTTTGAGAAATGGGTCCCTTTCGACACTCGAGAAATGTATGTCTGGCGTCGGATCCGGCGTACCATAGAACGCGGCATTATGCTCGTCACTGGCCTCGGATTCGACAGACCACAGGCCCTTCTCCAACGACGGGACGGGGCGATGCACTGCATCCGGTTTTCCGCTCCCCTGGGACCAAGCTGGAGACTGCGATTCGGGACTTGTCTCGGGCGGCGACTCGCCAACTCCAGCTACTGCGGCCGCCGCGGAGCAATTGCGGCGAAATGCAGCCAGTCTCGCGCGGTCAAGACCTCCTCGCTTCGATTTAACATACTGGCATGTCCTATTTTCCTTGGTGCATCGTGAACAGACAGGTTGTTCAGCACCACACCGCACATGTCGCGATCGACAGGGGATACATGCCACTGAGACTCGATTGCCGTTCGTAGGTTTGGCTAGTTGCCCATTAGGTAATATCGCTTCCTGTTCCATGACAATTGCTTTATCAAATCAGCGATCAAAAAGAGATATCTCAGCTTTTCGTTCAATGAATTGCCCTGGCTTCGGTCCCGGTCAAATCCATCTGGGGTACGGAGTAGTGAGATGAGTTGACGACGGCAAATCGGGAAACCGGGTAACCGGGCATGAAGCGCCGGTTGTCCGTATCCGCCGTCAGCAGAAGCGCCAAGACCCTCTAGCTGACTCATAACTTCACCGTGCCATCGACTGAACAACGCTCATTAGGAGGATTTTCGCCGTGTTTGGATCTGTTGCTCGTAGGAAACTCAGCGGTGAGTTCCCGGCAATTGACGACAGTGTTCATCCACTTTCGTGACGACCTCGTAGCGAATTGGGACAATATGAGTGTCAATCGCCGCGCTAAACGAGATGGTAGCGCTCATGATTTGACGAAGAGGCGCGCATAGCTACATGATGGGCTGGTGACTCTTGATATAAAGAGTGAAGAATGTGCGCCGTCCAGGTAAGGTAATTGAGAGATCACCAGCTCCAACGACGAACAGCAACCTCTTTTACTCACATACAAACAGGTATCTTTTCAACCTTTCAATACTAATCAAAGCGACTATTCAAGATGTCCCAAAGAATCCTTGTAATTGGCTCAGGCTTCGCTGGCTTCTAGGCTGCGCTATCCGCCAAGGGTTTGATCAGCAAAAGCCAGGGTACGAATGCTAAAAACCGTGGACAAGATCGACACTGATCACAGCATCGTCGTGTTCATCGACTCGAAAGGCGCAAAGAAGACGTTGGAGT
Source organism: Xylariaceae sp. FL0255 (assembly GCA_022578795.1). NCBI lineage: Eukaryota > Fungi > Ascomycota > Sordariomycetes > Xylariales > Xylariaceae > Xylariaceae sp. FL0255. The sequence continues at coordinate 154,629 of MU388898.1, forward strand.
TCGACCGTCTGATCCTTGCAGCCGGCAGTTACGTGGTACACCCAGCCAGCGTGTCAGGCCTGAGCGAACATGCGTTCTCCGTCAATCATATCGAAGATGCGGTCAAGCCGGACACCCACCTCCATTTGTTGGCATCGCTTCCGGCGGGAACTCCAGGCCGTAACACAGTTGTCGTATGCGACGCCGGATTCACGGGAGTCGAAGTAGCTGCCGAGTTGCCGAAGCGTCTACGAGACATCCTCGGCGCCGAAGCGTCCGTCCGAGTGGTCGCTGTCGAGCGGTATGGCGATGTCGGACCGGATATGGGACCGGCTGCTCGTCCGTACATTCTCGAAGCATTTGCCAAACCAGGCGTTGAGACACGCCTGGGCTCTGCTGTTGTCGCTGTACGTGACAAAGGCGTGACGCTAGCTTCGGGTGAGCAAATCGAGACTCTCACCGCAGTGTGGACAGCTGGCGTTGAGGGAACTCCTCTCGTGAAGCAGATTCCAGGAGACACAGACTCGTCCGGGCGCATACACGTTGATCAGGACCTACGCTTGCCGACCGTCCCGTCTGTGTTAGTGGCAGGTGATGCCGCGCGCTACGGCTGATGAGTTGGGGCACTGCACCAAGATGTTATGCCAGCACGCAATGCCGCTCGGTAAGTTAGCTGGCTACAACGCTGCGCCTGAGATGCTAGAACTACCGTCACTCCCTTATTCCCAACTGACGATAGCGATGTGTCTTGATCTTGGCGAGTACGGAGCAGTCATTGGAGATGGTTGGGATCTTAAGTTCGTGAGCACGGGGATGACGGCCAAGCCTGTCAAGAAATTCATCAACAAGAGCCTGATCTATCCGCCTGCCGCCGTCGCTTTCGATGCCTTCGCCGTTGCAGACCCACGTTGGGATGGATCCGATAATGCTGTCAACCATCCTACTTTGAAGGCTTTTATGGCAGAGCTCTGCATGTCTTGTTAAGCTGATACTCCTCCGAACGAAAGTAATGGGTGGGTTTCCCTTGTATTTCGTTGTGCCGTTCGCAATGTTTTCTGGCTTTCTCTTCCCAAATATTGATGCGTTCATCATGATGGCATCACAAGACCCACCAATCTACGTGAGTACGCTTAGCGCATTCGGCGTGCCTATTGGACTATTCGTAAGTGAATGCTGGAATCATTCTCATTTCCAAAATCAGTGGTTTCTAACCCCAGGTGGTATAGTGATGTGCATGGACTGCCCGAGCTGGGATACATCCATTGGTTCCTGTTGCTGCAGGTTTCCCCTTTAGTTGGGATGTCGTGACCCTATTCGCAAGCGGATTTTTCTTTACTGCCAACCCTGATTGATGTTCTACTATTACCAAGCTAGCTTGGCGGTGTTACTTTCTTGATCGATATATACGGCGCTCTATACGGTGCGTCTGCCCTCGCGGCAAATGGTATCCTTCAAAACGCCTTCGGAGGCGCTTTTCTGTTATTTACAGAACCTATGTACGTACGAGAGGCTCGGTATAAATTTGGCCACAATCTGCTTGGATTCGTTTCACTCGCCCTTTTGCCCGTGCCTTTCGTCCTCTATGAGTTCGGGCCAGCGTTATGGGCTCGTACCTCTTCTCGATGATTCACAGATGACCTGTTACCTTCAGCGATAATCTAGGAGGATGTAGATTTCTTTTTCACGGTTTGGCGGCGTCATTTGGACAACCAAGTAGTTAGATATAGAAAACATTGTAGAAGTAGAGGTTCGTACAAGAAACAAATCAAAGCCAATATGTATCATGCCGTCCTGACACGTCTAAGCCTCTTTGACCACATTGACATAAGGATAAGAGAATAGTGGGATACTATCCCTAAACGCCACACACAGTATATAAACATACAAGATAAGAAGACAAAAAGCTCCTAAGCCTTCTTCTTGAAGCCGAGTGCCAGAATCTCAAGAGGTGGTAAACCATCATCGCTGTCATCATCGCCACAAGCTGTTGCAGTATCAGCCGTACCAGAACGATAAGTCCCAGGTCCGGCTAGGTAGAAGGAATCCGCAAACGACACTTTATCCTTCGCCGCTGCTGCGGACGTTGATGCTACTGCAGGCTCTGTGGGCTCGTTGAAAAAGTTGAAAGGCCTCACTGGCTGCTTCCCTTTAGATCGAGATGGAGAAGGGTTTGTAGGTAGAGGAGGCGTCTTTGGAGTCTGTTCGACCGAGCGGATGCTAATAGGCACGCTGTTGTTCGCTTCACGGTCGCTCATGTCTGTGACTGTTCAATCAAAATTAGTTTTAAATTCTTGTCCAGACGCTTGGCTGAAGATCTTACCTCGCAAAGCATACTTGCTGAATATAGCAGACTCGGACTCGGCATTGGCGTGTGACTTGTTGGAGAAGTGATTCTTTGCGAGTCCTGTCTTGAATGGATCCGATTTGAAGATGATCGGTCCGTCTCTTCCGGCTTGCTTCTTGCATCTAGCTTGGTTGCAGCGAAGTACATAGAAGCCCTCGTAACCCTCGTATTTGAACTTGAACTCCCCGTTCTCCAAGTCACGCTGAGACACTTCTTTGATTTTCGGCCCTGTGTGAGAGCTCGTTTTCTGGTTATCTTAGCATTGGTCACAGTCCATGCAGATATTCATCTGAGATACATACCTCGGTTATTTTCTAGTTATGTTGAGCATTAGTCAGGGTTAATTCAGTCATCAATTCAAGATACGTACCGCGATTGTTCTCTTAGCCTTCTTCTTAGGGCTTTCTTCCGGCGTCTCTGGGTCTACAGGTCTTTTGGGCGAGGAGCCCCCTTTTTCATGCCGATCCGTCTGGGGCTCGCCTGAGCCGGCGACAACAGTTGAATTTTTTCTCTTCCCGCCAGGAGATTTAGGCGTTTGGGGTGACTTTGCGGTGACCTGCTGAGAGTTTTCAGGAGTGTTGTAGTTCGACATTGGTGCAATTGGTGCCCTAGGACGGTCTTGCGAGGAGTCTCCGAGAGGAAGCGGGCTCGGTTCAAGGACAGCATTAGTATAATTCGCATTGCCGCTTGCATTATAAAAATCCTGTTTGACATCTTCCAGTGCTCTATCAATCGCGTCTGGGAGTTTGGCTTGCAGCAGTTGGAGGAAGTCATTCCACCGCCCCTCGAGATTCCGGAGAAGGTCATGACGTAAGAAACGATAAGCATCAGGATCTTCTGGACGTTCAAAGTGCAGTATTTCGTTTTTCATGCGAACGTAATTCTCGAGATGCTTTGTTCGAAGCTCGGTTTTGACATGATGACTGATGTTGTTGACCGTCGGTGTGACATCAGCCTCAGACCTGGCTTGAGACTCGGTGACGGTGGTCATTATGCTCGCCAATCTTGATTCCAGACAGGGTGGTGTGATATTCGAACACCGATTGAGTTGAATTGAAGAGCAAGGAGCAACAGTTCAGTGGCGCTGCTGTGTGTTGATGAAGAGTATGATGATCGAAAATCAAGTATCCAGCAAGAGCACAAACAGCCATTATTTAGCTTATAATTATAGTATTTTGTCAGGCATTCTACTTGCTCGCTCACAAGCTTTCACTGTTATCAAGGAGACTGCCTCGTTACTCTGTGCAGCCTCCGTGATCTGGTGGCTCCCCCGCCCAAGCCACCAACGCGACCAATCGGCCCCGTTTCGGCCAGGAGGGCTCCGACAGGGTCCTGATGGAACACTATTAGTTCCACGTACTTCGATTTCGATGGGTTCTAGCAGTGCTGGTTCTTTCTAGAACTCTACTGTTGGTTATGCTATGCTGCGCCACCCGTCAGAGGCAATCGGTATGGGGTCGATGTTTCAGACCCGACACCCTCTTTTTGCACTGCAGGTGACAGCGCTTAACTCTCAAGCTCTATAGGCCTGGGTATGGCTTTTCTTACAGTTTAATAGAAGTTTTTTTCGAATTCCATGCATATCTGTGGCGAAGACTGAACCTCTCATTGGACCTACTTTAGGCAGCATTTCCGGGGCATGTGGGGGTTGGGATCGGAGCTAATGCCTGCTGTTATCCCGACCCCAGATCTACCCCAGACTGGCGTTTACTCCACAGGTAAACTCAAAATATTCCGTAACAGATTTTGGTCAAAAGAAAGATGACTTTCGCCCCCTAAGTCACATGGCAAAAGTTGAATTAAGAACCTGATAAGCTAGGCGATTGCACGTCCAAATTTACACATCATGTCTGAGAGAAGGATTACTTATTGCTTCCTACATCTATCAAGAAATCTATTCCAATCTACATTTAGTTGTGTCCCAAAAGCGATTGCGTACGAATCCTGCTACACAGGCAAGAAAATCAACTGCTTATTAGCCGGTCGTGTTAACCGAGTTAATTGTTGACCGGGCGAGGAACATGAGACGATTTGGTTAAAATGGAGTCGACGATGATGTCGAAAGCGTGGTGGCCTGTGGCGTTGTAGCCGGGGACGTACTATCGAGAGAGAGACACTAACGTCAGCCACAACGGAGTCTTTCGTAAGAAAGATGAAACTGGGATCGAGAAGAACTTACAGCTGTCCCAAACTGCTCCTCAATAGTGCCGTACGTGTAATCGGGCTTGATCTCGCACATCCAGGTGGAAGTCTCATTGGCTCCAGCCGCGATGTCAAAGTTGGGCAGAGTCGCGAAGATCGTGTTGAGGGTCTGGTTGGAGATCCCGGGGTATTCGACGCCGGGATTGTCAAGCTGGATGCTGTTGACGATGAGGTTGACTGTTGGGACAGTGGAGGTCTGCAAATTCATGTTTCTGTGCAATCTAATTCCTTGCATGATCTGCTCAAGGCGCCACCAATCAAAGTCCTAAGCGTAGGCGCTCTCAGTAATGAACTTGAGGGCGCCATTCAAGCCGTCGACCTCAAAGCAGTTGTCCAGAGTAAACCAAGGGCTGTTGGGGGTCACTATAACAGTCCGTCTTAGCCAACTCTTCATTCTCACTGTTGTGCCTCTATAACTTACTGTCCCAGCCCATATCATGCATAAGTGTCGCAACAGCATGGGCCTCAACGTCGACCAAATCCCTTAGGGTGGCGTTATTTTATATTATGGCAACGCCATAGAGTCACGTGCGAGCCACGTGCTTGTACAGGAAGGGCGTAAATAACGTCTTAACCAAGTTACGGACCTCACGCACGACAGGGGTGTCGATGACCTCGACGCCGCCGAACATGATCGTCTGGTACATCTTGGGGCCAGTGACCGGGGCATTGGCGTTCGTGCACGCGGCAGAGGCGGCCACGGCGGCAATGGAAGAGAAAATAGCTGCGGTCTTCATTGTAGCGGCTTCTTAAGGAAGTTGATCAAGTTTGCTATCCGAGATCGAGAGAAGCTTGACGCTGAGATGGCGAGAGAAAAACGGTAGTCCTAGATGTCGAGAAGGCATGGCTTCTTATACAGAACACACGATCCATTTTTCGCCGGCCATACTTGGAGCACCATAGTCGAGTTGAGGCTCGAAGACTGCAATGCTCACTATAGACCAGCGTGATGAACATCCAGCAATGGGAAAGATCTGAAGGCAGAATGTGATCCGAGTGCAGATATTAAGTCATAACAGAAACTCAAGGCTTGGACTGCATGAAGTCACTTGGCGGGCTTGCTCGGCACCGTATACCTACTAGGCAACAGACAGTCGCTATACCCAGAAAAGGGACTACGCCACCAGCTATAGGTGAGAGGTATTGGTAAAAATAACGAGTAAAGTTGCTTATACGACAAGACATAACACCTCCTATACTAGTCGATAGGCAGAACGCTTGAGGTCGGGATCATCGGTTGTTCGATCAAGCCAGAGTAGGCGGCCCTGCGTACAGCGAGATCTCTCCTCAGCCGCAAAGGGCAAGGTTCCGATGTGAAATCTTTATCCAATAACCTCTAGGTATTCAATGGTCTCAGTTTACGATATTCCAGCAGTCGCAACGCACTATTTCTTCACAATTTACTTTGTGGTTGGCTAAGCTACAGAGGCGAGCGGCCACAATGACTTATTGGTAGGGGTGAGTTGAACTACAATACTCCTTCGGCATTTCTGTGAATAGTCTTGGCAACATACATAGCTTTTGGAATTATCACCATGGTGCACCTACAGTAGTAAAGAAGTGATAGGAAAGTTTGGGGTTTTCTCAAATCTGCCCATGCGAAGCATCAAGCCCCAATCACCCTTGCTTCCATAAGTAGATAAGAGCCCGCTCCGAGCATGCCGAGGTGGTTCTGTGTATGTCATGTCAGAGCAGTGAAGGAGTTATTTTCGTGAATGCTGTTCAAGAACTCAAAAATACAAGTCTATTGACCCTACCATTCCAATGTTTGGTTTGAGGCTCTTCTAGTTCTATGGGTTTAAAAGGTGATCTAATAGTTGCTGGACTAGCGAGGCATGCTCCCGTTAGGACTGATTGTTGCCCGCTGTGGGTACATCAATAGCGGAGCAATCTAACTAGCCCTGCTGTAAGGACCTGTCCACATCCCTGGCGGGGTGCCGCATCTGACAGCCGAATGCCTCATCCCCAAATCTGCCCCTCCCAATTGACTTCCATCTCGATAGATACGGTTCTCACTCAGCACCTTCCTTGACCTCTACTGCAGCTGTCATTGCATGAAGTGTGTGCAGAGTACCCGGTGCAACTAGATACCTTTACTTGTTCAAATCAAGTCGCATTCGAAACTAATTTACAAACCTCGAGTGCAGATGCAACTACAAGGAGGCAAATCTGTTCCTTCACGAGCATACAAAGTGATGTGTCCTGGTAAAGACTGGCCATGGTACTACATTTCTCCGTTGGAGCAGTAAAAATATCGGAAGATTTGTCAACCATGAAGATAGACCATAGATACTTCGAGTAGGTAACTGATTGTTGGCAGGGTTAGGTTTTTTGTGACTACCTAGGTAGGTATCCAGTATTCAACCTGCAGTGTGACAGCTGCCTTGGCGTGGATTAATTCATGAACAGGGAGGGGGTCAAAACATGCAAGGTTCAGTCATCACGGTAGATCCGATCTTCATTGAGCAATTTAGTTGACCTGAACTACCTACATAGCAGTTTTCAGCTATCTTTTTCCCCAGCCAATTTTCTCATTTCACTATCCACCTCGGACTAAAGGTATTGATATCCACGATCAACACTCAAACCACATTCCAATCTCGAAATCTATACATTGCTATCCGCAATCATTGGTAACAATCTGTTGCTCAAAATCCTTTGGCATTAGCAACTGGGTATCAAGTATTCGACCCATGTGAGTTTTGTCAATGCTTTCACAGTGTCGCCGAATCCTGGTACAGAGAATTTTGAAAAACTCCACAGGACTCTGTGTGAACCCAGATTCTCCTCCTATGCGGCCTTGACTATCCTTGAGGATGAACCCGTCAGGAGCGATGATCTCCCCGTCCTTAGTTGGCTCCCAAGCTAGGCCCAAGAACTTGCACACTTGGATGTATTCGTCGAAGGTATTCATATAGAGCTGACCCGCGAACAGATTCAACTCTATGATAAATCGACGAGGAATCGATCGACCTGCCAACTTCTCGGGGACCGTGTACAAGTCCAAAGAATCAAGCGGGCGATAGGCCATATTGGGTCTTGGTGCATATAGATGCAGAGCTACAAAATCGGATTTTCGGATATCCTCAAAAAGCTCATTTGCTTCATATTGACTGATAACCATCATGTGTTCGATTTCGGCGTCGCAGTCCTTCGAGCCAGTCAGAATGAATTGTACTGAACGGTGGTAAGAGTCGCTTCCACCAGATTGTCCAATCCCGGAAAGATTTATGGTTGTCGCAAAGTCAGTCGTCGCTAACAGGCCCTTTTTGAACTGAGCTAAATCGAATAACGCAGCGGCACTGGTTGATGCTAGAGTTTGGAACGCCGGGGCATATCCATCCGATGGCCACTTCACTACCCCATTCTTAATGAACCTCGACAAGTCTGGATGGATCCGATGCCGTGCTGGTTCAACTGCAGGGGGTCTAAACTCCTCACGCTCTTCTTCCATCTCCGGACAAAGCTCGCGTTCTTGTTCTTCTGAAAGTCCCGCGGCGCTCAACTTCAAGCCTTTGAATTGTTTGCATCGCTCTGTGATTGGGTCAATTTGCTTTGTCCCTTGAGAATCGGACTGCGACGATGTTCTCGGGCGATATCTCTTTACTAATGACATTGCTTCGTCTTCAAGGAATTTCTCTGCCATTTCCTGGGATAGATGAGTTGCGCCGTCTTCGCGTCGTTGCGCCCACAAATCTTGGTGCTGCCGGAATCTCCGACCCTGTGCTTCCCATAACGGAATGTTATACTTGGCGTCACTCCACGTTTCTGTAACTGCCCATGCAAGGATGTCGGAAACTGTGATATCGAAGTGTTCAGATGAACGAGGTCTTGCTATCTTCTCGACGATTTTCATGCGAATCTCCTCGGGGACACAGAAGACAACAGACTGACCCTTCCCCAAAAGTCTCATCCTCATACACGCTATAAGCTCAGTCAGCAACGCCAATAAAATGATAGATAAAATTGAATTACCTTGTACCAATCGATCCTTGGTGAGGTTTGCTCCCAGGATTACCGCGGCACGATATGACGCAGGGAGCCTCAGGTCAGTGCCTCGTGTGTGAGCTTCGTCGAGAAAGACTAGGCAGAGGTCCAACTGTTTGGCGTATGGAGACACCTGCAAGGGTTCGACCTTCCCTATGCGATCAAGCACGGTAAGTTCATCTTTTTCGTCGAAATAAACGACAGCTTCCGTCTGCTCTCGATCAGAAGTAACAGAAAGCCATCGATCTGCGACACCGCGATTGTCGAGCTCTAGGATCTGCGCTCCAACGTCTAGGATAACTCTGACAGATGGATCCATTTCCTTGACCAAGTTAATCAATACGTCTGCGTTACTCGTTCCACGAGCTGAAGGAGCAGGTATCAAGGCAACAGAGTTCTCTGGCTGAAGTAGATAGCCAAGAACAAGGGCATTAGTGTGCTTCTGCTCCTCAAGGTCAAGCTGTTCGACGCTAAGAGGAAGCACGATGCGGGAGTCGTTTGTGCCACTAAAACCCGTGGTAACGTGGCGTTTTCCTTTGCCTATGTCCCATCCTGAGGCAGAAAGCTTATGCGGGAACTCTTTCATCTCTTTTGTGAAGACAATATGAGCGAGAAAATAGTCTATCAGGCCTTTGGAGTAGGCGAAGTGTGGGAAGACAAAATTTTCGCACTGATATCGATCTTCCAGATTTACTCCAGCAAGATGTCTGTAAGCTGAAGGAAGGCCTGAAGTATTGGCGACCCATACTTGATACTCTTTCTCGGCATTATCGGCTTTGAAAAGATGGCGGAAGGATAGACCAATGTCAAATTTGTTCAACCCGTAATAGTAGTGGCTCAGGCTTGTGAGCACAATTACAACGTCAGGGTGACTGAACTCTGAACGAGGAGTCGCGCTATCTTTCGCTCGGAAAGGGATAGCTAGTTTCGTAGGTGGTCTTCTATCTTCATCAAGACCATAGTCAACTCTCCACCGTTTCTTCGCAAAACAAAAGGCAAGAACACCACCCGCTATAAGGCCACGCAGTAGGAGTAGCATGTCCCCGAACTTCGTCCATATACCCTCCTCGTTTTCATCTTCTACCACATCGATAGTGGAGGCACTGGGCTCAGAGTTCGTGATGTACTCTAGCACCGCCATCCTGATGTCTACGGGTTGTCTCGCAATAGGAAAGCCCTGCAAACCAGTATTACATATGTGTGCTGCAACCTGGTGCAGGACTTGATCTTGAGCATCTTTTCGGAGGAATCTAAGCCGTGGAAATCGTCCGGGTTGGTAGGAATGGATTTCCAGTGATGAAGGGAATTCCTGTGCGACATCTAGAACTATGCTTCGAATGATGTCGAGAATCTTTTGAACACAGATCCAACGTCTGGGGCTATATTGGACTGGTCGTTGAAGACCCATCGTATAAACAAGCTCAAATTTGACACTGAAATTTTCATCACTTTCATCAATGATATCTCGAGAGTTTTCATCAAGAAATCGTTGAGTGGTGACTAATGCCTTGCTCAATTTCGGCTTGGATGTGAGAGCCGACTCTATTCCCATAAGCATAAACGACAAAGCATGTTCGGGCTGGATCAGTAGAATTCCTCCGGAGGACATGCATTCGTGGAATAGACATTTAATATCAGTGGCATCTCTTTTATGTAATTGAAGTGACCGGGAGAACGGCGCATGATACACCCGTCGGTCTAACATACCACCGAGTTTCGAGATGAGCATCTGCTTCATCTGTTTCGACTGTGGTTTAGCAACCAGTACTCTAACAAGTCTCGAGCCGTCCGCCAAGGCAGCCGCAACGATAGGAACAATGACAGATGATTTCCCTTCTCCCATATTGAGTTGCATGACTGCATTGGTATCGTAATTCGGTTTTCTCATCTCTGCAGCAATTTCTTCTTGAACAGGGCGTATCATGATACCACTCTCTATCTCTAAGAGAAGTGATTCGGGATACTCTCGGGGACTCCAGTTCTGATGTCCAGGATTTTTGAGCTCGTTCAGTAGAATAGGACGGATCTTCCATGAATCCAGTAACCTCTCGGCTTGCTGTAATCTCGTGATCGCCACACCATATCGAACAAGCAAGTCCTTCCAGTGATCAGAAAGCCGACCCCATCCATGGCGGGCCAGATTCTTCAAAAAAAAGCCAGGAGAGAGTCTCGGCCAATGGCTCGTCGACTGGTCAACCCCCACACCTTGCAAATTGATATTTCTCTTTTGTTGGACTGACTGAATTGCTATTGAAGTCAAGAACATGCTCAAATAATCGACAATGGTTTTGCATTGCTTTTGATGAGCGATCAGAGCATCGACCAGATCACTATCGTTCAGTCGGATCTGTTCTTCCTTCCTCCATCCTTGTAATGCTTTGATACTACTCTTTAAATCCACTATGTAGTTTTTTTCAAAGACCGAGTCAGCTTTCGCCTCAAGTGCTTCCACCAATGACGGCAATAGTGATGGCAACATGATATCGTGGCAAGCCACTGATATTTTAGGGTTCAGATATATTTCGGCCGATCCGAGAGGGGAAGCAAGGCCCGAAAAGAGTTCGCCATGGTCAATGAAGCCTTGCGCTCTGCTCGAAGCTACTATCGGCGTGACCGTACCTTGGAGTAGCTCAGGAACAGGTATGACAGTGCGAGGAAGGGCGTCGCTTATCTCTCCCAAGTATTGGAAGAGTTCATAATTATCATGACGGGGCCGGAAGTAGTTGGAAGAGATTTGCATCGCTTGATCAATATTGAAGTAATCATCCCAACTGGCACAACTCACTGGCCGTGGCTTCATTAATGTCCGACAAGGCCACTGCTTTTTCAATTCTTCGACAAACGCGTTCAATACAACTTTGCACTGCGAATGATAGGCCCTTGATCTACGGTTGTTGAGGGATTTGGATGCCTCATTGCCTATCCGTTGTATTTGCTGTAGGTGAACCTCTGGTGTCGAATGAACCGGACGCTTTTGTGAGTCGAGCTGTTCCTTTAGTGGCGGTGTGGAGAGCTCATAACCCGTTTTGACTGAGAATGACTGTATTTCAGGTATCTTAATTGTATTCATACCAGGATGAAGAAAAAACCCTGCTATGGTCTGCAAGATAGGGATGTTCGTGTCTTCGGCAAATGATAGAGTGGAGAGCCATATCATGAAGCTGAATTTGTGTGGTCGATGTTGCGGCGAAGTCAGAATTTTGAAAAAGCGCAAAAATTCCAACGCTGTTCGTTCTTTCACTTTGAGGAGTAGAGAGCCATCGTAATGGAACTGAGGTACCGACGATCCCAGGCTGGATTGAATATCGGAGTAGGCATTCGCGCGAAGAAATTCCCACAAATAGCCCTGTAGGTTTCCCGGATGCGCAATAAACAATTGAAAGGTGCCAGAAATTACCATTCTACATAGAGAATGAGCCCACTTCATTTCCATGGACATGATTCCCCTGTCACGCGACGCATAAACAGAGTCGCAGAGATCGGTATGACATTCTGCCCCAAATCCATCCGTTCTGAATTGAGCAGAGCGAATCTTATCGCGTTGCAATAAGAACTCGAATTGCTCTGGAAGACATTGGACGGTGACCTTGCTTTCTGGGTAGAGCATTTGTGTCATTTCTGCTTGCCGTAGAAGAGAACGAACAGTGGGACAAAAGGCAGGATGCTGTGCTAAGAATCCAAGATCCTTTGAAAAGTGCACAGATTGCATCTCTCGAACATGTTTTGGATAAAATTCTCTCTTTGGGGTGAGTTCTTCGAGCTCCAGCAGCATTTCTCTATCTTCTCTGCTCAACTGATCGAAGGATCTCACAGCAGCTGATCTCAGAATTGCCAATGATGTTTCAGTTCCTGTTGAGCTTGTCAAGGGATCCGGTAGGCAGAAAGACGTCACTGCATGCAAGTGAGAGATGAAGAGCTTGCTCTGCATACTATCATTGTCGACCAACCTGCCAAGAAGTTTGTCTACTTCGTAAACTTCAACTTTCGAGGCTCTGGACTTATCCACAGTCACACGAACATGACCTTTAGATTTAATGACCGAAGCAGTCCCGTTGGGGATCAAGATTTTGTCCCTCTTATTCGACTCGGAGCTTTTCAAGACCATCATATTCTCTAATCCCACCAGAGTATCGACATCTTGTACCTCAGAAATCTTCATTCCGCGAAATTGCCGGGAATTGATAGTTTCAGAGCCAAGCTGATACCAAAACCCCAGGTGCAAACGTGGTAGTTCAATATCTAGACGCGATACACCGTTCATGATAATGTGAACATATGAAGGATCTTCGAGGGGTGAGAAGATCTTGTTCAGCTCCATTACGGATGGGCTTTGAAAATCGAGTAATGCAGCCTCTCCTTTGACTAGACGCCAATGTTCATCACCTAAAGTACGACATAATCTCCAGTGCTCTTTGGAATGTTTCCATGGAGTAGAGCGAGGGCGAAACTCAAGGGATTGATCTCTGATGCTGTACCAGTGAACATAGTCTTCCACGAAATGGACCGGAAATCTTCCCCTAAGTAGTTGATTGGGGACTAACTCGAATGTCCAGTCCTCATAAGTTGCCCGGAGCAGCATACAAGGCTCAGGGAGTATTCTGAAAGATGTACTCATTGCAAAATGGAGCTTGTGGTCTGCAAATTTGTCTTTCGCTGAGAATTGCATTCCTCTTACGGAGGATGGCACGACCTCGATCATAGATCGTCCAAATAACGTGCGATAACCAGCATCCAACTCGTACTGTCGCGGTAATCGATTCAGTGGAACGCCATTGACGAATAGTCCTCCGGTCAAAAGGCTCAGATGAATCTTCATACCAGTGCCTCTGTCCTTTGGCACGATGAACTTCGTCAGCCAATGACGATATGGTTCTCCTAAAGTCTCCCACTTCCCCTCCGACGGGTATGTAGGCCAAACAGAGGCCAGAGCCTTGTCTATGCAGGGGTTTCCGGCGTTGAATATTTCTTGAGAGAGAATTGGAAAGCTCCGAACCATCAGTCTTTGCCAGCGGTGTAGAAGGAACGCCGATACTGACGGGGTGCGAGGATCAATTGCAATAATACCCTCGCGGATGATGATGGTATTCTTTAAGAGAATCGATGCCTCAAGCGGGCTGGACAGAACTTTACAGAGATTATCATTCTCTAGACTGAAGGAATCCGCACAAATCAAAGCAGCAAATACTGCTTTGTTGAGAAATTTGTTCCGTTGCTCATCGTCGGTAGCCTCGTGCGCTTTGCGTTTCAAAATATCGACCCAACTATCGCCGACAGAACGAGCAACAGCCAATGCCTCGAGGGATCGTTTTTTTGTAGTATCCGAAGTCACTAATGACGCGACGCGGTTGAAAATAGATATAGCGATACTCAAAGCATTTACTGCCTGCCAGTTATTTTGAATTCTATTGATAAGCCCCGACAGCTCCCCAAGAAGGCGATCGGCAAAACTTCCATCGTTCATGATCATGTGCGTGCCTCTCAGAACGGTATTGTCTGCAGTTGGACCGGCTTGCCAATTGCACTGGGAAATGATGAAGAAGGCCTCAGATGTGGAAAAATCAACTATCGGAGATGCGAGTTGGAGCAAAATACTCTGCCACTGAACTCGGAAACCAATTGGCAAGGATGCCAGGCCCTTGTACTCTTCTAGATATAGGTGACGAGGACAGTCTGATTGTGTTGCTATGACAGTGTTCGGTGACGGCCCATTGGGGATGTCGTGTGTTCGTACCAGAAACTGTTGTAATGATATTGAGCGTTGGCGCAAGTGGTACCGACAATAATCAGGGACCATAGGGGTTATAGTCATTTCATCTATGAAACAATCGAACTTGGAATCAAAGTAGTGCAGTCCGAGGCCATTCGAGAGGCAGATGTCCGATTCCGTCACCGTCATGATGGTTCTTTGCTTTCTGTGAGTTCGCACGTGCGGCTTATCTTCTGATAAAAGTTCGACTCTCTGGTACACATCAAATGGCACAAAATGCCTTGAAAGCCCCTCGTACTGTCGTGCTGGATATCTTGCTCTTGGAACCTTCGGCCTTGAGTGCTCGAAACCCAATCCTTCAAGGAGGAGGAAAATTGTACATTCCCGCCAGTGGCCAAAAACAGGATTCAGCTGCAACTCGAACACTAGATTCTTTGCCTCGTCGTCGTTGGTGGGTAGCGGCCATTCGTAGACGTCGATAAATATGGACTCCGCGGTCTTCCGATATTTGCATTTTGCACAGGCAGACTGATGCAGCGAATCCCATTCCTGGGTAAGCTCATTGTAGTGGTCGCGGTACTCACATTGAGTGCTGTCGTGAAGACGCATTAATTCTTTGTAATCGGCTTGCTTTTCCGCCAGTTCTCGGCATTTTCGTTGCCTTAATCTAGCCGCTTCGGTCTCAATTATAGATTTCAATTGCTTCAACTTTGGAGACACTTCAAAGCAGCGAACAGGCAAAGAGGTACGGCTTCCAAAGGCTTGGAACACATCTGTTGAACGAAAGGTGGCTCGTGCCACGCGATCCTGAACATAATGCTCGATAGCGTCCAGTCGCTGCATCTGAGACTTCAATGGAAGCAGAAGAGTCTCCACTACAGTCGCTGGAATTAGTCATGCTCTTCTTCATTATTCTGGTGCTTCTAGAATTGAGTTATTCTCCCGCAACATGCATTTCGAGAGTTTCGTTATGATTGGGAAGGGAATAAGATAACTTCAGGAATTACTCACATAGACCTAATGGAATCTGAACGCCATACTCATCAAGAATTTTGAAATTTCTTGTTGCAGCCTTATCAATAGCCACCCACAACTCCAAAAGTGTGAGGAACATTACCGACATTGCCTCGGGGTTGCCTTCATATAGCTGCGTTGCTTTAAGGTGGTATTCTTTCATAAGGAAGTGCAATTCCGAGCACGAGTTGGTGTCGTCGGCATGCACCTCCACCCAGGTGTCCAAATGCGATGTTACCCAATTCTCGAGCTGAATCACTTGGAATACTGGAGAAGAATCTTGACTTTCTCGAAAACAACTCAACGGTGAGAATCCATAGGCATATATAGGACATGTCTTCTCGGGCTCGGCCACCTTACCAGACTGTTCTCGGGAAGGGATCGCCCTGAGAAACTCGTCGAGGTCTTTTAGCTGCATCCTTGTGTCGCGAGAAGCATCAATGTTTTTCAACTTCGCGAAGTCGTGCACGCGAGAATTCTCCGCTCGGATCTTTGACCAACGATCTTTCAAATAAGCATCTGCTTGTTGAAGCATAGCCCAGGCGAACTTCGCGACTTGGATGTTAACGCTGGTGTCGAGTTTTAGACACCGTCGTGACGCCTTCGCACTGACGGAAAAGATGAGATCGCTCGACAATCCGGGAACACACGATTTTCTCAAGACAGTCGCCACGTAGAAGAGCATGAAGTTCTTGTAAGTGTCACCGTTGACTTGAACGGCAGGGTCGTATCGCGTCAGCAATAGTTGTAAGGTGACTCTAATCAAGAGCCATAGGGATGATCGACGCCAGGGAGATCGGGCATTCAGCCATTGAACATCGTCCCTCGTCTTCTTGTAGATCCCTTGTACCGAGATCTGATCTCCCACTGAGCTCAAGAACGCGGAGAAAAGCTGTGTTACCATCATTGGATCAATGGTATCACGATCTTCGTCATGCTGTTCGCCTCTCTTCTTCACCTTTCTGAAGGTGCCCGATGCTGTCTGATGACTCATCTTAGTCAAGGTCTGAACGACAGTGCTCCTGAACTCGGAGTTCAAGACTCTATAATCTGGAACCGCGATGGTATGGCCAGGAAAAGTACGACAGAGTCGACCCTGTGAGCTCATGACGGCCGTGTTGGTGGGCGAAAGTTCCATAACCTCGAAATGAACGGCGTCGTTAACTTTTCGTAAAATGACACCGGCGTTCTGGGCTCGAATCCAAAGGGGTAAGTACTCATCTGTGAGCTCACCAATTAGAACACTATACTAGAGTGTGTGTAGGCTGGGAAGCTTACCATGCTGAGCAAAGTTGATCAAAGCTTGATCAAATTGTTTATCGTCAATATAGATTTTGTCCGTTCCGAAGGCATGTAATTTCTTCAGGTTTTGCAAGGAACGTCCCGCACAATGTATAGATGCGGTGTATTTGCGGTCGACGAGTTGCGCAAAGGCAAACAAGCTCTCAATAACTGTTTGCAACAAATATTCTTCATGTTTAACGTGGAATGTGTCCTCTTGGGGGAGCCGAGGTGGCAGGACAACTTGAGTGATAATGTACGCAATTGCCTCAGGCGAGGCTACAGGGGTAGGAAGAGTCTGGGTCGAACCCTCGCTCATGATGGGCAGAGGGAGCAATGACATGGTGCAGACAGTCAGATACGTGTGCGCGCATTAGGCAGATTGACTTGACGTGCTGTTTAACTACTGAGTGGAGGTGGGAAAGCGTCACGGAGGTTGTATGAGGGAATGGACAATGAGAACATCTGGGGATAAGAGGGAGTAGAAATGTGAAAGTGTCACAAAAATTAGGAAAGTAGGAGGTGTGACGAGAGAATGGACAATGAAGTTGCCTGGAGAAGGGAAGAAGGTGATTATTTACTTTTTATAGAAGGGCGAGGAATACAGAGGGCGTCGAATATGTAAACAAAACGGAAGGAAGGGAAGAGGGGTTGTCCCTCAAGGTCGTGCCTTCCACTCGGTCCTTTCACTGAAAAAATGAAGGAGAAGAGCTCGTGTTTTGTGAGGAAGATACTCCCCTTCCTTCCTACCAAGCATAGAAATTGGCAATGCAGACCATTTAGCAGCCTCAGGGCGAAGGCAATGGGGGTTGAAGAATGAAGCGTGATGCGTGTAGCATCACTAAGCCGTTGTCTCGACAAACGCACCCCTATTTAATCCGCTTGGATGATTGATCCTCTATCGGCGGGCTCAGGCAGGCACCCTCATCGGCTCCAGCTGCTTTTCCCGAGCTTGCTACCTGTATGCAAGGCTGAATGATCAGTCCAAACGAAGTGTCAACAAACGCGGTGGACCTAACCTCATTGCCTCATTGTGATTCCGTTTGGAAGGACCTAATTTCAGAGAGTAAACAAATTATGAGCTTCCACGTCAGGGAAGGCAACGTGCATATCCAGGATTCCCTGACTACTTTGGTTCCCGTATCATAGCCGTTGAACTTTTCAATAAGTAATAGTAGACGAGGACCAGATATTCTTACCCGTTTTTCGAGACAAACGAGATGTGGTCTATGATAACGGACAGGAGAGGTCGGTGAGGAAGAGCCAATGCCGCCACATCCATACCTCAAAGGTCTCGTGTTAAGAAGGGTCAGGATCACTTGCTGAAAACGGATCTGAACATCTCGGATGCCTAGTAGCAGGGAGAGAAAGATGTGGATGTCAGGACTGAAACAGATGAATCTATTGCCAAAGCTGCACTAACAACCATTAACCGATTGAGTGACCTTTTCACCTCCAGCATAATTCTTTTTCTAGGCTGCCACGTAGATCTACATTCTGTTATGAGCTTTAATTGGTCGAAGCCTGATGTCCTACTGATAAGACCTTTCAAACCAATCAATAGGTACTTGTCAGTGCTGGGTTTTTACCAATCAAAGTCTAGATATTAACATAGTAGTGCACTGGAGGTGTAAATGCACTCAACCGGATACTCCATGTCACTCTTCTACCAAGATCGTCAAGAAGAAGTCGAACGAATTCAAGAATATGTGATCGCCCATGCGGCGAACCGCAGGGTCATGCAATTAATGTACCAGGCCCACTAACTTAAATCCGGATTCCGTAGCAACTGAATGCTTAGTCTCTTCCTCTCTATGCGTCCTCTACCCCCATTTTCCTTTCCCCTTGTTCTCTCTACCTCCGACCAGAGAATCAGAGAAAAGTTAGGAGCAAACGCAAGAGCTAACGGGTATATCACCATGATGAAAACAGAAAAATCTTTCAGCAGACCGAGACCAAGCAGGATGAAGAAAAAGAGCCTCCCGGACCACCTTTGTATCACCCACCCCGAACTCCGGTAACATTGCAAAACAATCATTGATTTGCACCATGCGTAAGGGTCATATGTGTCAATCAACCCACAATTTGTCGTGCTCCCTCCTTTCCTAAAACACCCTTCTCTTTTGGTTTGGGACTGAACCCTCGCTTCTTACGCCCAAACAGCCCAAAGACCCCGCCAGAACCGCCAGCCTTGTCGCCACCTAGGACATTCGGATCCGTGGGTAATGTGGCATCTTGGCGAGCCAGCTCCGACCAGCTTCCTGTACCCTCTAGGGTAAATGATACACCTCCAGAAGGAGATTTAACCAAGCCAACTCCGCGTGGGAGATTCCGGTTATTTTGAAAGTGTTGGGATGCCTGAGGCTGCGCACTCTGAGCCGGCCCTCCCCTCTGAGGGTGGTTGCTGAACGCCCTGGTTTCAGGACCGGCATTCTGCGGTCTTCCATTTACAGTTGCTGGTGGCGGGGACGGCGCTGCTGTCGCTTCGTTGGTCGTTAAGGCTTGTGGTTCGCTGCTTGCTTGGCCTATGGATCCTTCGGCAATCCTGTTCCAAAGGGTTAGCTTGAAAGACACACCTAATTTCACCTCTGGTTGCATACTTCTGATATTTTGCCACGGCCGCAACGGTATAGTCGAATGGAAGGAAATCTTGCTCGATTGTACGGTAAAGCTCTTCCTCCCGAATTTCCTTCTCGGTTGCATCATTCTTTAACCTCTCTCTTGGCTTTTGTCTCCGTGCACGAGCCTCTAGAGGTGCCTCTTCTAGCAGTAATTCTTCCAGGTCATATGTCGCGTCAAAGTTGGTCTTATCTGCTGATGGTATGAACTCGGGCTCGACCTGTTTGGCTTCGAGCTTGTTGAAGTCGATTGATTGAAAGAAAGGATGATTCGTGAAACTCTCCCAAGACCTTCCCATTCGTCTATTTGGGTCCGGTTCCAGGGCTGCTGCCATGGCGCGCAAACAGTTCGACGATACAGGCGGTTGCGTGACTGGGAACTTAGCATTCGCATGCATGATAACATTCGTGAGTGAGGTTTCCGAGTTCCCTTCGAACGGCCGCTGCTTGTTGTTAGCCATGAGTCCACGCAATTGGGTATTCATATCTTGCCTTGTTGTATATGCACTCGTAGAACAGCACACCCAATGACCACCAGTCTGCTCTAACATCGTAGCCTTTACCAGCATACACCTCGGGCGCCAAATACGCCAAGGTTCCTGACTTGCTCGTGAGCATTTTACCACGCTGAATATCAGATGCGACATTCTGTGAGTGCCATGTCAGTAAGAGTCAACAGGGCGTCTTGCAAGTATAGAACCTACAAAATCAGTCAAATGAACGTGACCGCCAGCGTCCAATAGCACATTGTCCGGTTTGACATCTCGATGTACGATGCGTTGTTCGTGTACATATTTCAAGGCGCAGCCCAATTCAGCTATCCAAAATCGCACTGCCTCCTCGGTGAATGTTTTCCGTGATATGTGAAATCTCAGATCGCCTCCACTCATCAAATCAACGACGAGATACCTGCAGTCAATGTGGGTTAATATCACGCTTGCAAATTAGACAGCGGCATGAGGGAGCGTACATGTATTCAATATCCTGGAAACTGTAGCGTAGATTGCAAATGAACGGATGATTTAATTGTTCAAGCATGCGCCGTTCTCGAAGAATGTTTCGCACGCTCTCGGATCGAACGACTGGATGAATGTGCGTAGTCAGCAACTGGATGTCAAAAATGATGCGCGCAAGATAGGCCAAGAGTCACTCACCTTCATCTTTGCGAATGTATTTGAGGGCAAATGAGAGGCCAGTGTCTTTTCTTTCAACAATTCTTACTTTGCCGAACGCACCTCGTCCCACTACTCGTAGCAATCGAAAATGGTTTAGGTTCACTGCACATAAGCAAAGAATGCGGATTAGCACACGAAGCAAATAAACCCCCAACGCGTTCGCAGAGGAAAGAATTGACTGTAGATTAGAGCCAAAGGAGAACAATGTCGAAGACTGCAAGAGACTATAATTGGGCGGACGTACCCTCGCCGTTGAGATCAACGGGTTTACCTTGGCTGTTGCCCATTGGGACAAACGGTGCGTGAAAGCCGTCTTGATCGATGCGATGTCAACTCGTAATAATGGGATGGCAAGTGATGGCAGCAACGATCGTGGTGGTGGTAGCAGTGATGGTGAGGGTAATGAGTGTCGGTTTGTTGGAACGTCAGACAGGTGACAGCGCGCGCAATGTAGAAGCGGCGATGCAACGTGCTCAGCTCAGCGCAGTCGGTTGTTGCTCAGGTCCGCAGCTAGTGCACATATCACCAGGTCAGTGTGTAGAAGTGGTTGGTGTTCTTGAATTTTGGAGATATAGGAGACGACAAGGGACAGGCTTAGTTTCGGTGAAGGTGAAACGAACAGGTGCAGAGCATATGGAGCAGCAGTATCGGCCGAGACGTGCGGGCCGTAGCAAGGAGGAGGAGGGCAAGGCGATAGGAGAGAGCGCTGAAGACGAATCATCGACTCTAGACGGTGCGGAGAGGGGGCACTCGAGGGAGAAAGAAGTGGTTCTCGTTTATTTGTTTGAGTTGATGGGTGCTGGTTGATTGAGTGAGTGGCGAAAAAGACAGAAACGTGGTGGTAGGTAGAATTGGTTTGGGTTGCGAAAATGGGGGTGAAAGTGAACAGAGTGGTGGCGGGCGTACCGATACCTTAGGGGTAATGTCATGCCGTAATAGTGGCCGCTACAGGGCCCCAAAACTACACTGATTTCCATGCTTAATTTTACTAGGTTCAGGTCTTGTCTTGGCGACGGGATAGGAAAACGTGGGCCTCTCTCCCTGTTCCACATAATTATTAGGTACATGTGCCTACTTTGTAAGTGAGGTAGGGACGAGAGAGCGTTGCGGTGAGTGTCCAGAAAGCCCCCATTGGTTTGCTCCCTGCAGTGGGGACACGTGCCCTACCCATGACCTGGGCATTCCCTTGAAATGTATCTCCTCCCACAAGTACATGTACCTCTCTGCCTGTCTTCCCTCTCTCGAGTCTCCTCGACTCCATCTCCCTATCTCCCTTTCTGCCTTTCTCTCTCTCTCTCTCTCTCACTCACTCTCTCACCCTCTCATTTCCAGCTTTTATGTGCCAACCCATATTTCTAGATCTATTGGACCGAGATCTGTCTAGGTAAGATAAGTTATCTACGTAAAAATAATCACCCGCCAAGAGAAAGATCATTGATAGGATCCGTAGCTGAGCAATGCGGAGAATTTGAACCACTCCCAAATACTGTGGACACTACTGTACCTGGCTAGCTGCTTTTGATCGCCTGTGCTACACTCACACCGCACCTCGTGGCCTTTTGTCCCACCTTCAAGACACTAGGTACTACTCAGGGGAGGGATGAATCCTACGCTTTCCTATCCATCCTATTACCACAGTCACACCCAATGCCACCACATCTTATCATTCAAGGCTCTTATTAGTATCACTCTTCACATATCTGCAATTGATCTACCTCGGTTCGACCCCCCGTTGCCGTAGTCCACGACAGTGAACAATAAACCAACACAGAAATCGAAACTCGACGATGTTCTAAATATACCCAGCCTTCCTCCTAAGTTATAACACTTAACCTACGATGTAAAGGTCTAGCGTCCTAGTTTCGGGGGGTCAGCCTTAACCATGTTTGTGTAAGATCACTTTAGCTGTTGCGGTTAGTGCCTTGTGATCTTTGAGATGGTCAGAAGTGTCATTTCCTATTGAACTCATCTCAATCCACTCCGTACCCACTTGACGGAGACGTGCCATGGAGCAAGTATACTACCCTTATCGAGGACACATCGCGGGGATATTAGGTAGTTTATCTACTGCATTTGATGTTACCACCGTTGCTGGTCACGGTGAGGCAATCCCTTGTTGACTGGAAAGAAACCTCCTGTGTTGAGTCATGGCAATAAATTGGATAGAATGATGAGAGATTCTAGATGTATCGTGGCTTCTTTCGGATATTTGTTGCATTCACATATGTGATTTTTGCTTTTGTTTTCATAGCCTAGCCAATGATCAGTTGTTGTCGGTACCGAGATGCGACCTATTCCCTCCGTTACTTACCATGTGGTCAATCAGCTCGGAACCGTCGCAACGGGACAGAGGCTCTGAAAGGCTAATCAATAAGACCACACTAGCGAAACTCACCTTTCTTTATTTATTTTCTCTCCCGTTTGATTTTTCGGTCTTATCCTCCGTATTACGCTCCAGATTCCGGCCCTGTCCTTCTGGTTGGGGATGATGCCCTAGAGTCGATGCTGAATGTTGTAGTACCCGTTCAATAGAAGTCATTAGTAAGTATTAGTTGCCAATTGATGAGTTTTACAGAAAAAGTCCCTATAGATAAATTGCGGCAGTCATCCGAAGGTGAAGGCCAGCCCAGTCTCGGGAGCGACGGAGGGCTGCTGGAAATCGATCTAGATCCACGCTGGCGGTACGCCCACGGCCCGGCCACGTTTTTGTGCCACGCCGTTTAATAATAGACCCGGCGCACGACACTGAGTCATGACAACCTTTTCTTTTTCGAACTATTGTGATATCAAACTCCGCTAGGGATGCAGGCAGACCATATTCACTTTGTTCCAGAATTTTAGTTTGCAATACAAAATGCCGGCAATAGATGGAATCTTTTTTTTAGCCTCACGGAGTGAACGAGATCTACCTACAGATGCGAGGTAAAGTTGCTTCCTCTTCATTGTTGCTCGAAGATTGCTCCACAATAGGATCAACATGTCTGCAACTCTCCCACAAGTCCACTCAATGAAAAAAGGTCTATGCTTCCTGTAACAAGATCACAGAATGCACTTACGAATGCTGTTTTGATTCAATCAGAATGCCCTCTGCAGGTCCTACACTCACAGGTGACTACTGTACCTAGCAGCTGCAAGGTTGTGTCCTGAAACATCCCCACTCGCTCTCAAAAACATTTGGATTTTTGTTGCAAGACCTGTCACCAATCGGATCTCTTGTCATGTTAGGTGATCAACAATTTCGACTCTCGGTATTCCCTTCCACCACGGGGCAATGTCTTCAAGATTGCGTCAAGCATAATTTGATACCCTAGCTAGATCTCATCTCAAACGAAATCTCTATTATGATACACGGTAGGGGTCAGGGGAAGAGATAATCTTGTTCTGAAATGATCAACCACTTCAAATTTCACGGCCGAGAAAAAATACGGGGACCCATGTTTCCACGTTTTACTATCCTCAGCACATCCACGTCAAGTAAGGAAGGATACTATAAAAAGATATACACTTGAAAAGCTAATAAAAAGTAGCTAGCCTATCTGCCAAATGCATTTCGCACTCCGTACTACTTACAAAGTAAAATTCTCAATATGTTCATTTCGTATATCGAATGAAAATCCATGATAAGTGATATCTGAGCTAATGTTCACTGACAAGGAAATACTCCGCAAATGCCAAAAAGCGTTGAGAGAGTACGTAATACAGGAGTGACTCCCTGCATGTCTCCATCGCCCAGACATCATTCTTTGTTTCTTATCAGAAGAACAGCGGAAAGAAGTGCATGTGTTGGTAACAGAACTGAAAAATAGGCAGCCCAGGTGCTTCCCGTACTCCCTCGCATACTTATTGGTCCTTTCTGGTATGAACCTCTCTGTTATGTTTACGAACACGGAGTCAGCTCTACCAATCATCTTGAAGTAGTCATGAATCAACAAAGGTAAACCGCCAATGATCTCAAGCCTTCCCACCTCGCTTAATAGTACGTTCAACAAAGTCTGGCTTACAACCGTCCCAATATGGCAGCGTTAGTAGAGTCAGCCTATCGATCTTTTGTCTTATGATACCAAAACGCTGCTAGACCTAACAAACAGGGGAAAAGTATTTTTCCAAATTAGTATTGACCAGGGATACACAAGATGTAAAAACTTCCTCTGAATCCTTCTCAACCTTGAACAGGTAACACTTATGTGTGGGAGCAAGTAAAGTCGTCATCTGAGAGTCTCGTTTCTTAACGGGTATGTACGCATTATAACTTAGGAACCACAGAACTGAGAACGACGTTACCTAAAACCTATCAAGTAGAAGACAACGGAGAGTGCATCGTTAATCTCAAGCCCATACGCAGCAGACATCAAAGCTGCCTAATAAGTAATCAAACAACACCTTCTGGGATCGGAAAGGCTTGCCGTACACGTCGAAAGACCAATAACATAAGATCAGACAGAAAACGTCTTAATTTCGAAATTTTCAACTTTTTCTTTTCTCCTCCTGTCCCATGTTATTCATCAACCCCCCGGCAAATGTTCACGCTAAAGGAATGGAGTGAGACGATCTTGACCAGATGCGGCAAAGCTCACGGATTCCCCCTTTTCTAGAACATTTCCTATTCAAGCAAGAGACGTCGGTGAGTTCCATGACAGGGATACCTTTAAGTAAGCGGTACCCATAAATATTTCAGCTTGCATCAGGAAGGCCAGCTAAACAGCCTCGTCCAAGTCTCTTGTGTTTCATTGCTGCCAATCTTCTGTTATTTTCTTTCCCACAATCCCACGAGCATAATGATCCATGGGATCTATGTCATCTACGGTGCGGCATGTTCCCCCATTGGTCGATGACACGAAGGCAGACGAAAAGTTTCTCTCACCTCCAATTTGAACGAGCCCAACGAGAGGTGAGATAGGTGATACCGAACCCAACCAACAACATAACCTTCCATAGAGATCTCACTCAGATGCTACTAGCCAGCCGCACACGATAGGTTACTTCAAGAGAGAGAGAGAGCTGAAAGCAAGCAGCTCTCACAGAAAAGACCATTTTAGCCGAATGCGGAAAACCTGAACCCAGGTTAATGACTAAGGGCCAGCTCATCTAAATCCGGTTCACGCCCGAATCCTCTGGGAACAAGCCGACCAATGGGTACAGGCGTCTGCCCGGAGTCCAGGAAAGGTTACATTGCATAAGCTTTGCCGCATCCCTGCGCTAGAGGATCCTATGGCTACTAGACGCTTTCCAGCAACGCAAGCGGAGTGTTTTGGGCCCAATACTTGCCCTGCAAGGCTCAATGAACAACTGCTTCGCGGCTATTAATAAGGAGAGCCCAATTTTCACAACCTCTGACGTGGACTTGCCGGGAATTAGACGCACCGGGCTCATCCGGCCGCCGGTATCTGGATCTGGCATCGCACGGCCCCGTTCTACCGCTTCCGCCTCACATCATAGGCGACCAGGATCCGTCAAGGAGTTAGTTCTGAGGCTCGAGTCTTAGTCAACTATTCAGGAGCGATCGTGGGTCCCCCCGAGGCTTATGCAATTGGTATATCCTCAAGCTCAGGTATACCTAAATCCGTAAGGCTTAGTCTTGCACGGGATGCGAGATCTGACGTTGGCAAGAAGCAAATCGCGCCACGCCGTCGCCGCCGTAAACGGGCCATTCGATGAAGAGCAGGTAGATTAACACCGAAACACCACTATCGGGATTAAGTCATACGCGCACAACTCAGATCCTCGAGGTTCTCATCCATACAGAATTTGCGACCAACGAAAAGAATTTTCCTGGAAGCTCTTGCCTGCCCGCACGTGGCCGAAAATCCACTTCACCCACATTGCATTGCATGCGTGGCTTGATTCCCGTCACCCTCGTTCTATTATTAGATCATTGAAGTCACCCGCCAGACTCATTCTTCGATACTCGATCGCCGAATGCACATCTGCATCCTCTATACTGATACTTCTTTCGCGCGTTTCTGAACTTCGAGCCTATTTCGGTCCTCGGCACTTCCTCCGTGATCATAACCTTGATAAGCATACTACCGAGTTTCACGCACCTTCGTGCTTTGACGTTCGGAAACCCAAAATTGCCCCTTAATCACGTCCACTCGCGCCAGGAAGCATGTATCCAACATTAGATGTAGATGGTAAGTGCGAAATTATGTACCTTCCGCCAACCAGTCTTGGTTCCGGATCAACTTGACAGCTGGTTTTCCCTTGAGGCTGCATATCGCGTTGTCCAAATTTGCGATTCGTAGGAATTAGCTGCCGTAAGCATCACCTGAGTTTGCCCATGACACGCGACTCGAAGTCGTTTAAAAACGGGTGATCTATATATATACAACGTGGTATACATGCCGATATGTGTGAAATAATCAAGAAAATTACCTAGTTACTAGAGGGTTAAACCTGGCGGTGGTCCCTCCTTTACTCGCGGGCTCCTTTGGAGGGGGCAAAAACCATGCTCCAGATAAAAACTATGCTCCAGAAATTTACATACAAAAGTGCCTCTTTCTATACAAAATAATTTACCTCTACAACAAGTTCGAGATAAAACAAAAAAAAGGAAAATGATCGCTACAAATAGGCGACGAAGGCGATATTTTTTTTATTTTTTGATTCGTACGTAGCGGATAGATTTTGATTTTGATACAAACGTTCAACGATTAAGTAAAGAAACGCACCAAATAGGTGAAAAAAAATAAAAAGTTAGAAAGTCTCCGAATAGAAGTATTTTCCTATACAATTTGTATGGAAGATTTCTGGAGCATAGGTATTTGTCTAGAGCAGGGTTTTTGTCCCCTCTAAAGGAGCCCGCGAGTGAAAGAGGGTCCACCGCCAGGTTTAACCCTCTAGTACTCCTTTCTCAACCCCCCAAGGTCTGTGACCCAGTGATCTGATAAACACAGACAGGCCGCCGAGAAAGCCAAAGCTAGTCGTTTAGTCTAATGTAGTATCTCTCGAACCACAACTTCAGTCCACAACAGCTATGATTGGTCTACTTGCATCCCTTATCAAGGATTAGCCTGCATACCAATCCCCGCGATCTCACAAGTGACGTCGTCAAAGCTACATGGTTGCAGCCCAATGATGCGATACGACTCTTCTGTGAGCTTGCGGTAGTTTCACTGTCGCTTGTGGTGATATCTGGATGATGTTCGTGCTGCGGCTCGCAGCCGGCATGCAAGATGTTAATGAATTTGATTCGAATAAGAGAGCAGGAAATGTATACAGGTCGTTGAAGCAATACAACGTCTCGACTTAAGCTCAGATCATTGTTATATCCTCACTACCAACCATGATAAGTCCACCGCAAAAGCACAGCATAGTATATATGACGTGGTACTTTCAAGGATGCAATGATTTCATACATGGATGAGGATAATGTCTTCTCAGTAACCATCCCAAATTTATTGTCGTCGTAAGCCAATAACAGCCCGTGCCACCTTCGCGTACATACAGTAACTATCAATTTATCATGCCTCCCGCCCTCCCTCAGTCCAGAATATCCTAAAACAGACACGAGAGATTGGTGTCGCAACATCGCATTTATAACCACCGAAGAGCTCCACCACGAGAATAACCGTGACCATACGGCAAAGTCGATGCAGCCAGCGGAAAGATCGAGAACCTACTTCTGGCTTGGAAGACCAGGCAGGTATAAAAGATGACTATCTCACAGCCACTTTCTTTCATCCGAAAGACTAGGTAGCATATCAACAGTGGCAAGCTCCAGTAGTTCGTAACAAGAAAAGCTTATAATCCAGATACAAAGCACGTTCTCTATACCAGAACCATATCATGCCTTAAACAGCCTTGAAGAGCCTCGATCTTCAAGGTCAGCAAGTAGCTATCGAGGCGCACTCTCTGTCACACATTTTCATGAACCACTCAGGATTTCGGAATCAGAGCCCCTCTTTGAAAGCAGATGACCGAGGTCTCGACCTGTAAAATTAAGATAAGTAGTAGCATAATCTGCGACACGAGCCAGCTCAGTGGGCCGACGTCAAAATCATGCATTCATTTATTCATGGCAGTCATATGGCAATCAACAGCATCGAGTTGTTCATTGCTCTTCCACTACTACCATCCCCCCACTTCAAAGCCCCAGAACCTCAGAGCCACCACCACTAACACAAAGTGAGTCCAAGAACACTTCCCTTTTTCCGTTGCTTGCTCGACCAAACAGCGCAAAACAAAGCCGAAATCGAGTATAATCACCAACGACGAACCACATCACCAAACATCCTCATCAACACCGACTCCATCACAAACAACCCAATACCAAATTTGATCCCCATTTCAATCCCTCCCCTCCTCGGGCAGACAATCACAATGCTGAGAAGATACGCAAAAATAATAAGTATGGCAACATCGGGCATTGCTTGGGGCTTGGAAATCTGATGGCTACAGTGCTTTAAGGCACATAGAAAAGGGAGACGTCGGTCCCTACTGACTAGAGCTGGATAGAGGACGCGAATAACGATGAAGTTATTAGCTGCCATGTTGTACCTGAACAATGAATTTACTTGGTTGTCACAAGAAGCGTATGAAGTAATTAGATGAACTTAGATTGACGAGTGACTGGAGAGGCATATATGTGTAAACATCTCCGCAGATGCTGAGAGTGTTATCAGGAGAAGCAAGCATATTTCCTGCGAGTGAGACCATGTCAGCTAATCTCTTTGAGTTTTATAAATGTTAGGAGAGTGAGTTGAAGAGCTAAGAGAACGCCAATATTGGTACAAGAAATTTATTCATTTTTCTTGTCACTACAGGCTATCAATAAAGTCCTCCCATTTTTGATCCATGAGGCGAACAACCGAGGTATATCTGACAAGCCCTGGAAGCCATGGGACGTCACAACCGGGCCAATTCCACATTACGTGACAATCATTCATTTTTCCAGGGAACAGAAAAGGATCTGAGCACAAGTCAGGAATGGCAAGCAAGCCAGCCAAAGCCGTATAACCCGAGCTCTAACACGACACATTGTCCGAAGAGCCAAGACACGACTCTGCTCGCGGGATGTGGGTATCAAAGTGCCGTGTTTATTCTTCCTCGACGGGGACCTCCTCCTCGTACTCCTCCTCTTCCTCGTCAACACCGGCATCCTGGTACTGCTGGTATTCGCTGACCAGATCGTTCATATTCGACTCGGCCTCGGTGAATTCCATCTCATCCATACCCTCACCAGTATACCAATGCAAGAAAGCCTTGCGTCGGAACATGGCAGTGAACTGCTCACCAACGCGCTTGAAGAGCTCCTGGATAGCAGTCGAGTTACCAACAAAGGTAGACGACATCTTGAGGCCACGGGGAGGAATCGAGCAAAGAGCGGTCTGGACGTTGTTGGGAATCCACTCAACGAAGTAAGACGAGTTTTTGTTCTGGACATTGCGCATCTGGTCCTCAACCTCCTTCATAGAAACCTTGCCACGGCTAGAAGAGCAAATGTTAGTGTCCGAGTTCGTTCCTGGTATGAGGAATTGGTAAGGAAACTTACAAGATGGCAGAGCAGGTCAAGTATCGGCCATTGCGGAAGTCGGAAGCAGCCATCATGTTCTTGGGGTCGAACATCTGCTGGGTCAACTCCGGGACGGTGACGGCACGGAAAGAGTGGGCGCCACGGCTGGTGAGAGGAGCAAAGCCAACCATGAAGAAGTGGAGACGAGGGAAAGGCACCATGTTGACAGCCAACTTGCGCAGGTCAGAGTTGAGCTGGCCAGGGAAACGCAAGCAAGTGGTGACACCGGACATGACGGCAGAGACAAGGTGGTTGAGGTCACCGTAGGAGGGGTTGGACAGCTTAAGGGTACGCATGCAAATATCGTAGAGAGCTTCATTATCAATGCAGAAGGTCTCGTCGGAGTTCTCAACGAGCTGGTGAACGGAGAGGGTGGCGTTGTAGGGCTCGACGACGGTGTCGGAAACCTTGGGGGAGGGCACGACGGAGAAGGTGGCCATCATGCGGTCGGGGAACTCCTCACGGATCTTGGAGATCAGGAGCGTACCCATACCGGCACCGGTGCCACCACCGAGAGAGTGGGTGATCTGGAAGCCCTGGAGGCAGTCACAGCCCTCGGCCTCGCGGCGGACAACGTCAAGAACGTTGTCAACAAGCTCAGCACCTTCAGTGTAGTGACCCTTGGCCCAGTTGTTGCCAGCACCGGACTGGCCGAAGACGAAGTTGTCGGGACGGAAGAGCTGACCGAAAGGACCAGCGCGGACGGCATCCATGGTACCGGGCTCGAGATCGACGAGGACGGCGCGGGGGACATACTTGTTGCCAGCACCCTGTATTTGCAACATGATTAGAAATTGGGGCTCGGATTATCGTTCTTATCGTAGCGTTGGATATGTACCTCGTTGAAGTAAACGCTCATACGCTCAAGCTGGAGCTCCGAGGTTCCATTGTATCTGTTGAGCACTGGTCAGCCAATGATTTCGGGTGTCAGCAGAGATGTTTTGGGGTTGACGTACACTCCGTTGCCGTCGAGACCGTGCTCGCCGGAGATCTGCTGCCTAAAATCGCCCAAGTCAACATGGCTGCAATAACGCGATGGGCTTTATTTGTGCAGGCGGTACACACCAGAAAGCAGCACCAATTTGGTTACCCTGTTGTTACATGTGAGCAATGATGACGTTTAGGAGGACTCAAAAGGATTGGGGGGGCGACTTACGCATTGACCGGTCTGGAGGTGAACCTAAGACGCGAGAAAAATGTGAGGTTAGTCTGCAGGACGATGTGATGTCTTTGTAGAATAAAGCGAAAGGGAGAGAATATTTGGCATAGATGTATGCGAGGCTGAGAAGGAACAGTGGAGAGCTTCGTCCTGTGTGCATCATTGCTCGGACGCGTTCAGGGATAGGGATGGGAGGAGTTTTGTGTGTGTCGGGTTTCGTATGTAAACAGAGGGGCAGGACTCACAATCTCACGCATCTTGGCTATTGGGTGGTTCGAAATAGAGAGAGGTATAGAATAGACTGATGTGTCAAGGTGAGAGAGAGAATCAGGAGGACAGAAAGAAGCAGTACTGGAGAAGAGAGAAAGGGTTGTTTAAGGAGAAAGAGGAGCGGTGTGTTGGTTAGTGTGGTGTATGTTTTGGGGGGAGCGTGGTGTTGTACGGCCACACAGAGCAAAAAAAAGGTGGAGGTAAGGTACCGCACAAACAGTGGTTGGGTTGAGATTGCAATGTTGATGTTTTGGGAGGTGAGGTACGTGATATTTCGGTGTGATCAATACAAAATGAAAGGTACCACAGTGCTGAAATTAAGAATGAGGGGCAGAGAAATCACAACCCGAAACAGGAAAAGGGTCCTTGCAGCTGGGCCAATTGGGGAGGGAAGTCGCCGCAGGTCCCTGTCCAGCACATGCTCCACCTGCTCTCCGCTTCTTGTGCAGCGGACAGCTGCCGGGGGAAGGAAAGTGCACACCACATCCATTCATGTTTATTGACTTTCTCTCTTATATATTTCATTGTGATGATCAATAGGTCTCATCTATCTTCCTTTCTGAAATAAAAACAAGACCTCATTCAAAGCAGATATTAAACAATCATTCCAACCACTACGACAAAAATGTTTTGCAGATTCGGATAGTCTCATTTTATGGCTTTCGGCAATCTCTTGGTGGTTGAGCAAAACCAGAGCAACCCATCTGCCAGACTATTTCAAGGCGCCAATAAGGGGTATAGTCCACGCTAAGTCAATATCGGTCTAGCTCCGCAAAAGCTACAAGCTTGGCACCTCGATCCCTCCCGATTGGTCCATGCCATGTCCCTATCCAGACCTAAATCAACCTCAATTGCCAACGCATTCATCCGTGACTCGCAAGTGAAATAGCTTGCAGAACACCACAAACCATCCATTGATCAGACATACAGATTCTAAATGAAATAAAAATGCCTCCGTTTGGCTATCGAGAGGCAATTCTGTACTTGATGCTGTGAAAGAACTCATATGTGAGCCTCAGCAAATTTTGATTGTCACTCCAGAAGTCTTCTTTTTTTCTATGGGGTGATGGCTAGAATGTCTGCCGACCGCTATCCAGATGCAGTAAACCATAATTACAAGTTTGAAGAGTATAGAGTAGTCAAGGATCAAAAGTTGTCCCCATATCATCATGCTGGCCGACTTTGGGACAGTCAGGTATCTACATTGCCATCATCCATCAAATAAATTTACATCTGTCACATTTATCACCTCTCTCTTCCCAATAATCTGTGTCATTCCCAGCTCAGGTTGCATCCTTCGGGATTTTATCTACCGGTATCATCACGTATGCAGAAAGATTCAGAAGTCTATGTTGGCAAAGAGTCATTAATTCGTGGTCATTATCTGTCCATGATTTCTATAGGTGTGGTGCCTTTCTGTCTCCCTCCTTTCTTTTTGTTTTGGATTCCCGGTTCGTTACCCTGCAAAAGACACAGAATGAGTTATGCTACTCCCTGACACCTGTAGACATGAAGTGTGTGTAGAAGACATCAAGTAAAGAAAACAAAATGCAAGTCGTGTAGTGTTTTGGCAAACTTCCTGGAGGTCGTGTGTCAAGGGCATCGTCATATATCCAGTTTTGCCAAAGTAAAGCTCTAAGTCGAAGAGACAATGGTCCGCCGTCGCCATCTCTCCCGTTTTTTTCCGTAGACATGTCTCGTCGGCTCATCGTGTGACACATAGTCCCTTTTAGAAATTATCTAGACAGAAGCATGGGATTCTCCGTCATGCCATTGTAAAAGCCGAGAAAAGCGAAATCAACCCGACGCAATGCAAGTCAAACAAATATCTGTACATATACACAGTTCCCAAAGGGTTGAGGTAGACGATGGTTTGTGCGAGGAAGGTTGATTAGTTGTGGATGTGAAATTTTGCGAATTTAGTTGACAGTCATCATCTGCAAGCGTCGGTTAACTCCATTGGAGGGCGAAGCAGTGGCAGAAGCGCCGCCGCGGGTTGAGGGCGTGTTGCTGAGATTGGGAGGATTGCGGCGAGTAGGGCTTGTAGTAGGTTCGTCAAAAACACGTGTAAAGGCTGGGCTGCCATCAGGTCGTGTATGCTTCGGTGTTCGCACGGGGCTTTGCGTGATATGATCTGCCCGGCGAATGATCTCAGACAGGCTATCGCGAAGGTCTCCAGCGCGCTTGACCAGCTCTTTTAGACTGTTGGTGTCGAAATTGAATCGGGCTTTGGGATGCTGCTCAGCCTCGTCCATCCCCTCATCATCGGGCGACGTAGAGCGACGTACGCGCATCGATTCCATCACTGAACGTGCAACACTCGTGGATCGAGGCTCGGACACAGGGTTCTCTGGTGTGTGGGGGCGGTTCGAAGCAACAGCACCTTTGTCCGCGTGATCCCAGGTGCCAAAGATATCGTCCTCAAGAGAGAAGACGGACTGACGGCGACGGTGAGGTTGATCAACACTAGTCCGTTTTGACGGGCTCTCAAAGCCATCAAGGAATGATCCACCAAAACCTTGCTCGAGGTGTTGCTCCCCCGTGGCACCCATATCGAACTCTTCAAGCGTTTTAATGTCATCTGACTCTGGAGTGTCTTCATCAGGCGAGGCAAGAGCAATGATACCTTCTGCCTCAAGCCAAAACTTGGTAGATGTGCCATTGACCATATCCATCTCGCGCCCGAGACGGCACAACCGTTTCAGGTCGTTGACCAACAGAGAAAGCTCTCGAATCTGGCCCGAATGGGCCTTGACGGTGGGCTGGGTCGCTTGGATAGAGGCTGGAACGATCATGGAAACTCTCTTGTCGTCCTTCTTGCCAGTAGTCTCGAGAGTACCACCAAAGTCTTGGTCCTCGTCAAAGTCAAAATCATCATCCCAATCTTCACTGACGTTCTTCTGGCCCAAACCCCAGGTACCAAACTTAGGGGCCGACTTCGCTGTCTCATTCGGATCGGGCACAACAGGAACACTCTGGCTTCGGACGTGGTTGGGCACAAAAGTCTTACGATTGGATGATCGCCCACCTCGCATGTCCATCTCTTGTTTGCCATGGACTGTCTTAGGACGGTGCTCAAGCCCATTCTTCTCTCGCTTGTCGTGGGCCGCGGGCTCGGTCCAATCGAAAACGGTGCTTCGGGGTCGCTCAGAAGACGACAGACGTGAGTCGGACTTAGAATTCCCATTCATGCCCCCCAGAGCCGCGCGAGCATATGGACTGCCTCGTCGAGAATTCATTGAGCTGGGAGGAGACAAGTGGTTATATATCTCCATTTCTCCCTCCTTGGCCCAAGCTTCATCATCATCGTCATCCAAAGAAAGCTGACTATTCTTGTCGATATCCAGAGGATAGTTGCGATTTAAGGAAAGTTGCAGAGGTCGGCCATCATCGACAATACTGGCGGCATGGAAACGAGCCTCAAATTCCTCAAATGTCCCTCTGACAGGCGTGGAGCCACTCTCGTCTTCCTCCAAAATCTTGTTATCCCCATCAAAGGTTGGACCGAGGATCTCTTGAATAGAGAGACGTTTTGGTTTGTTACCGATGGCAGTGCTGGGAGGAGAGTCATCAAACATAGACTCCAGAGGGTTGTCTAGATTCTTCTTCCGGCTAGATGCCACGGTTCTGAAGGAATCAAACGGAGTATCCGTCTTAAAATCAGTATCATCGTCATCGCCTGACATAAAGCCGCGGTGGTACTCGGAGCTACCGACTGTGGAAGCACGCTCCAGCGTGCGAGTGCGAGAGCCATTTGAGTTGACTCGTGAGCCGGTTGCCAGTGGAATCTTGGCCTCCTCTGATCGCCCAGGGGAAACCGGAGGAGACGATGAAGCAAGCCGGTTCAAGTCCAACTGGAAGCTAGAAATTCGGGAGCGCGGTAAGTTAGGAGCCGATAGATCCTGTTTGACATCAGGCGGGTGGAAAATAGCTGCAAGATCTGCCTCGGCCTGTGTGACTTCTGCACCATCCGAGGCATTCTCATTATGATTTCCATCATTAGTCGATACCGCTTGCGAGTCGCCGGACATGGGAGCAGAAACGTTGCGCTTTCCAGTCGTGGCGTCGGATCCCTTCTTACGGAGTCGGATGCTGCCGGTTTTCGAGATCCAGCTTGTTGGTGAGCCGAACTGCATTGACAAGGAGCGCTTAGGCTGCTTTGAGGGCGTGACGTCGATCACACCAGAATAATTATCGGAGCTCTGAGGACTGTGCTCAGTGTTAGGATGGGTAGGGGATTCTTGCTGAGGCGCGGCCGCCTGACCCGTGTTCTTGTTCTCGTTCATTATAATTGTGGCAGGAGCAACCAGATAGGCCTGGCCGGTGGGTTCTTGCTCGATGTTGATACGTTTTGTAACAGGGTTATTATGACCGTCACTTCCTCGTAACGGCGAATTTTTTGTAATACCAAAGGAGATCCTAGCATGCCAGAATGACTTCCACCGACTGTCACCAACCTTTGTCTTGTCTGAAGCTGCAGCTTGCTGGTGCGGAACCCCCAGTGTCTTAGCCCGAGGCCGCTTCTGCTGTTCAAGAGAGAATTTTGGCAAGGGCGGGAGAGACTCTGGGTCTATCTGATGGTGCAAGGTAGCTGATCGTTGGTGACTTGTTGCTGGGCGTCGTAGAGTAACTTGGGTACGGCGGGAACCTCGTCTCGTCAGAAAGCCAGAGTCCCCCGAACTTGTTCCTGGCGCACGTTTGACTAGTTTGTTCGGAGGCAGCTGAGGTGGGGCATCTCTTGAATGGGATATTATGGGAGCTGTGGAGGAGCCGAAGGAGAATATTGAGGGTGAGTCTGGGCCGAAGCTGGATCTCAAGCTGCCGTGCTGGGAAAGAGGGCGAATTGAGAGTCTTCGAATCCAGGATCCGTTAGAGGAGAGGGAATCTCGCGAATCCTCGACAATTGGCGCGGCACGGATAGACTCTCCGTGTTTTGAGAGAGAGCGACGGAGGGGGGGCTTGGTGGGAGTAATTTGCGCATGTGATTGTCGTCTGGGAAGTCGTGGTTGGGGGGAAGTGGGAGGATATGAGGGCATGGAGCGTTGACCCGCGGTAGGCACAAGCAATTCGGAAGGAGTGGCAGTGTTGTTGTGGTTGTAGCTGGTGCAGGGTCGCGAGGAAGGAAGGGCCTGCGAGGATTCAGGTTGAGGTTGAGGTTGAGATTCAGGCTCGCAGTCGTCGTGGATAGGCTGCTGCTTGTCTGATTTTGGGCTACTCCGGGGACTGTCATGGGGCTGGCCTTCTGCGAGTTGGCCAAAGACCAGGCCTGTTGAAGCCGCAGCAACAGCTGTACCAGCACCAATCAGCTAGAGGATTACGGGTCAGCAAATAAACAAGCTTAAGATGCGCAGCGACAATAGCAGCAATGGGTAGCGATAGAGTTGCTCGGCGCGCGAGGTGTGAGCGGAGATGCAGGGCCAGGTGAGAAGTAGTAGAGGTGAGAATGGGTAGGTTAACAATTTGAGTCGAAGTGCGGTGGGATTTTGGGTTGATGACATTGCCTTATCCTGTTTGGTGAATTCCCAGGTGACGGTGCGGCCCTTTACGATGGTCCCACACCGAAACCCCATACATCGTGAAGAAGGGTGTGGCAAGCAGACAGACACACAAGCAAGCCTTCCAGCAAACAAAACCGCAGAATATATATAGGTAGGTAGGTTACAAAGAGGAGTGAATAGGTGTATAGGTACTTACACTTGGGATTGACTGCATCTCGAAAGCCAGAACCCGAGAGGACAAGATGTCAAGCCTTCAGTTGAAGGACGCAGCAAGAAGAATCAACTCTCTTTAGCGTGTTCATGACCCATTGCTCATCAAGACATTAACCATCTGAAGGGGGACGTAATTAGGGCCGAGAGGAATGCCGGTAAATCTGCTGCCCGAGTCGTCCGAATTCCTTCCTACAGCACAAATGCAGAAAGGGAGGAAGAGAGACTGAGACTGTGATATATCTATCTGGTTACTGGTATTGTCGTTATAATTTGGCTGAGAAAGTCGGTCGGTGTATTTGCTGTAGAGGCGGTCGTCGATCTGGCGGCCGGGCGTGTTGTTGTTGTATTTTATGAATCGAATCGGATAGATGCTCTTGCAGCCCGCGATATTAACACACAAAAGGCAAACACAACAAACCACAGAAATTATTACAATGAAAAGGACGATGATGACCAAGTACAGTGGGGAAGAAGAGATGCAGAAAAACAAATGCTCTCTCCCCTCTGCCGCGCGTGAATTACCCCCGAGAAGAATAACAGGTCCGTAGCAATAACGTCCATAGACAGCTGACAACCGGCAGGTAGCGGGGGACACTACCTCTTCAATTGGCACAGACTGGGAAGAGTCAGATGGGGAATAGGTCGAACTAAACGCAGAGAAAACTTGGAAGAGTGAGGACGCAGAAAGAAGGTGGTGTGTACAGGAGTGCAGGAAGGAGAGAGTGTGAGAGAGAGGCTGAATCGGGATCGGGATGGATCAGGGACTCTACTAGACTAAACTATGGGACAATGGATTTTACAGAATAAACGATTGTTACAATGCTATGCTAGCTTGCAAGTAATAATGCACCGCATAAACTGTCGTAAATAGGTCGTATATGGACCTACGTTAATTGCTGGAATAAAACAAGAAAAAAAGTACGAATGGCGCACGCGGATTGGACACGGCTTGATTAGAGCAACGCGCCCTGCAGCTGGGATCATTGGGTGTATCTGTTCACTGCAGCACGGCACGCAGGGTCACTCTGTACACTGCAGCAAGGCATCAGGTTGGATGTACTTCGCTCACCGCCTCGGTCCAACGCGAAATTACAAGTACTCTGCTGAGACGCCCCGTTTGTCACGAAATTAGCATGTGCCTTCCTTCCATTTCAATCCCAAAGCACACATTCTGCCACACTGTGACAACAGTTGGCAGAGAAGGTGTAATTACGGCGCTGAGCGAACAATCCTTGATTGCTTGAATCGCCAAAGGTCCTAAGCCACGCCTGAAACGGGAAGGTTAGGTGGATGTTGTGGACGCCGCAGCAGGGCTATTGCTGCTGTAACTTTGTCACTCGTATACACAGGTGAGGCCCATTGGATCTGGTACCTGAACCATCTCTTGGGCCTCCAATAACAACAGACTACCTAACCCAGAGAAGGATACAAACTTGATTCCAATCCCCTTTTCAGCCCTGTCATAATAACGTGATGATGACGGCCTACGGGAGAATGAACAGATCCTACGTGGCACGCTTCAAGCGAATATAGAATATTTATACTGTATCATCTTACTTCGGCGTTAATCATATTATGGACGAGCACAAGCCTAGGATGCCACGCAGAGTCAACGGCACTAGTGACGTTCCGGCTCAGCATCAAGGAATGATCGCCTGCAATGCAAATTATCACCCTGGGAGCTCAAAGAGCATGACTATTCACACAATGAAGCTCGATACCTACAAAGGAGGAGGAAGGATAAATATAGTAAGGACTGGTGGTAGGTAAGTGGCCTCACAGTTTGTTGCCCATGCCGCCGCTATCAAGATGATGATACCATTAAATGCATTATCTCCATGTTCTTCAACATGCCACAAAGAGGGATCAGCTTGTATCACGACAGACCCTGTTCACCGTCAGCACGGCTTGCATTGGGAAATATGGCAAGTCGTCAGCACCAGCTACACCACATCAACATGGTTATACAGAATGTCTTAAAGCCCGACTCAGATTGGAATGCTTCATACTATGGATTCAAGGTTAGATGGTCTTGGGAAATGCGTGCTAAAAGTGACTTTCGACGAAGGCGCCAAAAAATGTAGGCATGCATTACCTTACATCCTGGGAATCGGGCAATGCATTGTTATCTTAGGCAGCATCTCCTATTTTAAAGAACAATACCATAGTACCGGGTCACCGCCCGTTGCGACATGCCTGACATGCCTGACATGCCTGACATGCCTGACATGCCTGACATGCGCTGCCTCTCACATCATGCACTGAACAACCTGTGCAGTCGTGCTATTCCTTTAGGTTATCTGGTATGCAGGATCCCTATCAGCGAATACGGAGGAGTGTCAATGCGAGCTTCGCCTTCCCCAGTCTCCCATAGGTTGGATCTCGCAAGCATGACATGTTCGCAGGTAGGCCCCGTATCACTAATAGACGCGTTTCGCCATTGGAAACGGCGGGTGCTATATTTTCCGATTTGCCGGGAGCAGCGAGCAGATCGCTTGCCCAGATCTCTCCCCATCCTGATTTAGCGCTATCTTGTGCTGAGACCTCTTGTTGGCTTCTATTGGTTTTACGGGACTGCACTTTGAGACACAGTTGGCGTTTCTATGCACTGATGGTCGAGTACCTATCCTGAAATCTCTCCAATTTCTAGGCAAGAGACCCATGCATGATCTCGATCAAACAGAAGTAAAAAGCAGCCGGACTACGCCTCAAACTGAATATCTTCCGCTAAACGACAATACCGGATTTAGCAATCCTGTCGATCTAGGACCAGATTTCCATCAACCTTCTCGAATCAATGTGATGTGGATTGCGTAATAGCGTGCCAGCGTATTCATATGTAGTCATCACAAGGACGGGGGATTTACCGATCTGGCTTATTGAAACCCTCGCTACTCCTTGTCCGTCTTGAATTCACCGGAGTTACAGCGAAACAGGCCAAAGACAAACCTTTACAGTGTGCTATGTTTTCTTGTTCGCTTCTTAAGGAAGACAATGACAATCCTTGTGTGTAAGGCTGAACCCTGAAAGGGAATCTCACACTCATCTCCAAGTTCTACATTGTATGCTTATCGCTCCACACCGGGGAACTGGACCCCCTCCAAGGATGATGGATGATACTTTTCTTATTGTTCGATTTAGAAATTACTTCTATCACTGAGTATTTCTTTTTAGCTAGAGTGACTGAGCCGCAACATAATCAAAACATCAGATGACTTTGTTACAAAAGTTTCCCGCTTGGTAGGTCCCTGAATGTAGGGCTCAGCCAACCAGATATTTCGTTTCACTTAGAGCAAGGCAACCGGCTGTTTTGGGGTGTCGGTTGGTACTCCATTTCAATGGACTACAATTTGCGAGGCTCTCTGACAATTGATGTGATAAGTGATAGATACATCCGCGGATAGGTACTACGCCATGACAACTCAGGAGCGGCCAACAGCTTATTAATGCTCTCTGTACTGCTCTGCTAACCGTTGCACTTGAATGCCGAAGCCGTCCCGGTGGTCTGTTTGCCATATCTCAGCTGTCACCAGCATTCTTGATGTCTATTTGTGGTTCCTCCTCCACACTCACCACCACCCTATCATACCCAGTGCTATCTGCTCCAGGTGACTTGTCACAAATCATGACGAGTCAATCTCTAGAATTTCGTCAGACGAGTTACTTGGCTAGCCAAGGACACAAAACAGTTCGTGTTACTACCTTAAACCCCCTATCTGTCTCCTCCAAGTATCATTATACACAGGCAAACTTCTCATGTATCGTGCGGTCGTTTTGTGTACTAAGGCAAAATTTCAAACTCGGCGTTCTGCCGCCATGGTCCGGTTCTTCTGCATACGGGAACCCCCTTCACCTCTTGTATACCGGAAGCGTGGGGAAAATGTCACACACCTATCTTTTTTTTATATCCAGCCCCGCGTTATGCCCCGCACCTCCACGGCCTATGATGGATAGATCTCACTGCTCTCACGAGCCTCGAGGGAAAGGACCAGTCGAGCAAGACCAGTCTTTCTTTATCATTGGTTTGTTATTACATCCGCCACTGCTACGTCACAAGCAGAAACTGGAAGCAGCTTACCGGCGTGTCCTGATCCGAGACCTGCCCTTGTGGACGCCATCAGCCGTCTAACATGCTCACTATGCTACCAGGATTACGGACTGGGTTGATTTTAGGCACTGCTTACCCAACTCTTACCCCTGGATAGACCTCGTTGAAATTTTGCTGTTATACAAAGGGTATGACGCTAGGAACTAAGATATCCTTTGCTGTTCATATACCAACAGTCAATAGAGCAAACATTTTCATGTTAGATGAGTGGTTGACTGACCTTGATTGAAAATTTCCGCCTTGTATCCTAATATTCCTTACCCCTCATTATAAGAAAGAAAGTGACACGCCGATTGGCTTTCCGGTCTCTACACCGTTATGGATTGCCGAAGATCTCAGCGAGTGGACATTAACTAGGATCATGGGCTGTCCGCGGCGGCGTGATAAGGTGAGAGCAGTTTCATCATCACGAATGGTAGACGAGGTAGTGGGGATTTGCAACGCGTGTAGCACGCGTGCTGAGGCGCGTTACTCCCCTTAAAGAGGTAATTCTACCCCGATTTCGTGTCTCTTTTTTTCGCCTCCACCTACTCGCCCAAAATACATGCCTAACGGGAAATGTCTCCGACGCCCGGCAGTAACCTTCGATCACATCATAGTGATTGATAGCTTCAGCTTGCATTCTGGACCTTCTCCTCCTAAAATAGGCACAGATTTCCCCATTATGCAACAACCCCTCTTCCCATCGCCCTGGCGCATCCGTACTTACATATCAGGCAAGTCATTGTCATCCATTATTAATTGCTGCTCTGATGTCTCTTTTGCCGATGGCATGCTACAGGCAGCCTTGATCTCTCATGACTACAGTGAGGAGCAAGCTTGGCCTTTGACTATGGCTCGTGGTTTACGTGAGACCTGTATCAGCTTACAACTTTGGGGCAAGTCAAGTGAAAACGATTGAAAAGGCACTATTCAATCCGTACATTCAACGCCAAGACTAAGACGATCTATCTAGACCATCGTAGTTGGAAACTCGTAATTGACTCGCTAGCGGCCGCACGGCTGGGATCGCATAGGCTCTCTAGGACCACTGATTTGCAGCCTGTGCCGCCGGATAGTCAGCGCCGAGCAGACCGAATTGTCAGGAAATCCGGTTTTTCCAAGGACTCTGAACGTGCTTGGTGGTCCCGGAGAAAAGCAATCCCAATTCCCAAAAGGCCCAAGAAGCGCCATTACATCCCTCCCTCCTTGAACTTTAACACCAGGGATCCCAGCACCTCGTGGGTTCTTTCACCGATGTTTTTGTTAACCCGTATATCGCCTGTAAATCTAATAAATATCGGCAATAATATCCGCCTGAAAAGGCTATCTTCACCCCGGGTTTCTCTACTGTGTAGAGCAAACAGGTTCAAGCCCCCAAGTTGCAAATTGGAAAAAGAACAGTCGGATATCTGGCGTCCCTTGCGGCGGTGAAACTTCAGACAAGAAATTATCCGTAGACCTGCAGATAAACAACATTGAGAAGTGGCCCTAGTATTAATCAAAACCAAGCTAGAGCGAGACCAACATCT
Source organism: Xylariaceae sp. FL0255 (assembly GCA_022578795.1). Taxonomy (NCBI): domain Eukaryota; kingdom Fungi; phylum Ascomycota; class Sordariomycetes; order Xylariales; family Xylariaceae; species Xylariaceae sp. FL0255. The sequence continues at coordinate 197,206 of MU388898.1, forward strand.
CTTCGCCAGTCAGCCGCTCCTCTCCGGCCTTGACCGTACATGGCACGATGCGTCGGCTTGGGGAAACGGCTCGTTAATAGCTTGTCTAGCCGAAACAACGAATCGACCATACCGGGTCGTATAGACGCCGTCTTTTGTCAAATTTTCTTCGTACACAGTGTTCAAGGAATGGTCAAGTTGATAAGTCTCAAGACAGAAAAAGAGCTACACTTATCATAAGTCGGTATTACTCCGATCAGGGACATCCTGGTTTACTTGTGTCTTGGACAATACTTGTACTTTCTCCTTTCAGTCAGAGCCCCCAGAATAGTGCCGTGCAGCTGTTCTAGCTCGAAGTCCTATAAGGTTTGTTACATGCTATAACTTTCTACGAGAAAGTGAAAATTTTTTGTCAATTAACACTTTGAAACGATAATGCCCAAGCCAACCAAGTTCTGCCCCTCACAGTTTAAAACTATCTCGAAACGACAGAGCCTTGTGATTGCAATGCACCGACCGTGGCTGGCCCTCAGTCACACAACGACAGACGAGAGACATCCCGCTTACGACTTAAAACAGCCAAATATGCTTATCATTACAAGGAATTGCCTGGTAAAATCAGAAGTGCATGAGGCGTAGAAAGTGAGAAATGGAGAGAAAAAAATTTTCTAGTGAACCCTTCGGCAGCTACCTTGGAGTGGGCTTTGCGGTCACGATATAATCGTAGTTTATCATCACTAGATAATATCTTGCCCCTATATACTAAGTGCTTACCGTTTTCCTTTGCCATGATAGTTTGACCGTAAGGTCAGTACTTAGGTAGCACCGGAACTCCAGAAGGCTGGCTACTTCACAATCACCATACGGCCGAACGGCATGCGGCAGACCAGGCAAATTGGAACATTATCTCCTTCCTTGTGTCTCTTATCCCCCTTGATTTACACGTTTTCTACGGAAACGTGAAATCGATGTGACTTGTGGCACCGTGGCACAGTGATGTACATCGACTAGCTGGCGATCTTTCAAGCCATGAAGGAAGGACCCCTTCACGCCTCTTCAGCCCTCTTTATCTCCCCTGAGTCACCTCCTTTCTTCATCACCCATGGATGTACGGCGTCATATGTATAAAAGACTTTGGAATCATTCATGTTGAAGCCTTGACACATGAGCTAGTAGTCATGGGGAGTTACTATGGCAATACCATGGCCCATGCGTACCTCGCCATGTGTGTTTCAGAAAAAAGACATTCAATATGCAGGTGTACAATAAGCAGATATATGCCTTTTCAAGAGTTCTCACATGTTGATGAACACCGAGATACAGCTTTCCCCTTCTATGCAAACTGCCTGAAGCATGTTAATGATATTATATACATTGGTAAGGCACTACTTCCCCTGCCATGATCAAAATATTACGCCGACTACGACTTATCCGCATTTAATACGCCCGAAAAGTGTTGTCTACAAGAGTAGATTCGTGCTGTCGGTACTCGAAGACGCAGTGTGAGCGATGCTCTCGCGCTGGTGCCATCTAGCAACGCCATCATCTCCAGCAGGCAACTCAGGTCCATGTTCCGGTAATCCAGCTCCGCCGGTTTCATCCTACTATCCAACTCCTGGGGCTCACGTGGTCGTCCCTCTTCTTATAACGCGTCGTTCGACGCTTAGTCCTGTCGTTCTCTTGAATGACGATAACAGGCTGGCATCTTCCCTTCTGAATAGCTTCTTGCGATAGTAGATGAAAGATCCAACGATGATCGCGATAGCTGCTAACAATACGACAGCACCCATTGCTTACTCGCACAAGCATCATACAATAGTAATTTGCAAGCTGGTTGGTCTCTGTAGGTGGGCCTCCTTTTCATTAATGTGCCGCCACGTCCATTGAGGAATGCTCACATGCAATCTTCCATAACATCGTTAAAGAATCAGCAGTGTCGCCGCTGAGTAGGACTATGCCCACTATTCCCATTGAATCCTTTGGGTCCCAGATAATGTTGAACTAGAAGCTTCCTGGGATCTCTTGGTTCTCATCCGGCGGGACGAGCCTCACAAAACCCATCGTGTTGGACGTTGTCGTCTGCGCATATACGATCGCGATATGGTGTAGTAATGCTGATCTCTGTAGCAAAGCTATCGCAAAGCGTGCATGATATCAGTTCAGAAATCTGATTTATTCCTAGCATTCAGACTTGAATTGAGGATTTATTAGCTTGACGTTCTTAACTAGCTTGCATAGTCTGTCCTACCATAAGGCTCGATACTCGAGGCGTTCCATTCCGTCTATAATTTTGAGAGGTGCTTGCGAGGGCCTGTTGTATAGTGTCATCATGCATCATCGAAGGATGACATGCGACATGCTTGGGGCCTTCTGCGCCTTTTTGGTTTACTAGGTCTGGACTATCTAACTACCGTATCATTGCTGCCAAGAATGGTCGCACACTTTAAAGGCCCGCAACTGAATTATGACTGCCTCAGACAATCTGTACCAAAGTGTGAGGGTGAAAAATTAACTTCAGTCCAATCTCGGAATATCGAAGGAGGACGAGAAAATTCATCTTCACGACGCTATAGTCTTCATTGTCCATACCCCTTGTTGCCTCTTTCTAGCGATCGTGGAAAGATTTATAAAGACACCTTTCTCATTCGAATTGTGTCACTCAAATGGAGTATAAACTCTGTAGAAGACCTCTATCCACTTTGTCGCCTATTTTTGTTTTTGATAAAGATCCTCGGGAAGGAAAATGACCGGATGATCATTGATCCCATCTCCAACCCCCCTTTACTGCATACTCAGACTATCGTGAGATGTAACGCTACCGCACTACAGCGGAAAGCATCTTATGTACGTCGAATGCAACCTATCGAAACGACATAAACATCTCAGCACAACTTCAGTTGAAGTCTAGCTGTGTTGGCCTTGCCATGCGCCCTGAGTTTTGACGCCCGACTTGACTAGCAACAGGCCGCTTTATGTCAAAATCATCCCTGAAAAGCTACAATCTCAGACATAGCACATGATCACTCCGTACATCCACATCGCAGAACCCGTTCGGGTCAACTTCCAAGAATCGCAATTTAACTCAGTTCTTCACAATTTGGTTCCTGGTCACTATGCTACTACACTTGAAAGTTTTTATAGCTGATACATATATCCGAGCATGGGATCTCTTCGTCCGACTCCAAGGGAGGGCCAATGAGACAGAAATGGCCATCAGGTGAGGTGTGTTCCTACTCCTCACATAAGACAACCATGAAACCTTCCGTCAACAGCCGTTATTTACCAAAGAGCCTGACAATGTGCCATCTGTGATGAGGTCTTCCGTCGAGAACTGGCCGAACATGTCTCTCTAGACTTCTCGACCACTAAAATGTGTATTCTCACCGGCTCGTACCAGCTCCTACTACTGCTCTCGCTTTTGTTTTGCTGCTAGTCCTGCTTTCATCGCCATATCAACACTCCGAGATGCCTTGTGTCTCAGTCTGTTCTCGTTCGATGGCGCATTCGAGCCCTCGCTCTGTCTTCGGCCCCTCTCTGTGGCTCTCGCAACTTCCTCCGCCGCTTCATTTCTTCTCGATAGTGTGCGTTCATCACTCGTCTTCTTCTCTTGTATTTTACTCTTCTGCCTTTTCCCGCTTGGCATGTGTCCTTGTGCTTGAGCATGATCCGTATCTTTAGCTGTGCCCTTCGTAGCTTTCTTCGAGCCCATCTTATCATCTTCGATAACCTGGACGACTTCTTCATCGGGCATTATACTACCAGGATAGTCAGCGTACTGTATGATGCACAAATCGTTGTGTGCACTGATATAGCAGGTGGAAAACTCTACTGATAAAAGTGTTGCTGTAATTTGACAGGAGTTCTTGTAGCCTTTGGGATTGGATTCCTGGGGCTTGCAGTGAGCCAGAGTGAGCCAAGGCGTGCCTGATGACGACGATATTGAGTCAACACTGTTGATGAGACTGACCATGTATAGAAGTTCTCTTGTAATTTAATCTTCATTTAGCTGACAAACGCATGATCAGGTCCCAGCCAGTCTGCCACAGAGGAGATACTAATAGAGTGTCACGGAAAGCTTGCTCTGTGAGTCACCAATTTGTGACATTACAAATGGGCATAAGATTCATGAAGAAATCATCACAGTTTTGTAGTCGATAAATGCAGAAAACTCAATCAAGTGATATAGCTATGACTCTGTTGTAGTTTCGCTGCACATTGAGCCACGGATTCTCCTCAGTCAGGGGGAAGTGATATAACTTATCTTAGCAGCTTAAGCAGACTCTTGCTCAATTATCCCTAGCAGATTAATAACAACTCTTTTTATTCGTTTCACTGTATGATACCGATGGTGAGTTATCTCTAGTTTCAAGACCATTGAGGAGAGACGCTGCCCCTTGAAGCGAAAAGTAACAACCCATGTACCTAGTTACAGGAAGGTATGTAAGTAGCAGCCAGTAGAGACACTCTTGTAGGAATGAAACAGCAAATAGAAAATTTCTAGAAAAATCAGGATGATGAATTCAGGGGATGCATGGATGGATCATGGCATGTATTAAGGCATTCACCCAGGCGACCCGAAGATTTGCCGCCAGGCTCTGGAGGGACCCGCTTTTGAGTGCAACACCAATAGAATGCATTCTTTGAATGCGGCACCATAACGACAAACTTACTTTTAGACTCCGTCTCTACCGTCAACAGCGAAAGTAGCAAGTGAAGAAGGTAACAGCCGGGGCTGGATATACCTGGAATAGAAGCCTGAGACCTCACTTCATAACAAAAAACCTAACCATCAAGCCCCGCTCCAGTCGAACCCGCCAATTTTAGCTATGGAGGCCGACATCAGAGCCACTCTCCCGGATATCGACCCGGTGCTATCTGAGTACTCGGTCGGTTACCTCAGACACGCCTCTACCGCCTGGGTCGGAGACGAAGAGTCCACCGACCTGTCGCCTCTGGCCGAAGCAGCCGCGACCATCACGGAGCTTCTGCTCTCCGCATCCGGAAACGTGGATAGCCCCGCACAGCAGGACAAGATCCACGCCCTGGTCACTAAATGGGTCGAGAAGTACGAAGAAGCTAACGGCGGATCCAATGGCGAGCGTCGGGGGCCATCTGCCGTGAAGCGTCTCGACCAGGCGTTCCAGGTTGGCTCGCAGCGCAACATGTCCTCGACTCTGGCCGTTGCTACCGGAACAGTCGATCTTGAGTCCGCGAACACGCGCAAGGTCGAGTCCAAGGTTGATCGGAAGAAGCTTGAGAAGGCTGAACGCAAGATCGCGGCCAAGCAGAGCAAGAAACAGTTCAAGAACGTCGAGTATGAGGCTTCAAGACTCCTTAACCAGCCGGAGTCTACCCAGTCCTACGAGGAGTTCTACATGGCCGTTAACCCTCTGCAACTGGGCATCGGTGGTGGCGCAGCTAAGACGAAGGATATCAAGATTGAGAATGCTGATGTCAGCATTGGCGGCACGAGAATTCTGGTCGACACAGACCTCACGTTGGCTTATGGTCATCGCTATGGTTTGGTTGGTAACAACGGTGTTGGTAAATCTACGCTGCTCAGGGCACTGTCGAAGCGAGAGCTACCTATTCCTACTCATATCTCTATTCTTCACGTTGAGCAAGAGGTAAGATACTGAAAATCCTTTTCGATGCTATCAAGCTAATGCACTACCTAGATTACCGGAGATGACACAAGTGCCTTGCAAGCTGTTCTAGATGCTGATGTTTGGCGAAAAGTCTTGATTCGAGAGCAAGGCGAAATTACGGAACGTCTTGCGTCTATCGAGTCTCAAAGATCTTCCATGGCCGACACGTCCGCTGATGCAGCCAAGTTGGATCGCGACCGAGAAGCCCTTGATCAGAAGTTAGGTGAAATCCAGGCTAAGCTCGCAGAGATGGAGTCCGACAAGGCAGAACCCAGAGCCGCCAGTATCTTGGCAGGTCTTGGCTTCTCACCCGAAAGGCAACAATTCGCCACCAAGACCTTCTCCGGTGGTTGGCGTATGCGTTTAGCACTTGCCAGAGCGCTTTTCTGCGAGCCCGATCTCCTGCTGCTCGATGAACCGTCAAACATGTTGGACGTTCCTTCAATTACCTTCTTGTCTAACTACCTGCAAACATACCCCAGTACTGTCTTGGTAGTCAGTCACGACAGAGCTTTCCTGAACGAGGTCGCGACTGATATCATACACCAACACTCCGAGCGTCTCGACTACTACAGAGGCGCTAACTTCGAGTCGTTCTACGCGACTAGGGAAGAGAGAAAGAAAACGGCAAAGAAGGAATACGAGAACAATGTAGCTGCACGTGCTCACCTGCAAGCGTTCATCGACAAGTTCCGCTACAACGCGGGCAAAGCTGCCGAGGCCCAGTCCCGTATCAAAAAGCTGGAGCGCATGCCGGTCTTACAACCGCCCGAGGCAGAATACAGCGTGAAATTCAAGTTCCCCGACGTTGAAAAGCTTTCGCCACCGATCGTACAGATGTCAGGCGTTACCTTTGGCTACAGTCCCGACAAAATCTTGCTCCGAAATGTCGACCTCGATGTCCAGCTAGACTCCCGAATCGGCATCGTCGGCCCCAACGGTGCAGGTAAAACTACGATCCTAAAGCTCCTCATCGGCAAACTCTCGACGACGCAGGGCCTGATATCACAGCACTCGCGCTTGCGAATTGGGTTCTTCGCCCAGCATCACGTTGACGCTCTGGACCTGACGATGAGCGCCGTCAGCTTCATGGCGAAGACGTACCCAGGCCGCTCCGACGAGGAATACCGCCGCCAACTCGGCTCCTTCGGTATTACCGGCACGACCGGTCTGCAGAAGATGGCCGTGCTATCAGGAGGTCAGAAGTCGCGTGTCGCGTTCGCGTGTCTCGCCTTGACGCAGCCACACATTCTCGTGCTCGACGAACCGTCCAATCATCTTGATATCGAGGCTATGGACGCGCTCTCCGAGGCGCTCAACGAGTTCCAGGGCGGTGTGCTCATGGTTTCGCACGACGTTACGATGTTGCAGACGGTGTGCACTAGTCTCTGGGTTTGCGAGAATGGTACAGTTTGGAAGTTCCCCGGTGATGTGCAGGCGTACAAGAAGAGGATTGCCGCGCAAGCCGATCAGGCTGGTGTGGTGAAGGCGCATTAGATGGTAGTCATACGATGATGAGATATGAATACACAGATGATAAGTCTATGCATTTTGATCCAGCAGTGCTTACGCAAGATGCCTACTGTCATGGATGAATCCCGACTTTGTGGAATTACCGACATGAATCATGACTTGCCTGTCTGCCTAAGTACGTATGGCATGGGCATCTTGAGTGAGTATGATGGTGACTCAATAGTTCCGACCTAAAGCTCTGCCTACCTGCCTTAATCAAGTGTGGTAGCGTAGTGGACCTGGCCATAAAGAAGCCGTTCCTATAGTCCGTGTATTTTGAGGATCTCCCGGAGTAGATGCACCCCTCGCTGATTTGCTGTCTTCAAAAATTATTTGCTATTTGTAAGACTCAAGATCACACATGTTGCCATACGCTTTCTTTTCACTCCTGAGGGAGTGTACTAATACGGTAGAAAGGACCGAGCAAATCAGATTAAATAGGTAAGGTAAACATCACGGCACGGGGACCTAGAAGAATTTTCCTACCCGTTTCACAAGAGAGAGGTGAGAAGTAGAAAATTCACATCTGTACTTGATTTAAGGTGGACTGTATTTAAAAATGCAAGTATCCAAAGATAAAACACATGATATCGGATGTTGTGGCATGGTGGTGTTCTTTTTCGCGATGACTCGAATACGATGACTCCGAGATAGGAACCATTGTGGAGCACCCAGCTCAGCACCCATGTTACCAATCGTTCATCGCCTCCAAACTCAGCTTGAAACTCCACCAAGACATAGGAACAAACAACACGAGGTAACTACCTAATTTTTCCACAGTGGCATAGAGGTAATCTAGAGGTAGATATATAGATGGATGTTCGAGAAATAACTATAGTATGTTGTAGGGAATAGTTGGAGAATTGGCAGGCAAAGAGTCTGGTAAATCCGATGACTCCAACTCCAACCTCAACGTGAACGGAGGAAGAAAAAAAACACCACCAAGTACCCACTTCACGATACCTCCCGCGCCTGACGATCGCACCACGTATGTCTGCCTGCCCGAGCTAGCCAGCTGTCTATGTCTTGGTACCTGACATAGACTCATCACCGGGGGAACTCGGACAATTTGACAACCTTACTTAGCATGAACCGAACTATCTTAAGATCTATAATACCTACATGTATGTAATAATAGGTAGACATGTGCCGGTTACTCATCACGCCATCCACCTGTCCATCCATCATCAGACCAAAGTGGCGGAGAATCTCATTGGGATATAAATATCAAATTCGCTCCCTCCCACCTACATACACACTCCCGCCTCTTTGTCCCTCCCTAGGTACCGACTGAATAAGCTGTCTTTGACACCTCACCTCACCTCATGGACATGGCTGGTATTCATATACCAGGGATAGATATCCCCTCTTACTTTCCCAGAAACCACAAACCTTCCTAAGCTCCACGAGATGGGATGAATAGACGGTAACAACCACAGCATCATGTCTCCAATCACGCCGCCGCCGCCACTACCACCACTGCAGTGGTAGGACATGAGGTCCAGTCCTGCTAACATACATATCATGACTCGAAGGTAGTAGATAACGCTACTGCCGCCACCGCTCTCACCATGACCACAACAACAGTGACGATGGTTCAGTCTATATCAGTAACAGCAACAGCAACTTACCCATTCAACGAACCTACCTTCCTTCCCACTGCCGACTTAGACGAAACGACAACCACCGAAGTTAACCTCACGACTCATCCTTCCCTTTGAAGGGACAGCATAATCGACCCGGCCGTCACTTCCACTACCCCATATATCCGATAAAAACCCACGAATATATCACGATACACTCGTACAAATCATCACTAGAAATACTTACACTCAAACGTGAACATCTATGTTGCCTAAAGGTGAGTTTGGTTAAACGCAAATTTTCAGCTGACCCTATCAGATATCAAAACATCAAGCTACAAGGTCCTTTCTACAAGTGATGCCCATACATATCAACAACACCAATCACGCAGGAAAGAAGACGAAGTCAAGTTTTCAAAATGATTCAGCATTTATAATACCATATGGGCTGGCACTATCAAGAATAGCATGTCCAGTCCAACGATTGGAAATCGACCTTAAGACCTCTGATCCTCCTTTTTAGCGTTCCGCTTGGAAAGGTGGCGGCAACGTGGAAATAGTATAGAATGATATGAAAGAATAACGCTGCTATCCGCGACGAACGGCGTCATAGTTCAGTGTGCCAATAACACTGAACTGGTACCGCTGTCTCCTGAAAGTGAGGTGGCAAGGCCACCACTGGCCTGCCCCTCCAGTCCTCGAGCTTGCAATAGACGCCTGTAGGAAAAAGAAACCATGCCGCTCAACCCTTACGCGTTGTTGAACATCGCCTTGTAAGCTGCCATCTCTTGCTGAAGTTGCAGGATTTGTCGGTCCTTCTGGTCCTCGCGGTTCTTGCTGGCGGCCAGGAGTTCCTCCAATTCAACAATCTTGTCTGTCTTCTCCTCTAGAACCATAGCCTTGCGCTCACGAGACTTGCGAGCAGCAAGGGTATTGCGAGCTCGCTTCATGGCAACGCTGTCATTGGGGTCGTCAACCACAATAGCAGGCAGAGGCTTGTCACGTCGTCGTGAGCTAACTCCAGAGGTAGATGAATGACGAGGCTTGGTAGTTGTTGGAGATGTGCTAGACTTGCGGCGAGAATCAGAAAGCAATTCAGCCTCTCCGTCAACTTGACCATTATCCTGAGCAGGGGCTTGTGTTTTTAAAGCGCTGCTCTGATTCAAGTATGAGTTCTCCTGAGGGAAAAGTGGCGCAGATTGCCAAAGTTCAGATGCCTCCATGTCGCCAAAGTTAGGGGAGCCGTGGAAAGCATCGAAATCAGGAGAGCCAAAAGTATCAGAAGGTGTGGTCAAGTTGGTCAGAGCATTTGAGTCAGGCGCTGACTGGTACAACTCATGGTCACCCAAGACGAGTTGTGAGGGTGAGATAGTGCCCAAGTGCACAGAACTTGACGCAGAGCTCACACTCATGTCGAAGCCAGCGGGAGAGGGGTAAGAGCCGCTCTCGCGGGTTGGGAAACCCAGACCAGAAATAGCGTCTGTTTCTTGTGAGTGATCATTCAACTTTGCATCAGGTGGAGAAGACTGCATACCTCCGAGATCCATGTTGCTCTGCTGCACTGGCGTGTTACCAAGAGACTGAGAAAACAGTGGGACAGGTGGACGACCCGCACGATTCTGTTGGTTCACGTTGGGAGAAGAGCAAGAAGAGGAGCCAGAGGCGAAAAACTGCTGTTGTTGGTTCAACTGGTTGGCGTAGGCCTGCGGAGAAAACTGAAAACCGTTTTGTTGGATCTGTCGCACTCGGCGGTTCTGCAGCTGAGAGGGAGACAGGCTGGGATCGCGAGAGGTGTTGAGAGATCCAAAGGTGGCTGCTGTGGTAGTAGCAGGTGAGGAAACGGTGCGATTAGCGGTTGCTCTGGGAGGCAGGGGGGCTTCGTCGAACAGAACAAAGTCCTGAGTTGGCGGGTTCTGGAAGCTGGGTTGCGCGGATGGTGCCGGCGGGCTCGAGGTACTGGAGGGAGGCCATGATGACTGTGGGGAATCCGTGGTGAAGACTGGGAAGTCTTGCGGGGAAATGGTTGCAGTTGGGGGGTTGGAACTTGAGGGCGAGCTGTGAATAGCTTCGTTTAAGTTCAGTTCGACCTGGGGAGGAAGAGCTGAAGAGCGTTGAGCGGGGAGATATTGGTTATTCTTTAAGGACTGAATTTTGACGGTTGGGCTACAATGAGCTGGAAAATACTGGTATGGGGGGTTTGCTTAGCGCATCCTTGCGTAGTCATGTGTGAATGTGTGTATGTGTTCTGGTTGATGATGGGTGGTTGAGGAAAAGAAAAAGAAGAAGAGGAGAGGAAAGTGGGTGGGCTGTGTGGGAGGGACAAGGCTTTAGTATTTTTTCAGGCAACAACACCTGCGACTGCGTGTGAAAAAGCCCACGGCAGGGCAGGAGCGCTGTTTCTGCCCCGTACCTTCCAGTTAGTGGGTGAAGGCAGACACTGGGCTGGCACCCAATCCGCCAATCCGCTAGGGCTCAGGGCAACTAGCCTGGGGCACTGGCCAGTGAGAGGCCACCTTTACGGTCGAGCGTCGGTGGGACCAACGGAGTGTCAGGGGTTGTCGGCTGCGTGGGTCTGACCAGGTACTACACTAATCCAACAATTAGCATTGTGTGCTGAATGCGCCCCCAACATTGAATGATAATTGTTAGCTGATGACTTTGTGTTTGCTCGGCAGGTGTGACTCATACTTCTACTGCTGCGCCATGCCTCAATTTGCACTAGCCGCAAAGTTCATCTTATTGCTGAGGCTATTGCGTTATAAATACAGTCTCATTTTTTCCCGAGAATTACTCCCTTCAGTGCCATACCCCTACATTTTGATATTGAGATATTACCTCTATGTTGATACTTGACGTTGCAGAGGGAAAAGACCTGGTTGTTGTTTTGTTCGGGATATGTAGCCTAGCAACAATTTGCTAGATGCCGCCCGTCAGAAAAGCGGAAGAAAGCCATTGATTGGCTCATGACCGAGAGAGACACTTTGGTGATCGGACTTTAACCGGCACTCCGTTACACATCGGTGTTGACGCGGTTCTTCCAACCCCGACTAGAAGCCTAGCCTATCCGTACAAATAAGGACAGAGGTTATCTCAGAAAACTCAGCCCAGAATTCGGCGTGGGTGGCCTGTGCTGGCTGCGCCATAGCTAGGGGCTGCACTTTTCACATAGAATTCTGGTCTGAGGAACGACCGTCGTTTTTTCCCATACTCCGCAAAATCCAAAAACTCTAGTTAATATTTAGCGATTATTTTACGAATTTTTGTTCGATTTTTTTTAAACTATTTGTCGGAGTTTAGTTTTATAGTTATCTAGTTTTAATAAATAGTTTAGAAAAAATCGAATAAAAATTTATAAAATAATCGTTAAATATTAACTAAAATTTTTAGATTTTACGGAATATAGAAAAAAACGACTTTCGATTTTTAAACTAGAATTTTTAAAACGTAAAGCTATAAAATTTATATTATTAATTATATTATGCTATTTAAAATTTTAATCTAAATTTTAAAATAAGATAAAAATTTTTTACGTTATAAATAAGGTTAAAAAATTAAAAAATATATAAAATCAAAATTTAATATAAGTTAGTTTAAATTAGCATATTTTAATTTTAATTATATTTAACTATAAATATTTATTTTTATATAAATTATACTATTTATCGATATTATTTTATATAAATATTTATATAAAAAATCAGTAATTTAAAATATTTATATTTATAAATATATTTATATTTTAATTTTTTAAAAATAAAAGCATTATTATTATTATTAGTGTTAATTTTTAATATTAAATTAAATATTTATTAATTTATTAATTTATTAATTTATATTATTTTTTATGTTAATTATTAAATTTATTAATTTTTTATATAATTTATTTTTTAATTTAACTTTTTTTTAATTATTAAATAGTTTTAAAAAATTTTTAAAATTATTGCTTTTTTTAAAAATTTTATAATTTATATATATAAATATAATATTATTAATAATA